>VZSC01009109.1:343029-581991 GCA_013398225.1 Steatornis caripensis
CATCAATGCTCTGCAGGAACCTCCTGGACTGTACATGCCTGGCTGTGTTGTTTTTCCAGCAAATATCAGGGTGGTTGAAGTCCCCCATGAGCACCAGGGCCTGTGACTGTGAGGCAACTTCCAGCTGTCTGTAGAAGGTCTCGTCAAGTTCCTCTTCCTGATCAGGTGGCCTATAGTAAACACCCACAACAGTGTCACCTGTATTGGCCTGCCCTCTAATTCTTACCCATAGGCTCTTGACTTGTTCTTCATCCACCCCTAGGCAGAGCTCGATACATTCCAGTTGCTCTCTGACATAAAGAGCAACTCCACCACCACGCCTTGCTGGCCTGTCCTTCCTAAAAAGTACATTTCCTTACTGGTGCCTTTGAGTACTCACTACTGAGATAGTATCACTTCCTAAACTTAGGTGCAGAGATGACCTGCAGCTGCCTATAAATTTTGACTTCCTGACGATTACCTGAACTGCTACGGTATTCTCATGTGCAGAGCTTACATTATAAGACCCAGTGGTCAGGAGTAGTCTTTTGTTTTATGTCTGAATCTAGTCTATTTGATATTTTGGTGAATTTCTCCGGTAAAAATAAATCACAGGTGAAATTCTGGGGAAAATAATTTTCAAGCAAGTCTTGTATCAGGGTTCCTAATGGAGTTGCTCATGTTGCTGAAAAGAGTCTAAAATGCAATACACTGATATGAAAATGGGCATTATTTTTCAGGAAATTCTGTTTTGAGTGAGAAAGCATTGTTTGGAGAAAAACTTGTTGTTTTCCTATAAATAAACAAATAACATCAGTGCTACGTAGTTCTTTAAAGGCTAAAGAGAAGAGCAGGAATGATCTGTGTACGTTTCCTTGCCAACAGATGAAAATTTTCCGCCGCAAATGCAAGAAAATATGAGCAAATGTCATCACTTATTACAGGGACTGAGGAGAGTCTGGGCCAAAAAAGTCTTACAACAATGTTGCTTATTTGTAGGGGGGGGGGTCTGAGAATTCCCAAGAGGATTTAAATACGGGAGTGCGTTCACCCGAAATCGGCTTTGCTCTGGGACAGTGGTTTCTGCAGAAAGCAATATTTGTGTGTGGACAGACCTACAGCTGCCATAGGGAGCTAATTATTGCTCAGTTAAAGTAGTTGTTCCCAGTTACCCCCAGGTTGTGCTCAAGCTCTCTCAGGTGGTTCTCCTGGGTGCCTGGAGTCCTGCGTTGGATGAGCCTGGCCACTAGCGCGGACTGATGGCGTTCCCGACGCACATGTATAGACCCATGTAAGCGCTGTATTTTCACACAGAACCCTAGGTGTCAGGAGAGGGACAATAATAAAGGTGAAACTCTTTGGAATGTGTGGCGTGAAGACTGCTGTCAGTACTGCATTTGTAGTGCTGGTGGCCTAAGGATCTAAGTGAGACAAAGTTTACATGGAGAGGTAGTATTTTTAATGAGATTGAAATTGATAAAGTTAGAAAAGGTGAGCTTTTGAGCATAATCACGAGATCCTAAGGGACTTGAGAAAGGATTTGGTCTCTGAAAATTGTCCTTTCTGTTTTTTCCCCAGCTACAGATGTAGATCTCATAAAAAATGTTCCCTCTCTCTATTAACCTTGTTGTGTTTTCCTTGTGTAAACCCTTCGGTATGTGGCTTTCCTCCCAGAGGTCATACCAGTCTAGTTCAGCATCCAGTTAACACTGTCCTCATTCCTCCCTTAAGCTTATGTCTCTGTCAGCGCTTGGAGACCCTCAGGGTAACTTTGGCCTTTTTGATTTGAACTGGCTGTAAGTTGGTGCAGAGATGTGTGGATGGGAGATCAATACCTGTCTTGATTGTTTTTTATATCTTTATTTTTCTCTGGGATGGTGCAGACTCTGCTATCCCAATGGAGTGCAGCTGAAGTCAATCTGAAATGCAGCTCAGACTTTCAGCAATTTCCATGGCACCAACAAAGCTACTGGGCATGGAAGAGTCCTCTGAGATTTAGAAGCTTATACCTGGTTTGAATTTGGGGGTGATGCCTGTTTTCTGTAGCAGGCCGAACAAATGCCTTTGGAGATGAACACTCTCAAATCTGCCTTTGACTGGTGGTCTCGCCTCATAAGGACAATGAATTACACCTACAAGCTCTAATTGAAAAGGGTTGGCTGTTTGCTTCAGACCCCGCTCCTTTTCCACCTTAAACGGGAAATTCTTTGCGGCATTAACCAGAGAGACGTGCTGAGAGGCAGCACGTTGTGACTTTGCAAAGCCCTTAATGAGTGGAAACATGGATGCCCTTTCCCTTTTCCCTTCCCATGGCATAATTTATCAAGGTGTTTAGCTGCAGGCTGAAATTCATAAGAGGGTCTTGTCTCTTACCTGGCCCCTCCTGCCATTTCTCCTCTTGGAAAGCTTTCTTGGCAGCTTTCTATGCCATTTAATTTGTGATTCAGTCTCCTGGTAACCCTGGAACTGCACAGTTCTCTCTTTATCCCACATTCCTTCAGTCAGGTTGCCCTGGGACATATGATGGTGCCACGTCCAAAAAGCTAAGGTGCTCTGGTGGTTGCCTTGGGTTTTTTGAGGTTGATGTAAGGAAGGAAGGAAGCAGTGTGAGAGGAGCTGGGAAGAGAGAGACTGAGTCTTGTCTGTGGTTTATAGTCCTCCTGAATGAGATGGGGTCTGTGGTGTTGCCATTTAGGAGCGGAGGATGGTGGTTACTCGCAGCTTGCGAATGCAGCAGTGTGGAAGCACCTGTGTTCTTATAGACGGCAGGAGTTCCATGTGGGAAGTGAAAAGTTTAAGTCAAAATACTCTTCTTTGATACCGATCATGTGTCTGACTCTCCTTCACCCTCTGAAGTAATTTCACACTTAGAAGACTTTTGCTTAATTCAGAGAGTTGCCCAGCAGGATAGCATCTCAGCCTGCTCACTAGCACGAGAGAGAACAAGCAAACCCAGAATTTCTCCAGATGTTGTTGTGCAGTGCAGTTAAGTGGGACTCTTACAGTATACATCCGAATAATTCCTCTGGCTCCGAGGAGCAAACACTTCTGCCAAAAGCTGTTGAACCAATTCAGTCTTCTTTTGCATCAGAAAGTCTCCTTAAATCATATGCAGATGTCAGCATTCACCCACAATCACTGGTAACTTCTTATAGCACCTATGGATAGTATTGCCTTTTTTGGATGCCTGGAGTCTTGCCAGACTGTGTCCAAAAATTTCAGCTGAAGTGGTTTGAAGGAAAATGGTTTTTGTAGAAATGCCTTTTTTTAAAAAAAAAAATATGAATCAAATTCCATTTTTATCAAAGTGGATGTATTTGTGAGAACTGTTTGTTTTTCAGACCCAGTAAAAAGAAGAATATTTGTGATTTATAGCTTTAGAACTGGGCTGGGGGGACATTTCTCTTTAAGATTTTATTGGGGGGCAGGGGGAAGTTTCTAATTCCGTAAGTGAAATATGTCTAATCTTAGCTAGAATAGTAGTTTATTATTATTACTGGCTGTAACTGTTGTTGTTTAGGAAGACTTGGAAGTGCTTATATTTGCTAGGACGTGAGTGTGTGTTTCAAGTTTATTGGGTATTTAAGGCTAGGCTAAATGAGCATATTTGCTGAATTTGAGGTCTGTTGTCAGGTGAGCAGACATCAACCAACAGCCACAGCTGAGATTATGCCAATTCATATGGATTCCTGACCTCAGTTCTCAAGCTGTCAATTTAATAACTAAGTAAGTAGTAAACTTCCCCAGGAATAAAGAAAGGAAAAAAGATTTTTTTTTTTCTTTAATATGAAACTTCTCAGCAATGAAACAAGATAGGAGGGGAGAAATTAAACTTTGATTTCCTGGTCTAGAGCCTTCTCTTTATTTTCATAGAAGCTAAATACACCATGTTCAAATATAAATTTCTTTCATCCATTTTTTAACTAGAAGCCAAAGGTCTTAACAGAAATCAATCCATGCAATTTATTTTTAACTTCACCCTGCTTAGCTACGATTGATTTTTATCTTTGCGATCGATGGTAGAGAAGACGGCTTGGCGGGACAATGGAGCGCTCTCCAACTTGTAGGGTTTGGTCTTTGAGTCTTTTATTGAAGAAATCATTAAAAGCTTATTATGAAACTAATAGGATGAAGACGTTTAAATGATGTACATGATTACACCTGTTTTACTGGTGAATAATGCCTGCTACAGCTGATCTTCTCTTGCCCCTATTTAAAATGCTGGACAGCTCTCCAGTGGGAGAAATTAATCCATACAGATGAAAGAAAGTACATCCCAGGTGTTAGTTAAAAGCTCTTCTTAAACCAAGACGGGCAGTAAGTAGTTAGCTACTTTCCTGTTCACTGCTGGGTGCTTTTCATCCATTTCTAGCACTGTTTCATCTCTGCTGTGCCAGATATCAGATTTCAAACTTGAACCTAAATATCTGTTGATAAAAAATTATTAACTTTTTCCTTTATTTATTTATTTGTATTTATTTTGTTTCTAGGGCTTTTTGTGCTGTACTATTCTTTTATCTCTCTCTCCCCTCCTCTCTCTTTATCAGCGGTGTCTGCAGCTGAAGATGTAAAGGATTACCTTGGCAGGCTCATGTGTTTCCTCTGAAATCCTTCAAAAGGAGTTTTAATGTGTACAGTTATGCTCCTCTCTTAAGTTGGTTTCTGTGTGGGTAACATGCATTTGCAGCTCTAACGTGACTCCTGTTTTGGTGTAGCTGTGGATATTTTCTGCAGGAGTTGCTTTTAAAACCTATCCAATATTTTCACCCAAGATTACTCTGTCTTATAGCTGTGCCATCATAGCTCTGAGGGGAGAGGGAAGTGGACGGTGACTAGGCCAGTATAATAAATGCTCCTTTGTCTTAGCAAATTTTCACTGATGGGTCTGATGCTCTAAAAAGTGGCATGTTTGCAAAGCCTCTGAATTTACTAGGCAGCTTGAGGGTGTTTTGCACACAGAAATACTAATCTGTATGTCTCTGCAGCACAGAGAGACATATCTCCTCACACTAAAGTAATTGCATATTGCTTTAATGACTATGCAGAAGGTATGATATTAATGAAAACCACAGGGAGATAATTCAGGCTAGATGGGGTACCTGTCGTGATGTGATTTATGCTGGGGCAGTGGAGAGCCTCAGCACATAGAAATATCTGGAAGATGGTTTGTCCTGGCCATGGTGGATAATCAAGGAGGAAGAACATTGTATGAGGCTTGTGCAGTTGTGTTCTTCCTCATCTTCTGAGTCTCTTGTGACTGGCATTGGTGACAGGTTTGGGAGATGATGCACAACTTTTCAATCCTTATGCTGGCAAACCTGTGCAAGGCCTAGATAGTAGCTGTCTCTAAAGAACACCAAAATCCCTTGCTAAAGGTGTGAGTGGAGCAGCCTGCCTGCTTAACTTGTCATCACTCCTCCATACTTTAATTCACAATGTGATTTAGGAGATTTTATGCCCACAAGAAGAAGAAGAGTAACCAAAGTTAAAGTAGCAGTGAGGGGTGCCAGGACACCCTAGGGAGGTGGAGAACACAGATCCAGGATGCCATTACACTGTTTCTCAAATTTTGACTTCTATCAACTCATTTTATGTTACTGGGAAGGAGGGAACTCTACAAGAAGAGGAAGACACCTCAGAAAAAAAGTGAGGGGTTTATTGAAAATAACGTAACTATATATTATCAACTACTTACTGTCAACAAGAAGGTTTTAAATGTGATTCTATAATGGATTGAGTTGCCATTTACTGTGCTTGAAGTGGGAGGTAAATTACGGCAATCACAAACATCTAAACATGTCTGGTCATTGCAGATGTGGTCTGTGCTATTACCAATTGCCTTTTGCTTTGAACATTATCAACAGTGTAAACAGTAGATAACCTGTTCCAATGACTGTGCAGGACAAGTGATAGTTATTGTTGTAAACCATGCAGACTGATAAACAATGTAGAGAAGAGCCCTCTGTTCTCTTTTAGCCGTAAGTTTAGGAAGCATTCTCTATCTGCACACTGTCACTGTTTCTCCACCCAGGCCGTGCCGCTAATACATGCTGTTTTGTTGTCAGCATCAGTGCATGTTCCTTTAGGCTTTCTATGAGTTCTTTGAGCAGCAGCAGCAGGCAGATGGGGTCTTGCTTAGCCCAGAGTCGTTTCAGAGATTTAGTAGTTCTGCGTTTCTTACAGCAGTACCTACCTTACATTGGAAATTATGGGTCCCAGCGATGGCTAGCCAGGAAGAGGAGAAGTAAGCCTGGTACACTGTGGTCTGCAGTTCTTAACATAATCTAGAGTGTCTTTATATTCTGGGACCACATAACTCTTTCTGCTTGCTTTCCAAACTCTTTTAGAATGATGCATGGTGGGTTTTTTTGGGTAAGCAGAAGATCTATCTAAATTAAAATTAAAAAAAAAGAAAGAAAAAAAGAAAAGCAAAAATCGCCCTTAAAGAATCATATTAAATCATTAACATGAGAAATGGCTTCATGTGTTTCTAGGCATGTCACAGAAATTATGGAGATTAATGGATTCCGTGGAGGATTTTCTATAATTCTCTGCATCCTTATGAAATCCTTGTCTTCGATATTTGATGCACTCTGTCCCATTGCAGGTCAGGAGGGGGGATAAGCCAGCATACTGAAACTTTCAGGCCTTCAAAGAGAGATTTCACATGTTTCTCTTAAGTGTTAACTGATGTAAATGAGACCAGACTTTTGTCTTGTAACAGAATGTAGAAGTACTAAAGAAAAGTCGTAGATGATGAGAGGAGGGAGGAAGAAAGAACGCAGGTTAAGAAAGACAGATGTGTTTAATGACAAATACATTTGTCCAGAGGAATCATTTCCACTGGCTAGAAGCCCAATTAAACACATAGAAATCCAGAAAAACAGATTAGCGAACCAGTCATTAGCAAAGGAGGAGGCAAAAGACAAACCCAGCTAATTCAGTACTGAGCATGACAGATGAGCTCACAGCAAATAATTGGGTGACATTCATCAAATGTGAACTAAAAGGAGGCATTAGAGGGCAAAACACTATCATAATCTGTGGGATTTACAGTGTTGGAGAGTTTGCTCGTAGGAAAAGGAAAAGTTCATCAAAATAAATTAAGTTGAGCCATCCAAAATTCATTCTCTACCACAGTGCTTGCCAAAACTTTGTTGAAAGCTTGATCATTTTTTGGAACTGTTATAAGCGTACATGTAAATCATGCAAAGATGAGATCCTGACTGGGAAAAGCGTCACACAACTCCTGCCAACAGAATTGTGGGTGGCTTCATATTAACTGCCTCAGAAGGACCACAGACCACAAAGATTTCTATTTCTAAACCTTTGTCAAGGTGACCTAATCGAGATAGAGGACTGGAAGGGAGTCTAGCTAATGCATAGTAAACATGAACAGTGTTTGAATCCTACCTTGCTGCCTTAAACAAACAAACAAACAACCTAAACAAAAAAAACTCCAGGTACCAATTTGCAGTGGCATAAAGCCAAAAAAACCTATGTAAAATCTTTTGAGCATGGCAGACTTGGAGTAGATCCTGTTTTGGCACAGAGGAGGAATTTGATCACTCCTTGATATTTCTGCCACTCTACGTTCATGTAATTAACTTGGTTATGGACTGTTCCCAATGTTAATCATAGCATTACAAAGATGTAAATATTGATGTCTGCATCTTAAAGACAAGTTGATGACCAACTCTCAGCCCATCAGAAGAGGTCAATATTGAACCCAGGGTCCTTACCAAGTAGTCAATGGACACATTCAGTCCTATCTGGGCTCTGCTACAAACGATGAGCTGGTGCTGAAATAATGAGTGGTGTAAAATGAGTTTATGTGGCAGAGTGATATCATTTGAGAATTTGGATCTTCCACTGGAGATCAGAAATATCACCAAGAGAAGAGGGGGTATTTAAATATTCCCTGTGCTATTTAGATAATATGACCTAGAAGTGTGGAATCCTTTGGGCAACGTTTGTACAGCCAATAGAGAGATACAATTCCCTCTGGTGAAACACTGGAACAGGTTGCCCCGAGAGGTGGAAGATGCCCCATCCCTGGAAACATTCAAGGTCAGGTTGGATGGAGCTCTGAGCAACCTGATCTGTTGGAAGTTCCTGCTCATTGCAGGAGCTTTGAACTAGATGAACTTTAAAGGTCCCTTCCAACCCAAACTATTCTATGATTCTATGATACTGCAAACATTAATTTTTGCATTTGATTTGGTCTGAGCACGAATCAACTGCATAGTCTGTTCTCTCCTGTGAAAACTTGATTTTGATATGGTAATATTAGATGGGAAAGTTGTCTTTCAGAAATAACACCCACAGCCCTTTCACCTTTCACAACCCACCTCACAGCTGGAGAGCAGGACCCCGAAATGCTACTGTGCCTGTCCACAGTGCACTATACATGAAGTGAGTCAAGTGACTTACATTCTTTCCCTGTCTCTGCCACTGCCTTGTTTTTGAGCCCATAAGCGAATCACTTAAGATTTTCCAGTCTGTGTTACCCTTGACTTTAGCTCTATGTTTTCTGTATAGAGTATGTTTGCTGAGGTATGAGTCATTTTTCTACCTTCTTATACTCTGTGATGTAATCGTGGTTGTTTGTTTGGTTGGGTTTTTTTCTCTTTTGAGAGTGCTAAATACAGCTGTGATAACTTTACAAGTAAAAATGGCAAGCAAGCAGAAGGGGAAGTCTTAGTGTAGAAACCCGTCTCATTTCTAAACCTTCCTTTCTTTCCAGTTCTTTAAACTGTCAATAGAAAAGCCTTATCTTGAGTTGATTAGATATTGCATTTCAGGACTGGTAATATGTCCTTCGAATGACAGCTTCTCTAGGGAAGAAAGCCACTATCTAGAGGTGATATCATTACTGAGAATATAATTGATGCTATAGCAATATTCCACGTAAGCTCATTCTGCAATAACACTGTCAGATAAAAGAAGTTCTATCTAGGAGAGAACCTAAGACCTTTCTGTGAGCTTTATTGGAAACTTAAGAAGCCAACAAATGACATTCTGTATAGTAGAGAAGTGCTTTGTATATTGTTTTGTCTTAAAACCTGCAAGACTGCCAAAACAGCAGAATATAGGAAATTCACTGATGTAAGCCTTGTTGTAGCCAAGCCTGAAATGGTGCCAGAAAGAACACCAACAGCAAGAATAAGTGACTAGTGACAGCTTTAAAATCCCATACTTTACAAATTATCAGGGCTAGTTCTCATTGATGCATGGCATTTATGTGTAGCCTTTACAGCTCATTCAGTCCATAAACCCACAGATTTGGATGTCTGTCAGTTCCCCCCAGCGTCCCACCCCAAGTCCTTGTTCACAGACAGTATGATTTCAGAGAAACCAGTTTTATAGTGACAAATGACAAAGAGCGTCTAAGAGCTTAGCTCCAGCTTTCCAAGACTGGATTCATTGCATTTACTGTTTGCATTAAATGGTGCTAGTGTGCATCTCTGCTGTTAGTCACTGTAAAAGGTTGTTGGAAGACAACCCTGGTCCCAAGGGACTTGTAGTGCAAACAGATGAAGCTGAGAAGCAACAGAGAAAAGAGCTATTATCTCCTTCTTACAGGAGAGGAACAGAAGCACGGACACTTTAAACGACTTTCCCAAAGTAGTTGTGCTGGAAGTATGTGATGAAACCAGATCATCTTCTTTCTTCCACTCAAGACCTTAAACTTTATACTCACTTTTTCCTTAGATGTTAAAATTATGCTGGATTTGAAGCATGAGAGACAAACTGGAAAGTTGAGTAGCACAGCTTACATAAATAATGCTCCAGCTCTCTTACGTCTGGGACTTTCAAACTATAGAGATGCTTTTAGGGACAGCAGTGCAGGTCATAGAAAAGATACCTGAAGAAGGTTGTCAAACCCTCTTACAGGTGTCAGCACAGGGGGTCTTGGAAGGGTCATCACTCACTTTCTTTGGTGTTTCCACAGGTAACAGCTGGTGGAAGAGCAAATTACTATGTGTCATATAGACGAGAGCCTTTTGCACAGATTAAATTGCCCAAATACTCTCTTCCTAAGGTGAGTGCACCATTTATGAACACAGACATGTAATGGCTGGAATAGCACAGCCTGCTCCGTGGTGAAGCACCTCAATGGGTTTCCTCTCTGGGGAGTTTTGTTTGTTGTACTACTTGAATGGTCTTTCTTAAATACGGATTTGGGATCTTTACCTCTCCCTGCCTTTGATAAGTGAGCGTTTCAGGAAGAACAGTTTCCTTTTTCCTCTGTAAAGAGCAAATGGAAATGAACAGGTACTTCAGAAAATAGAACTCAAACCAACTTCTCCTTGACCAATCTTCTATGAACACCACCACCTAGTCCGACTCTGTTCTCTGTTAATGATTTCTCTGCAAGCCTGGCTGTGGTACTGAGAGTTCTGGAGAATAGTTAGGATGTTGAGCACTCTGTAGTCTCCATACAATGAGAGAAGCACAAGGTATAGCAGCTCCACTGTCCCCATGCTATGGCTGGATGTTGCCAAAAAGTCACGGAGGTGGAGTTGGCTCCCTAAAAGTTGTGCCTTACTGATGCTTTGGATACACAGAACCCCTGTGTGCTACTGCTATAGAGATGACTGAGATGGCCTAAGATTAACACTGACTGGCAAAGCTAGGAGGGAGCGAAGTTAGTACTTCTTGTACAACTATGCCTGGATTTACCTTCTTAGGCCTTAGCTTTCTCCCAGATCAAACAATGCAAACCTCAGCAAGGAGAATATGTCCCTGGATTTATACTCAAATTTTATAGTGTAGTCATTGCTTGGGATTGTGTAGAACAGAAGGAACTGACTTTTCCAGCGTCTTGGCTGGATACAAGTTTTTGAGTAGCCTAATGGGCAGCTGAGACCACTGCTGCTCTTTGGAGCCTCGACATGGCTGTTGAGGCTACTGTCGTACAGAGCTGGTAATCAACAGTAATGGCCTTCTCCTTCTCCTTCTTCCTTTCATGAGTGAAATTTTTGGTGGGATAATTGTGAGATCGTTGGCTAGGTTTGCCTTGTGGGCTGGATTTACCCTTCTGATTGCCGCTGGGATATTTGCAGTCTAGCAGATACAGCATATTTGCTTTAACTTGTACCTGAAAACTTAATAGTTGTGAGAAATTTTACATCTTAAATTCCCAGTGTTGCACATCGACTTCTTCCTGTTTGGTTGATCACAGTCCACAGTGTATTGACACCTGTATAGTACAGGTATAGTTTCTTTTGTTTGTCATTCCATGGTGACGGTGTGGGATTCAGAATGTCTGACCACACACCAACTTTTGGAAACCCTGCTGTCATTTTTCAGGAGAAAAACATTAATTATGCTCCCGCATTATGGATTGGCCTTGAAAGCTGCCCCTCATTAAGAAGACAAATGGGTAGAGAGAATGACTGCCCTGTGATTGTCCTGCTTTATTGATTGATGCTGTCACAAGTTGCCGGCCTGTTATGAGACAGATTTGTTGGTGGCCCTGGTTTGGAATTGGTGTATAGTATAAAAGGGATACTTCTGTCATTTAAAAACCAAAAGTACTTTTAAGTTGGTGTCATGGCAGAGTCTTCTAGCCATGTAAAAGAGGCTTGTTTATGCTGCCCTTAGTCACTAGAATATTTTTGCTGTACAGTTATAACTATCCTGCCAACTGTAGATTAATGAACTCTGCTGGAGTTGTACATATGCGAGGCTGGCAATACGGTAATGCAGTATTTCCACTGCAACTGGTCAAAACAGATTGCAGTCATTGAGTCGTTTGCTTTGTTTTCACACTGCTGGAATAAATTTGGTATGTACTTGGAGCTGTTGGACAAGAACTTCCTGATTTGGTCTTTCTTCATGGAAGGAAATGGCAAATCTCCCACTGATTGCACTCACTGGGACAGAATTAGGCCCTCAAATATTTTTTCTCCCCATCCCATGCTGATGATAGGCTATGTTAGGTCTATTAGAAATAGCCTCATCTAATCAACTCCAACTTTTCATCTAGATGCCTCACACAGAAGATTAAGTTGCCTCCTAGGCAGGATGGGAATATTGAGCTGATCTTCCTCCAGATATTATTCCCCAAAATCAGGTCAGGCCATCCTTTGGGAGACTTCCAGAATTATGGTTTCTTGATGCAGGAACAGTGCAAGAAATTAATCAAGGCTCCTTGGCACCCTGGGGAAATTTTAAATAGATACCAATAGATAAATGAAGTCCCATATAACCACAGTGATTTTGCTTCTAGCTGAACCAGTGATACTTTATTCAACAATGGTGGCAAGGATGAAGTGCTTCAATACTCATCCCCACTCTGGAAATCATTTCCATGAGCCTGCTTTAAAAGAATACTGAGAAAATGCACTGTCAAATCTCTTTGATATTAAAACTAAATCAGGAAACCCTTGCTGGACCTTCATATCTTGGTCAGCAGCAGGAATCCAACAAAGGTTAGTGGGTGGATTATTTGATAGCCTGTATATGGTGGGATAATAGATCTCAGACAAACTCTCAATAGAAAAGTATGTTACTAAAAATCACTACCAGCATTAGCTCAAACTGATCCCTACACCTCAGCTTCAAATAAATGTAAACTCCCAATTTTTTTGGAACTGTTTCTTTACCGGTTGGAAGTACAAGCCCATTAGTTCAACATGTGAATGGAAATTGTCACTGATTTAGCCTGGTGCTACACCACACTTAGTGACTATGAGGACTTCAGGCTCCAAGATTGTGAATCTTCCATGAGTGATAAAACTGACTTTCAGATTTATAAATAAAAAATGAAACTGGATGAAATTCCTTGAAGCTACCAAAAATGAAGAAGGCAAAAACCCTTCACCCCAGCTGGTGATCATTAAAAAAAATGAAATGCAGAAAAGTCACAATAGTGGTAATTTATTGGCTTGTTCTAACAGAAAATTGTTCAACATACCTATAATTCATGCTCCATCTCCATTCTTTCATAAGTCATGGTAATTACTA
Organism: Steatornis caripensis; assembly: GCA_013398225.1. Lineage (NCBI taxonomy): Eukaryota > Metazoa > Chordata > Aves > Caprimulgiformes > Steatornithidae > Steatornis > Steatornis caripensis. The sequence continues at coordinate 355,984 of VZSC01009109.1, forward strand.
CATGTCCCAAAGGGCAAAGAAGTACAGAGATCCTCAGTAATAAGCCTTTTGTCTTCTTTTAACAGGACATGCATATTATCAGCACAGACGAGAATCAGGTGTTTGCAGCTGTTCAGGAGTGGAACCAGAATGATACGTACAACCTGTATATCTCAGACACCCGAGGGGTGTACTTCACCCTGGCCTTGGAAAACGTGAAAAGCAGTCGAGGACTGGAGGGGAATATCGTCATTGACCTTTATGAGGTATGTAGTAAAGGTCACCCTACAAAGAACAGCAACTGCTTGCTAGTTCACGTGAGTGTAAATCTCTTACCAGCCTTCCAGGATCTTCATTTGTTTTGGGGTCAGCCCAGAGGCATTTACTGGATTTGATGCTGAGCCAGCTCATGTGGGAATAGATGCAGTGCATTCTGCTCTAGATGTGACAACTGGTTGCTTTAAAGTCAGTGACTGGTTACCTATGTGGCATTTCCAAAAGGGAAAACTGTTATTCCTCTCATCCTGATGTGGATATCTAGAGAAGGACTCAAAATACTGTTTTTCCCCTTGAACAGCTAGAGTCACCTGCTCGCAGGTAGGGAATATGGATTCCACCTTTGTGAGCTCTCAGCAGTTTATGAATTATAAGCAAAAGTTTATAGGTGACGTTTGCCCGGAGATAACAGCTGGATAACTTCTACCCTGAGTCGTCTTCCATTGCCGTTCTTCTGCCAGGCAGTTCAGCCATGGCCAACAGCAGCCCATTCACAGCGGTTGTTCCAGTTCCTGGTTTCTTCAGAGCACTCTGGTTTTGCTGTGTCGTAACTCTTTGAATGGAAGATCTACTGAGGTTCAGGGCTCAGTGCTTTGCTAGCAGCACACAACTAATTGGTAGTATTAATGGTAATGATTGCAGGCTGACTTGGAAAGCTCTACTGTTACATGAAGAAATCTGCTTGCAGTTGCATATAAAAGTTAGGATTACATATTTATTTTATGTATTTCAGTCAGAATAATGCCCATGTAACAACATTATCAATTTCGTCATAAAAATCCAAGTAGTTTAAGGCAATGAGACAAAACTGAAAAGTAATGCATGAATCAGTATAAAGGACATGCTTTAAATTTTATTTTCACCTAGTTAAATACATTTTCTTGCTCTGAAAAAAGATGTATTTCTTTGTTGTGATGAACCACATAAAATAAACATGCATCATCTCCCATTCCTTGGCAAACGGAATTCCCCAGCTATGTATCATAGCCTCTACTGTTAATGCTGATATTTTCACAGAGTCATTCGAAGAGCAGTGTCACTCAGGGGACTTCAGAGTAGAAGGATTTGCATCCTGGCTGTCGGTACGAGGTTGCAGATTTGCAGCAAGTTCCTTCTTCCTGTCTCACTTTCACAGCTGTGCAACAGAGACCAGACTCAACACAAAATCTTCTTGAGGACATTTTGACAGAACCATATTCTGCTGGAATGGGTTCTGCTGACAAAAATCAAAACATTTGGAACAACTGGGTTGATTTTGACAGAATTTGGAAGTGGAAGGAAAGTGAAGAAATCAAGTTTGCAAAACAGCAGTATTTCAGCATATTCAGGATTTCCATCTTTTGTGTGAAAGGAAAAAAAAAAGACCAATATAAAAAGAGCCCAGACTGCTTCTGATGTGACCTGCTGTCTCCCATGTTATGGCAATCTGGGGAGGCAGTGGGGCAGACCACATCCCCAGGTGCGCAGAGCTCATGTGTGACACAGTGCATGGTGTACCTTCAAGCCCATCATCAGCCTGTCTGCAAGAACTCAAGGAAATCCAGAACTGGGCTGTTTCCTAGGGATTTGCTCTGTGAACATCCTTGTATTTGTCTTCCAGAGACAGAAACTGCGTGAGGCTTTTCAGCTGTGCAGGCGTCATTAAGATGTACTTGTAATGCCATTCACAGTCTTCTAAGACTGGACTGGGATGACTTTGTTGCTTTTTCAGAGCCTTTCCACTCCTTAGGCTGCTCAGATGGGCCTTTCTTTAGGTCTGTTCTTCCGATGTTTTTTTTAATCTCTCTCCATTTTTCCTAGGTAGCAGGGATCAAAGGCATATTCCTGGCTAACAGGAAGATAGATGACCAAATCAAGACTTTCATTACCTACAACAAGGGCAGAGACTGGCGTTTGCTGCAGGCACCAGACACCAATCTAAGGGGGGATCCTGTAGTTTGCCAGCTGGTGAGTGGCAGACCTTTTCCAAAGCACAACCGGCTCCTTCAGAGCTGCTTATTTTAGTCACTAGATTAACAAAACATCCAGTGGAACTGGGTAGGAGGGATTCCTACCAGTCAGAGAACTGCGGAGTCCAGGTGCTCCAAAATGGGGCACAGTTTGCAGACAAGAGCTTCAAGTTGGGTTTACTGCCATAACTCAACAACATTCAGTGAACAGCCGCTTCACAGTAGGCTGTAGCCCCTGTGTTTCAAAGGAGTGGCATTTCTCTGAAGTTTCACTGTTTAATCTCTCTCCCTGTGTTTTTTTTCTTGACCTGCTGAGTGTTAATTGAGTTAAGTAGATTTCTTTTTCTATAGCTTCATAGGTTTTAAGGGGAAATTTTGACCATCTTTCCTGACCTTTTTAATGGATCTTAAGTCAGAATAAGAAAGTTTCTGGGAAAAAGTGTTCTAGATCAGGTTGTTGGTAAAAACAAACGCAGACATGCTTGCTTGTCATGCAGCATTCCTGCTTCTCTTGCTCTCAGCTACTTTTATGGTGCTTATTCAGAAAATGAACATATGATGCTATTTGTAACAGTCTTAAAAGCAGGGGGGTCATTTCAGAAGGATCAGAGCATCTGTGTGCAGTCGCCAAGAGTTCCTCTGATATTTAACTTGTTGCATATTAAAGCTTCTGCCTTTTGTTTGTTTCCTGTCAACAGCCCTTTTGCTCATTGCACTTACATCTGCAACTCTCAGAGAATCCGTATAGCTCAGGAAGCATTTCCAGCAAAGAGACAGCTCCTGGGCTGCTGGTGGCAACAGGTAAGAACATAAGTGCTTCTTACCACTCACCCATTCCTCACGGGGAGCCTGAGAGTATACGAGATACTTCCTGTTGGTGTAAAGCTTTCAGCTCTATTTCAGCAAGTGCTGAGCTAATTCACATTAACTCCCATTTTCTGTGGGCTAGGAGAAGATATGTGGCACAGAGTTGCACAAAGCTTGTTGCGTGAAGCTTTGACTTCATGAGTGCCTGTCTTGTGCATGGCACCTGCTTTAAACACTGTATTGCTCTGAGACTAGCAGTGCTTCATCAGCACTGCATGGGTCATTGTTATTGTGGGCTATTCTGCAACATAGTGCTTTGGCAGGTCTTGATGTTTGAATGGCGACCTGCTACAATGCTTCACGGTGGCAATGGCTGACCCACCGTAATTAATCTGACAACCATTACAGGCTCTGTGTGCACACAGCATACAACCTAATCAGAATGGATGTGGCTACCAACCACACCCAGAACTCCCACAGCTCTCTGGGAGCTGCTGGGCTAACAAAATGCTTTCTGAATGGCTGCTATTGAAAGCTGGCGTCTGAAGCATGTAGGCTGTCCTGCCTTTTTGCAGGGATATGCTCAAATCATCCAAATAGCTTAACTGTTCTTTCTAAGGCTCGTTTTATCTCCTTCGTCTTGTTCAGCCTAGCAGTGTCTTGCAAGTGTGTCATGTTAGCATATTGCCTATATGAATTTACACTGTTTCTTCCAGCCATTTCCATTCTCATGTCCTTCTGTGCTTCCATGTGTCTGCCAGACTAAGGCAGAACCTGAGACAGGTTCCCTTCACGACATTTATATCTCAAAAGGGAAACGCCATGTGATTTCCAGTTCACTGATCCAGACCAAACGAGGCGAGATAATTTAGTTTAAACCTCCAGATCTTCCTATGCATAGCCAAGTGAAGTCATCATTCCTGGCAGGTCATACTTGGTAGATGGATGCTTAGGAGCAACCCTACTCATGGTGCCGTGATTGCAGAGCCTTTTTTGTTTAACCTTTTAGGAAGTAAATAGAAGCAGCGGGACAGTGAGATTCTGGGCGTTGATCTAAATTGTTAGTAAATGAGGTTACTCTCAAGCTGCCAGTGCATGGGATAAATGCTTTCTCAGACTAACAATTAACCTTTAAAAGGCAGAATATAATTTCTGCCTTACTGCTTTGTACAATAAAAAGCTTAACCTGTTGGGAATATACGCATCTGTTTCCACTAACCAGTTTCACAACAACAGGAACATCTCATCATGTTGGCGAATGTGTTCCTTTTGCAAGAATAAGCATTGCAACTTATTCTCACAGACATTGATTGCTCAAACTTTGTGTCTTACTCTTTGCTTTACAGTAGTATGTTTCCAGCAATGATGGGAAACTCGGACTCTTGATGTGAGGGCAGAGGTTAGAGTCTTGCAAAAGGAAGAATTGTGCTTTAGTATCTAATTGTACAGCTGCCAAATCCTCTTGGCTTGTTTGGAAGATAGTTATGTTTGGTGGGGTTTGAATCCTTGCGGCTGAAAGAAACTAGATGGAGAGAATGAAGAAAATAATGGAATAGGTTTGCAGACAAAAGCAGACAGATAAACATGAGTGCAACAGAATTTCACCTTTGTGCTATCTTTCCTTGCCACAATCTGGAAATCCCTGTTTGGAAAGTTGTTTTCGCAGTTTTGACATTTATGATATGATGATACCAAACTTGCACTTCTGCCTGTAAGTCAGTTTCTGATTCTTGAGGACTTCCACTCATGGTAAGACAGTGGGCTAAGCAGACCTTTGAACTGGGACAATAGATTTATCCTTGTGAACCTGGATGTCCCTATAGACTGTCCTTCTACATGGTTGCCCACAGCAGGTTTTTCTTGTATTTCCATCTGAAGCAGTTGGTCATTCTTGCTGGTGTCAGGGAAGAAGATTAGGTAGATGGACAGTGTGACATTTCCTACATCCTTGCAGAGATGGAAAAGCCTGTCTTGAATTGTCTTGCCTCCCTGATCCAGAAATTTTATTTTTCGAAACAGTGTTGTCACAAAAATGTGGCTAGTTGGATTCCGGTGGTGGTGACAGGAGCGTGTCAACCCACATCTGGGTTTTAATTTCTCATTTTCCAGCATTAAATGTCAGAAATTCAATTAACATTTTCATGAGTGTGTTTTTATTATGCTCTTGTTGACGCTACAGATGTTTAAGAGTGTCACCTCTCCCTTTGCTGTTTTTGAAGAAAAAATATTAGTTCTCCCTTCCTTCCATGGAAATTACACCTGCTTAAAAAACAGTCTCATCTGGAGGGTATAAGAGTGGCTCACTGGGCAAAGAATTCATGGGCTTTGAGTAAAGAAGTCCTGGGTTGGACCACAATATCGTGGCTGTGGGCCGTTATCACCTGGAGGCATAGTGATAGAGTATCTGTCAGTGTTTTATCTGCCTGCTTCCTATGGGGCAGACATTCATACCACCAGAATTCCACCTAGCTCTGAGTGAAGGTACTGTTGACAGACCAGCAGAGAAACAGTTCCTGGGTGTCTGTGGTAGCTTTTCCCTGAGCCACTGGTGCTTTGCGAGACAGACCTGCATTGTAAAGTGATTCTGGTGCTTGTGGAGATTTTAACTCTGGAAGCAGAAGCAAGATGCTGACCTCAGGGCAGCGTGGAGAATAAGCTAATAAGGTCTCTTCAGAGCATTTGCAAGTTTTTCAGATATTGGGAACCTTTCTTGCAACTATTGGTGGATGATCAGAGGTTCCAGAGGGCTGGGGTTTCAGTCCAAGTTCATTATTTACTCTGTATTAAGATGTATCATTGTAAGAGTTGAGGTTCTCTCTGCCTTCTCAGATGAGGGACCTTGGAAAAAACTGTTTCGAGCTCTGAGGCAGTGTTTCCAAACGGTGTTCTGCTGTGTGTTCTCTACATGGTTGAGGTCAATGTCTGAGCTTTTCTTTACATTGCTTTGATGTATGGCATATCCATTCCCTGTGATTCCCTAACACATGGTGAAGGCGGAGTAGTTCACCCTATATAAGGCTGTCAGCAGAACAGTTTCCATCATAATGAAAGTTACAAAATTGCAAGTAAGAACCATGCCAAGTAACCAGTAAATTTAAACACACCATTTGGAACACCTGGGTCAATGAGAACAATCAACATTGTCTAGAATGCTGCTCAGTCTGCTCTCTGCCTCTCTGCTGCAAACTCATTTGACCCACCTTAATTCTCTGAATCGTTTCTGCCCCCAGGTGAGGTTTGTACCTAAACAAACAAGATTTTCTTCAAGTGGAACTTACATTTCATTATGTCACAGTCCTCTTTAATTGCAAATGGTTAGGAAACCTAGGAATAGGCTTTGTTTATATGACTGCAAGTTCTGAGATCAGTTATGTGTTTGAGCATTTTGACAGAAACTTGAGTAGTTTCTAGACCCATAACCATGGGCTTCAGTGGGGCGTGGGTTTCACCTCTAAACTCAGTCCTGTGAGTAAATTCCCTTTGGATGTTTTCCTTTACACAAGAAGTAGAGACACAGGTAATTGCCTTACCCTCGACAAAGACTGGCAGATCACAGAGATGCGGCTCACCAGCTAGAGCAGAAAGACTACAAGTTCAGAGAAAAATGTATGGAATGAAATATCTGGTAGGCAGCGACAGTGGCCACTATTCTGCTGCCGTTCTGATGATTTGTGTGTACCAAATGGGTGTGTGGTTTCATACACAGTTTTCCAACTATGTAGGTCTTTGCCTAGAATAAGCCTGCCTTTAGTGGCCTGCAGTTATGGGCAATGCTATCTGTTGGCAAAATAGGCTGATAATACTGTTTCTCCTCACTGTCAATTTTCAAATGGCACAGCTCTTGTAAATGAATCTTACCACCTGACCATGGTGGTGTTTTCAGATGAAATCGAATCAAGAAGCACTGGTCAGGCCAAGTACTTCTGGTTTCCCGGAAAATGCAGTTCTGTGTTCATCCACACAAGAATGTCTGACACTTGCTTGTGTTGCAGGCAATATTGGCTCTGAGCTTTCCTACACTGATGTTGGTGTGTTCATCTCTTCTGATGGTGGAAATTCCTGGAGACAGGTATGTTTTACAGAGCAAAGGAAAGCATGGAGCCTTTTGCTATTGTTCTTCTCCCGAGTTTTTCCTTCCCACCGGAGTGGAGCACTCACACGGTACCTGATTTGTTTGCAGATCTTCGAGGAGGAATACAATGTGTGGTTTCTGGACTGGGGAGGGGCACTAGTGGCCATGAAACACACTTCAGTGCCCATCCGGCACATGTGGTAAGGAAACTTGTTACTTTGAGAAGGTTTCCTGATGGGGATAAGGTGACAGTGGTGCTAACATTTCTTGCATCTCCTGGTCTACATCTGCTAGTGTCTACAAAATGAGCAACTGAGATCATTCTTTTCTGTCTTTTACCATCATTTGGGTTTTGTTGTTTAAATTAATGATTATTTTACCATTTTATAAATATAATGGCTATATACATAATCACACACATGTATGAATTACTCTTCACACTAGTCATGTACTCTGAGACTTTAGTTGGATTTTCTTTCCCACAGACACATACATACTGAGTAAGAAGTCATCCTTTGTGCTTCAGGTATTTCTGAGACGATATATCCCTCAGATATATCAGATAAGACAGATAAAGGGAGGGAGAGGAGAGGGCAGTAGGTGTTGATAAGGGCAATAGAGATATGTTGCTGATGTTGCTGTCTCCTGTAGGATTCCACTATCAATTTGCAGAGGTACAGTGGTAGCAGCTGAATAGAGTTGGGGATGGAATAGGGCAAAATGATACTGTTTTGCTGTAAATGGGTTATAACAATCTAAGCGCTAAATATACTGCTTAAAATTATCCTCTCCTTAGCCGTTGCCCCTCTCACTCCTGCACCAGCTAAGCATTGGAGAGGAGCATTCTGAAATTCAGAACTAACCTTGTTTACAGTGTATTACCCTCACTTTCAGTGTCTGGTCTTGAGTAAAAGACGAGCATGGCTAACGGGCTGACCAACCCAACTTCTAATGTTGTTTAGCAGTTAATTAGTTAGAAATAGCCTTCAGACACAAGTTTTGTGTTCCTGTCTGCAAGATTGAGTCATCTCTCAGCTTGATGGTGCTAAGCATATGTCTATCTCATGCTCTTCATACAGCACAGGCAATGTGACCTTCAGTCAAATAGAAACAGAAAGCAATGGTGTTTGGCACCAGTGATGAGGTGTTAAGGTCTCCTCTACTTGAGTCATTGTACAAAATCCTTCAGTTAAATTACAGTCATTCAGAAGCTGGAGATGTCAAGACAGGCTGTCTTTACCCATCACAAGATAATGTTCCAGAGATGTACCTTAAGAACATTAATGACACATTTTTCAAAATGAAAAGCTTCTGGACTTTATATTCCTGACCTGACAGATAACTGTGGGATGACTGCAACATAGATTTCTATTGAAGTTCAAATATGTTGCATTTGAGCACATTCCTTTACCACATAAGTGGAAGAAATGATTGCTTCAGTTTTGGTGTGGTAGTGGATTGTTAATCACAGGATGTATCAGCTCATGTTCTTAAGGCTTTGTAATTTTTCTAGAAACAGCTTGAGATAGGAGGACCAAGTGTTCTCTAAGAGGTCTGTGCCTTTGTGTGGGATTACAAGCAAGTCATTATATGCAAAATGAAGAGTTGCGATCTTTGTCCTGCTTTCTAGTGTTCAGGAAACAAGTTGTTTGTTTTATAATAAGAACTCTTGTTGCAGTCATAACATAATATATGTAGCCGTACTGAGTCAAGGCTAGGAGTTCCTCTAGGTCAGCCTCCTCTTTCCAGCAGCGTCCATAACTGGACATATAGAGGAGTGTAGTAACAGGGTCAACCCATGATGATGCTTCCAGCACACTCCAGCTTTCTGTCTGTGGTTAGAATGTGTTTTTGTGTGACTAAAAACATTTGCCTCTGATAAGTAACTCAGTAGTCATGACTATACCTGAGGTGCTCCAAGGAAAGAGGACATCATGACCATGTCCAAGTCTTTAGACCAAACCAAATATGAGCCAAGGCAGGACAAGTGTGAGTTAGCCAATCGTAGGTGTCACCAGCAGTAGGTACATCAGGCTGTGGTAAGCTGAGCTCTGGAAGAGTGAAAGGTGAGCCACTTACTGAAAGAGCTGTTAGTCATGTATTAACCATTTATGACTGTATTCTTCAACCCCAGTGCAACTGTTTTAATTATGTCTTACCTCGTGAAGTCTCTTTGGACATAAAAAGCACGTTATGTACAAGTGCCTGTACTTAAATGTTGGGATAGTTTTGGTCACAGGTTGACTTTCCATTGGCGCTGAGAACCCAGTTTTCTTTTGTCTGCTTTGCAGAGGTTCCTTTCAGATGTTCTCCTTTTCCACTAAGTCTTATGAAATGGCATGTGCAGTACTACAAGTGCCCCACCCGCTCTATTAAATGAGTAGTCATGTAGAGCTGTTATCTGTAACCTCCCAACAGGTTTCCTCCAAAATTGTACCCTTAGGAACTTTGGAATTTGGTTCATATTGCCTCACTAGGCACCTGGTTTATGGGCAGGAGTAGAATAGATTAAAGGGTAGGTACGTGTATATCTATTAGTTCTCAAGCTGAGATGTTGTACAATAAGTTTCATCCTGAGAAAAGAGGGGCAGGTAATTGAAAAGCTGAGAGAACTTTAGCTAAGCTAATGAAGCATAGTGTTCCTTAGAAATTGAAATTCTATTTAGATAGATAAGCATGCAAGCAGAACAGCATACAAATGCACAGGTGTATTGGAAGATACATACATTTAAATAAATAGATTTGGGGCAGATAAGCTTTTCGTATGCTGTTGTACTCCCAACTTTCTGTCTTTGGTCCGTAGTCAGCTTCCTATTCTAGCAGATGTGCATTGTGAGTTAGGTGAAAGTGTTTCGCTAGGTGCTGTGAGAGGCAGATACTTAGGGAACAGTTACTGCAAGCCTTGGCTTTCCACGTTAGACATCTGAGGTTGGTGTAACCCATTGTTTGTAATATATATTACACTGGCCTCCTGGTCCTTTGGTGGCATCTCAGATAGTGGCACTGATGCTACCTACTTGGAATGGGGAGGATTCAGTTTCCACTGATTCTCCAGATGCTCAGATGCATGTTTGCATGCACACATGTGCATCCCACCCCCCAAAAAAAAAAAATTCCTTGCTTGGAAAATAAGGCAAACTTCTTTTTTACGCTCACTTTAAACTGAGACGTGTTTCCTGCTATTCAAAGAAGTTTGTGCCATTATTGTCTTTTTGATAACGTCCATCAAGAGTAATCTGTCAACTTTCACAGCCCAGGTACCTCGCAGAATTACAGAGAACTTTGTAATGACCCTGCTGGGAGAGGTCCAAATAATTTTACAGACAATAAACCTTTGTGCTTCTCTGTTTGTTCTTCCTTTGCTGGTATAATTTGGAGCTGAAATTCTGGGCAGAAATTGCGCAGGAGCGGTTGCGTGAAGAGTCTGGGAGCAGAGAGAAACTTGGTTGTTTTCAGAACTGTTCATGAGCAGCAGCTCTGGGAGCTGGACGCAGACAGTCTGCAGGTTGCCTATCTTTCCTGATGCAGTAGCAGCCTGGTGTGCACTTTCATAGGCACAGACTATCAGGGTGATGTCAGGGCTGGTAGCTCCTTGAGGGCTGGAAAACCAGATGCAGACCAAGGTCCTTGGGAAAGCAGGGCAGGATCTCACAGCCAGGACCCATCCCACCACCCCAGCCAGGAGCAGGACAGCCACAGCCCTGGGCATCAGGCATCTCACTGGTGGCAGGGATGGGCTGAGGCCGGACTGAGACGTCAGGCCCATGGGCAACCAGAGCTTCGGCAGAGATGGAGCCTGACACTCCTGTGGTGTCAGTGGGGCTCCTAGGCCATGGATGGAGTGAGGGGAGGCCATGAAGGAGGCTGGGAAGGGACACTAAGGCGTAGGCCACCAAAATCCTGACCTAGTCAGTCTGCTGGTGTGGTCAGTTAGACTGTTCACCTCCTCCTTTGTAGTTACCAGACAGAGAGGTTGCTGGGGTGTAGCTGAAAGCAGGGTTTGCTAACCCTCCTCTGCTGATCTAAAAGCCTGTTGTACTAACTAATTCAACCAAGACGAGTCAGATAGGTTAGGATGCACATGCTCTTTGCTAAAGACAGAAAGTAAGGCACATGGTGGTTGTGGGTTGGGACAGATGATCAAAAGCCACTGAATTACTTGGGTTGTGACTGACAGTGTGAACACTCTCAGCCTCTAAGAAGGGAAATGCTTTAATTTTAATCAGCATACAATTTTGTTTTACAGTTATAACAAGCAAAGAGCGCACAGACTAACCACTGATTGTGGCTTAGTTTGTCCTCCTTCCTCCACCTCACTGTAAAATGGAGACCACCTCTGAGATGGCATGCAAAGAAGTATTAATAGGGCTAGAGAGATTGTACCTAATGCCGTATGGCATTGATACATGCATGGGTCGAAATATCCCGTGGTGTTGACAGCAATTTTCATGCATTCAGGCCAGGGCTGCTTATGCTCCGTGTGATGCCTCATGCCAGCTGCTATTGTAGATCCAGAAACAGGACTTGGCAATGCCCCTTGGTCCCTTGAAGTCAGATGTACAGCTGGATCAAGTATATCCATGTTCTTATTACTGGTGTTTAAACTCTTTAAGACTTTGATCATTCAAAGTACACCAAGAGCATGAATTAGTGGGCTGGGAAACACCAAGAGCATGAATTAGTGGGCTGGGAAAAGGCAAAGACTGGTGCTTGTCTATAAATCTAGCTGCTGGAGCTTGCAGACCATAGCCAACAATATTTAATTGCTGCAGTTGCTCTAGAGTAAGTCTTTTTATGTGTATAAATCTTGTCTGCTTCTATCCCAGGGTGAGTTTTGATGAGGGAAGATCCTGGAGTAAATACAGTTTCACATCAACACCACTTTTTGTGGATGGATCCCTTGTAGACCCTGGCATAGAGACCCAGATAATGACGTAAGTATAGCAGCTCTTAACTTTTCCTAAAATGTCATGACAGAAGGGGTGCATGGAGATCCCCAAGTGCATGGTGAGCCTCATGGTGTGCACTGCAGCACTGTGTAGTTAGACATGTAGTGTTGCATGAAGGCATGGTGCTGTTTTGTAGGTTTTGCTGATGGTCACAGACCAGGTGGAGTATCCATGCATCACATGGCAAACAGATGATGGAGCCAAACTCTTCCCAGTAGTGCCAGGGGGTGTAACAAGGAGAGATGATCCAAAGCTGTAGTTTGGGAATTCAGATAGGACAGTAGGAAAATCTGCTTATCTAGGGGGTGGTGTAGCCCTGGTTAGGTTACGGAGAAGTTGTGGTATCACCATCCCTGGAATTTTTCAAGCCTTGGCTAGATGAAGCCGTATCTGCCCCGATCTATAGTTGGCGACAATCTGTCTTCGAGTAAGAGCTTGGACTAGTGACACCCAGAGGTCTCTTCTCATAAATGCTGCTGAGATTGTGTTCTTTGGATCTGATGCCTGTCTCTTCAGAGGCCAGAGATCTGTATGGTTGCACCTAATGTCAGTTCTGTGCTTGCTCCGGTTGTGCAGCTTGACTGTCTTTCGAGATTGCTGCTGGATATGAATATCCCCAAACCCTGTGACTTGCTATCTGCGCTGTGGGCTGTACATCTGGTTTTGTCTCAAGCTAAAGGTGTGCTCAGTGTGCATATGCAGACCTGAGCTCAGAATAATTTTCCTGATCTGGGGTGTAGTATGCTATGATTCACCCATATGGTGGAAGGAAGAGCCTGGGCTGGCACCGACGGTGCTTGGACCTTCCTCCTCTCAAGAGTACTGAAGTGCTGGGTAAGACTGGTGCAATTAGTGAAGTAATGTTGGCCTAAGAACAGGCCGGGATCTGAGTTTAACAACCAGAGGAGAGAGGGAACTTTTTAAGTTCAAACACATCTTCAGAGAGTCATCTGAACTCTTGCACAAAGCAGATCAGAGCACTCTGTTCTGGGATTCTGAGCAAAGCAAGGACTAGATGCACTGCCTTTGTTGCTTGCAGAGATGCCTTCTTACCTGTATTTTCTCTGAGCTGGCTGGAACAGCTTTCTGGAAAGGATCAGACAGCAAGGTGACTAAGATCCCTCGGACTGAGACAGTCCTGTGAAGCATATCTGCAGTGGCATAAGGGAGTGCCTTTGGTTAATCACATCAGACACTGTTGCAGCACTCCAGCTCAGGGCCAGGAGATATACTATAAATTTCACCTTGCAGTCAGTTTGCTTTTCCTGCTTTCAGCACCTGCATCTGAAGTTCCAGGAGATTTTCACTACTTGCAAGAGAAAGAAGGTTCAAGCCCAGTATATTTTCTTCCAGGCTTCAGTCCATCTGCCTACTTAAGTGGCAGAAATGCGTAGGTGGATTTCATTGCTGGTGTCACAGGTAGTGACAGATTCAGAATAGACTGCTGAGTATGCTTATCACCAGTTTCTGAGGAAGCTTGGATGAGGTAACAGTTGTGTGTCTTGGGCATTTCTACTACTGATTTGAATTTATTCCAGCTGGGTTGCGTGGTTTGTGTTGGTATGCCTTTCAAAAACCAGATCTACATCTGCCTTGTACAAACGAAAGTGACTTTGTAGTGAGGAGAGGTCTGTACGTGCAGTGGAGCTCACCTTAGCTGCAAGAAAGGGGCTGGGGGAAAATCTTCTTGCCAAGGATTATTTCAGCTGCCTTCTTTGCCATCTATGCCATGACAGATGAAGTGTCTTGGTGCTGTAGTCTTGGGAGGATCAGGAAGGTGTAGCCAACTCCTGTGTAGTCCATCTATATCTCCTGCACTACACTGTCCTAGAAAGGCCAGGCTAAGTAATTATGGTTATCATTTATGCCTTTAAAGCATAGGAGCTGCACACTTAAGCTTGCTTCCCAAACAGTGCTAAGGCAGAAGGAGGCAGCCTCAGTGTTTATGTCACAGACAGCTGTTGAGATTTTTGTCAGAGTAGAGGTTGTATCAATTCTGGTAGAGTTGCTAGTTTTTGCCTTTGCTCCAAAATCATGCCTTGGCTTTGGCTTTTTCTTCATAAAAGTGGAGTACTTGTTTGTGTAGAAGAAAATATCCGTGCCTTGCTATCTGCAAATATTGCCCCTGTTTTTGCAAGGAGCAAACCGCAACAGTGTATGATAGACCTGTGAGCCTTTTCAGAAAACTGCTGTGAGCATCCTGTCGGGGAAATAGATGCCAATCCCTAGCTAAAGACTAGACCCTATGTTTTGTTCACTCCACGCATTTTTCTCCAAATGCAGCAACAGCGTCTCACTTTCTGGGTTAATGCGGTGCTTTTCTGTGAAATGCTTTGTGCAATGAGCAATGCGTATCGCTTTCCAACCACACGCACACATGCAGAGAGACAGATCTGAGCTCGAATAAGGCTGCACATCAGCACCTTCACTGAAATCAATGGAGCTAATCAGTTTCAACTAGCTGTGGATTTAGCCCATTTCCTTTATAAATCAATGCAGTTCTCTTTTGAGATGAAAGGTGTGTTTTAAATCTAAGGTTATTATTACTTACATCTCTGTAGTCTTCTGATGGAGAATGTAGGAAGTAAGTTTTCTTGCTGAATATTGCCTATCAGCTTTGTTGAGAGCTGACTCTTTTGAAATCTTTGCAGGCGTATTATTGCTATTGTTATTGTTTTTATTATTACTGTCATAATTAGCAATTTTCAAGATTATTCTTAATAGTCTGTAAAAGCCATACACAGAAATTTCATGTGATACTTGCCATAAATGTTTAGAGGAATTCCTATCCACAGCATGAAAGGAACTGAGGATGAAAGAGATCGTTTATAAAACCCATATGCAGACCATTTCTTTGCAGATCACTTAGGTATCTCTCACAATGAGAATTCTAGTGAACCTACCTACGCAGGCAGTGTAGGATCACACTAAGCTTGTGGAAGCTTTGGCTGAGAAGAAATCAATGCATTTCTATTGCTACTGGCCATCCTCTGAACCAAAATAACACGCGGTGGTTGGAGGTATGTGGAATTTGGTTTCGTAGGTAGAAATCCCAATGATTTCAAGACACTGATGAGAGGAGCGCAACAGTTTGGGATCGGCGTACCCCAGCTGAGGATGGGATCTGTGGGAGCTCAGAGTAGAAGCAGGGCTGAGACATAGAGACCAAGGCTGTCCTCGTATTTGTGTACCACCTAACTGGGTAGGTTACTGGCTTATAAAGATTTGTCTTTCATCCTGGAAAATGCAAAATATTTCATCTAGCGGTCTCGGCTGATTCCTGTTAGGGAAAATTTCTTCCATTGATTTGCATCAAAGTGGTCTGTGTTCAACTACTTTAAAAAAATAATAATCTGAGGGGAATGTGTATTAAATAGCCATTATACTCCACCTATTATTAACATATTGCATTATTAACAATATTACCATAATACTATCTTATTAAAATCAGTATATCAGTAGAATGACTGTTATTCCCAACCTTTGTTTGGTGGCACATCCTTTGAGTGGGCTCTCTGGGCTGTAGGAAGCAGCAACAGTTTTAGCACAGAATTTCATACTACTTCGTGGCTGTTAGGTGAGCAGTTGTCTGTATTAGGTGTCTGTATTGTATGTGCGTTCTAGGCTTTTTGGATCTTCTGTGCTTTGTGCTGTACATGTGTCCTAAGACAGTCCTAAAGAACTTACCAGTGTGGTAAAATCTGTAGATTTGCATGTCGGGGCATTATATGACTCTGAATACCTAGTGTACTTTGAATTGGGAGCTGCTTTTAGTGGGAAATTGGACAACATATCTTGCAGAAGTCTGTTTGAACCCAAATTACTCTATGATTTTGTTATTTCATATGGCTAGAATGTGTGCAAGAATGATTTATTTCCTTACAAGCATAGTTGAGTGGGCTCTGCTAAGAACATAGTTTTGTGACACACAGGGAAGTACCATGAGACTGTGTGAGCTGGTCTAACTTGGTGCTACTGCCCTAACCAAGGTGAATCCACTCTCCCTTCCTCCATTCCTGGCTGATCATCCACTTCTGCGATTCCTTTTGCTGTTGTTTTGACACTTGTATGACAAGATGATCAGTTCGGCTCCCTGAGTGTCACAGCACTTTGAGAGACGTGTGACAAAGCACACTGCAGTGTTTGCTGCACGTGTGAGGAAAGCAGCTGTAGGCAACAAAGGGTTCTTCAGGAAAATAACTCAAATGCATAACAACGATGGGTTAGGCACATTCTTAGGTGACCCAAAGAGTGCATAGAAAGCACTAGTCTTTTTGAAATCTGCAGTTTTTTAACTTCTGTCCTGCAGCCTTCACTGGCAAGTAGTCTATCTGTTAATGATTTCACGTTCTAACGGGTCAGATCTAACACTTCTGTGTTGACAAACCATGGGCACAGCATGTTACTTGCCTGAGATTGTCCACCAAGGGAAAGGTATCAGACTGTATTCCCCTTCTAGTTGATTGTGATATATCCAAACAGAAGCAGTATTTTTCTTGAGGGAGTTTCTAGTCTGTACTGTTAAAATCAGAGATGGTATGTTTTTTCTGGGTCCAGAGAAGGGCTTTATGTTGTTCCAGCTCTGACTCATAATTATTACCCCTGCCACTTCGTCTCCTTGCTAAGCATCTCTCCAGACCTACATAAAGAGAAATAAGATTTTTGCTTCACAGCCCTGCAGAGCTTTGCTGTCATTTTAGTAGACTCGTTACACATGAGTGTGTGCAGACACTCATTCATAGTTGGGATCATTAAGTTTGCCTGTGCTGATAAATATATATTTATGTAGACACACCCACGTGTGTGTATAAAAAATATGTATGTGTTTCTATGTATGTATACTTAATGATCCATATATATCTGCGTGTGCATCATTGAGCATTAACGTTTTCAGTGAGTGGCTTTAAAACAGGCTGGTCTGCCAACATCGCTGTGACTGCTGCCCTTGGCTATGTGTATGTTAGAAAACGTTCCTGGTTGTAAATGAACAAGTTATGAGGCCTGGCCCTTTCTAACACGTTCTCATTTACATGGCCATGCGGCTTTACCAGGGATGAAGTAGGGGCATTTGTTTTTTCAGGAGACCCATAAAATTACTGCCAGTCCATCACTGGATAGCGGAAGAGTGGGGCACAATGAATAAGTAATTGAGAAATGTTGGGAAAGGTGAGATGGAGGCCAGGAGAGGTTTGAGGTGAGAAAGAGAACATTAAGAGCACAGGCCATACTGAGTGAGACCAGAGTTCCCTCTAGTTAGGTTCCGTGCTCCAACAGTAGCAAGTAGAGGATGCTAAAATTATATATTAAAAATTATGATTCCCTTGTACACTTTTCTCATTTACAGAGATTTGCAAATAAGGGACTTTCTTGGCACAAGGTAGTATTCTTTGCATTTCTAAGACATTTATGTATTTTTTCTACTTTTGAGGGGGTTTTTCCCCCTAAATTTCTTTAAAAATTTAGCAGTCACATTATCGTGTGGCCAGGAGTTCCATGAGTTAACTCTTATTCTGAAGAGCTGACCTGTGGAAGACATCAGCGAGGTATGTACAGGTATGAAGGCAACGTGGATAGATTCTGACTGGCACTCAGCAGATATTCAGCAGAATGGAGTATGAGAGAGGGGCAACAGCTCTCAGGTCCAAGCTCCCACTGAGTTCAAAACTACATAGGAGCCAAGAGTCATTTTCCTGTCACTTTCTGATAACATGACTATCATCTTTCCGCTTTAAGAAAGGCAACGTTCATTGGCTTCTGCTCAAGTCTTGCTGTCACATTTAAAAGCTGATACAGGAAAGAAAATTACAAGCTGACACAATGTCCTTGAAAGATTCTACCCCTTTTCTTAGGGGTAGGGAGCTGTGGATCTGCCATCCCTGAGTGGTTGTGCTGAGAAAAGTAAGGCGAAAACAATGAGGTGATAGAAAATACTGCCTTTGCTGGGATGTGGTCAGAGGAGCTGGCCTTCTCCCTGCTGGGCCAGCCTTCGCCCTCCATAGCCGTCAGTCCTGCTAGCAATCCCAGCAAACGAGAGAAGAGGTGAGTGGATGGCACAAACACCAAGAGATTGTTTTTCCTAGAAGGAATTGAGGTTCTTGTCCAGCATGCATAAAGAAAAGACTCTGACACAGTGTTCCTCAATTCCTGTGGCACAGCAGAGGCCTTCAAACTCCCTTGCCATCAGTCTGGTCTCTTTTTACTTCACTCTGCTTGAGAAAAAGTGAAAGAAGCTGTCTGAAACAAAGACTTTGCTCTGCAACTTCTGCTGCTGAGCTCAACAGAGGATTTGGTGAAGAGGTAATCTGGACGAAAGATTTCTCCAGACGTCTGCAGCAAGCTAAATCGAACTTGCAGCTTGCAGTGCAGAAAACAGCAGAAGGGATCATGTGTGGGGGCTGTTGTGGTGAAGGATTCTGAACTGTATCCTTATTTATCTTCACTTCTTTTGGGAACCAGAGCTGACCAGCCAGTCTGTGCATACTCTCAGACCTACCAAAAGGGTGAGGTTTTTGAGAGGTTGGAGAGCAGATTTCAAAACCTGATTTATCCAAGATGCGTAGGTACCATTAGATACCTAGAAAGGACTGGTAAGTTTTAATTGTTGTCCTCATTGTGGTTTTATCTTGCATTTCAGTTTTCCTTTCTTTTTATGTTTATTGCAATATCTGTTTCTGGTGCAGCCAGCTTTATTATTGGCTATGGATTTTACTGCAAGGCTCTATGTGTCCTTGTCAGTTCTCACTCATGGGGCTGTGCAAACTGCGCTGCGTAAACCTACGTAAGTACTCTTCAGAATAGGATCCATGAATTAAAATGATTCTGTGAAGATAATGACTGCACACAGAAAGAAAAGTAAAATTTAGAACTAGACCTGAGAACAAAAATTACAAATATAACTATTAAGTTAGGAAACCAAAATGATTGAGAGGGTATTGGCGTTTGCTATAGTGAGCTGCATTCCTATATCATCTGATCTAATTTCAAAACCTTCTTGAAGTAACGAATAGCTGGGACTTTGCGAGAAAATGATCAATCTGCTAATGCATCAAGTGACTTTACAATGGAGAAGAAAATGTGTGTTACAGGAATTCCCATTTTATCCCAGCAGATGATCAGTTTATACACCGGAGTAAGACAGTTGATTACCCATATCATTATCTTCGTTTGCGAGACTTAAAAACATTATTAACGATCACAGATTAATCAGTGTCACTTCTCCCTCCCTGCCAGAGAAGTACTCTATTTGTCAGCATTTGGATTGCTGCACGAATTCACCCAAACAGCCCACAGAGGCACAATATTGATTGCGCTGGTGATACCTGCAGTACGAGTTGAGGTCTTTCTCTGGCACCTGAATAGACAACTCAGGTGATGAGAACATCTACTTAGAGTAATCTTTCTCAGACAGCATCGTGTGATTTATTGGGCCTTAGAAAGAGGATGTCTGTGACCTGAGATCAGTTCCCGGCAGCTGTGCCGTGTACTCAGAAGATTCCTGGCAGAAGCTATAACACATGGAGAACGCGTTGGGCTCTGTGGCATGTATTGTCTATCTTTGGCTTCCTGGGTAAAACATTACTCTCATTGGAGTTAAGTGCTATTTATGGACAGTAGATCGAATATTATGCTAAAGAGATCAACATCGTTATTTGCATTCTGCAGGTAGGTAAACTGAGGCAGAACAAGGGACGTACCTGTGGTTAGTCACTCAGCAGGCTGTTGTGAGGAGAACTTGCCATTAAATCAGATCTCCTGAGTCCCAGATGAGTACCCACTGTGCAGACTTTTTCCATACCTTGGGGGAAGGAGATGCTGAGTCATGTCTGTAATGCTCAGACAAGGTAGATGGAGAGGTAAGTATGTGCAGGGAGGAGGACTACAAAAAGGTGTGCTGACTACAGGCTTTTATTCACTGAAGTGAACAAAAAAAGCCCTGACAGAAGGAGCCAGAATGACCAGCAGGCTGATACACGATTTCTTTTCCCTAAGTATAAGGACAAGGGCTGTCTGATGACAATACAACCCCGATATTCTCATCTAGAGGCTAATGCGCTTTGTTACTTGTGCAAGTAAGGACACGGATTATAGGTCCTGTACTGTCCTCCTGCGAGCAGCTGGGCTGAGGAGTACAAAGCACTCAGGCCTGATGTGGGGTGCACAGCCAAGGGTAGGGTGCTGTGCACACATATGTTCTTCACAGTTATTCACCTTTCTGTTAGAGGAAGCCATGAAATATTCTGGTGCCCTGATCCCAACAGCCCTCGAGGGAAACCCTGAGAAACCATATGGCCTCAGCACCTTTTCAGCGCAGCCTGGCCCTGATCCTGCATGGGGCAGAGGGCAGTACAGCACACCAGCTTTTCTGGGAGCTGGGGAGGCTCAGCACTGGGTAGGCTGCAGCGTTCACTCCAACAGATTTTTCATCATTGGGCTGCAGTGAATGGTGGAGAGCAGCTCTGCAGAGCAGCCGTACTATACCTCAAGGCATCTCACATTGTTCAGGTAGTGCTAGAAGCCTTTATTGCTAAGGAGAGCTTGTCCTCTTTGATAATTGCACATGGTTTTCTTGTTTCCTGATCCTTTTGATGCAAACTTGTGAAAATTCCCCCACTGTAACTGGTCAGCCACCTCCTCACACTGTTGCCCAGCCAGGTACAGGTCTCGTCCCCTCTTCTGAGCTGCCTTCTCTCTGATACCCTGTGCCAGGCAAAGCTTGTCACCTGATCCACCACAAACCACCCATGTCGCATGTGTTGGGAGCTTACGTGTTCCGAGCAATGGCTTTCATGTTTGTGTTGGACATCTCTGTTTGGAAATCCGCTGATTCGTAGGATTCGTAGGATGACAGATTGAAATGGCTGGACATGCTGTGCTATCCAGCTTCTGGCAAAGGGGCAGCACCTGCCTCTGTGGGGAGCACAGACCCCTTAGTGGGGGAAATGCTCAGATTGCTGATACCTGCCAGTACCTTTTCTGGAAGAGGGAGGCAGCTTCCTCAGGTTTCAGAGCTGTCAGAAACTGGTTGTCTTTCATGCGTGCTTTGAAGAAGTGAGAGAACACTTCTGAAAAACAGCATTAAAAATTAACATGCTTTCCCATCCCCCTTCCCAGGTGTCTCAGACTCCCTTTCATGTTGCTGGGATTTCTTTTGAAGCAATTGTCATGTAAAGTGGTTTGGGAACATTGGCAATAAATTTTTTACAGACCAGATTTCAAAAGGTTTGGTTTGTCATTCAGTAGGTTCTTATTTTGATAGCACTTGGTATTTAAAAAAAATAAAAATAAAAAACAATCCCTGTCTCCGCCATTGCCTTGTGCATTATTTGTGTAGCTAATGGAGAAATCGAGCCCAGGCTGTAGGGCTGCTTCATAATTATACGTTCTGCAGTTTACTTGCTAATTGCACTTGGCATTACTTGCTAACTGAAAGATCATGCTGTACCATGTCATTTGCAGTGGTTTTCCTCTTCTGCTGGCACTTTAAAGGAAGTGCCCATTGTGCTGATGAATAATCCTAGGATTGTTTTTTCAAAGCTGAGGGAAAAGGGTCTGCCATGATTGTACTGCAGGATTTTTATTGCAAGATTTTGGTTTTATTCTGTATTCACAGAAACTCTTCCCCTACCCTATCCGTCCTTCCTGACCTGGAGTCTGACAGTAGTGCAGCTTTCCATGACCAGTTCAATACAGGTCGCCGGTCACTGGATCTGGCCAACACTTCAAATTTCTCTTCTGTGGAAAATCCCCATGTCTTGACATTCAGTTTTACTTGGAGGTGGAAGTAAACAACTTCTTTGAGATTTCATCTGCATGAGAAATTCTGTGAAATTCTCATTTGACCCTTCCCCTTGGAAAACAGAATATAGACTAAGATTTTCTTGAACAAATTTGTCATCATGCAAGCTGCTGTCTGCTCTTGGTACGTTCTTGCTAGTTTCACTGCTGCTGTTTTTTCTCCCTCTGAACAGTAGCAGTAGAACAAGGCCTTATATCTGAGATGGTCTATGGGAATTACACTGATTTGCACCAGCTGAAAATCTAGATCCAAGTGGATGGTGTATTTTATTTGGAAGAAAACGCATCTCTTTTTTCTAGAAAAAATTGCTATTTTTCTTACTCTTTCTATCCACAGACATAAGCACAGCAGCCCTGAATCATCACCTGGTTGCCCTCAGGCTACTGTTCCTAGTTATCAGGTCAGCCAAAAGCAATGGAATTAAAAGCACCAAAGTGGCACTTAAAGACCATATTTATTGTTCAGGAAAAAAATTAGACAGTGTTTTTTGTTGGCAATTGCCTGCCTTTCCACTGTCATCTTTCATCTTTTATGTTTCCTTTGTTTCCAGTCTCTTGCTCCCTCCATCATCTTGCCAGCCATGAGCCAGTATAACTCTTGACTCTCCCTCTTCCAGTCTCCCTAATTCCTGATCTGTGTCTCTTTCAATTAGGTCCTGCTTCCTTGTCTCAGTCCCTTTCCATTCAATCTCCATGTAACCGGTGACCTCCTTTAATGCTAATTCAATCTAAACCCTAATAAAAAACAATCGGGAGGTTACACAGCCCATTTGGTTTTCTCTGAAGTAATGATTTATGTTTAATTCGTGGGGAAATAGCTCATCTCTCACTCCCCATTCATAAAACCTAACCCTGCTGGCACAATTTGCAACTGTTCCATTGCTGCTTGTGTGTTTTTGGCCCTAACAGCTCAGCCTGCACATAGGAGCTAGTCTCACTTTACTGCTGCTTCCTTACACACAGATGGCTTCAGATTCAGTTTTCATAACAGGCCCTCTTCTTTGTGTGCAGTCATCAGCATTTTCTTTTATTGTCTCAAAAGCTATAAATGTCAACAAGCGATGGACGTATGTTTATGTACCAAGTCCTTCTATAAGTGTGTGCACTGAGTCAGGATCTCTAGCATAGGCTCACCATCTTCCCAGGTAATGTAGGACCAGGGTAGCCTGGCTAGTTGTGGAGAAAAATCCAAACCCAATGAAGGCAATTATAGAAGTGAGAGCACCTTGTACAGGGACACGGTTGATTCTCAGCTAGACCTTTCAGTTGGGCCATCCCCCCACCTCTAGTCTGTGTCACCCAGCACTCTGGATCAGAGGAAATGGCAGCGACTGGTTTGTGTTGCCTCCATGAATTCATGCCATATTGATGCTGAACTAATCAGTTCTGGAGCATGGACCACTGGAGTATAGCGCACAATAACCAGCAGCAAACCCCAGCTCGGATCTGGCTAGGCTTCTTAGCGCCATCTCAGCACTGGTTGTATAAGTGGCAGACTAGGTCTCACAGAAGGGCTTTATTCCCCAGGCTTGCCAAGAGCCACAGGAATGGAAATGCAGAGCATAGACATAGGCAGGCTTTACCTGGCAACCGCCCAGGTCCACATCTATACATCATGCCCAGAAGTTAAATGGCGTTAGAGTTCATGAGAGCAGACCAGCCAAATTTGAATAGCTCTGGTCCTTGAATTTTGCACTGATGGATCCAAGCGGATGCTGCACGGACATACCCTGGGTGACTCAGGATCAGCCCATCTGATACTAATCCTAGATGCTTGTAGAGAGGAACTCTCCAGTCTGTGCTATGCCACTATTGAGGGTGGCATTGACTAAGCCCTGCTCTTGAAACCACATTGGTGACACTTGCTGGGGAGGGAGGTTGGCCTTGGATACTTGGTTACCTCTTAAAAGTGCACCAGTAGCAACATGTGCTTCTGTTTGCTGGACATCAAAGAGAGAGTGAGCACCTTCAGCTATAGCGAGTTAACCACTTCGAGCTCCTGCAGCTGTGATTGCCCAGATCTGGGGCTCCCTCTGGTTTTGCTGAGGTAACTTCATCCCTAGAAAAAAACCAAGTCACTCGTTTCCCTGCCAGGAAGTGGTTCTTCCAGATTGTGCTTCTTAGCGCTTCTTGAGTCCGCCCGCTAAATGGCTACTCCTGGCACTACCTGTTAGCAGCACAGATGTAAATAAAGAGGAATTTTAACTGGAATAAGAGGCCAATCTTGCTTCACTTTCTCCGTCTCTACATTCCCACAACAGAAGCTCAGATTTAGGTCAGCTAAAAAGTTTAACAGATTTAGGTCAGGTTAAACATCACCCAAAACTGATTTGGGTGCTTTTACTGTTGGGTTTTTTTACTTGCCAAGACACTTCCTCTGCAAGCATTTTTCTGTTACAATAAAAGCAGAAAAAAAGCAAGGCTGGTTTCAGGCCTTCCTAAATGAAACAGCCTATTTATGATGACACTGCAATTAGCTTTTCCCTCAGTATTATCAAAGAAAGTATAAATTTTGTTCTCTATGTAGTTTTCTGTTGCTCCATCTATCTATATGCTTGTGTAGTTCATCTCAAAAGATACTGTCTATTAAGTATATTTACATTTTTTGCTTTTATTTTTAGATATTCAGAATGCTTAAAACTTAAACAGTCCATTCTGTAGGGCCTAATCTTGTTAAAATCTGACTTCAGAGGCCCTCAGAGTACATTGTGAGAAGTAAAATGAGGTACCTTTTCATCTCTCTCACCTTGTTGACATCCAGTGAAGGAAAAAACACTTCAGAAAGGAGAGTACATTTGATGTTTCGTGTCATGAAGATGACCTTATCAGCTGCTTCCTTCCTTTCTATCTTCAGTCATCTGTCTCACTGATGGACACAGCTGAGGACAGGAGGCATTACCGGAGACTTTGACCATTATCCCTCATTACATGCAAAGGAGCTAGGCTGACTAGTGAAGATAAAAGTCCTCCATCTACATCCAGACCAGACCAGTCAAGTACAGACAGCTTCAATGCATGCTTGCTCCATATAATGCCCTGCCAGTTTACTTCAGAAATGATAGAAGGGGACTTGATTTAGGCATGAGAAGACGTTTCTATTTCCACGCTTGGGTAGCTTGTCTGAAACTGTCAGCAGGGGTAGATCCAGATGGATACAGCTGATGCCTTTCCTGTAAGCAATACAGGAGCTATTACTTGCGAAGATCTATTTCTCATACCCTAGGCAGCAACAGGGATTGAATCTATAGACCAGAAGTGGATGAGTTGTTATCTTGTGACCCTCAATTCATTCTGTTGACCTGTCAGGAATGACCAGTATTGAATTACATAAAAAGCACAGCTATCAACAATGCAAGGAATGATATGGCAAAAGCAATGCAATTTGACAAGAGAACACTGTATAGATGTAAAAAGCCTTTTAAATAGTTTCTGTACAAGGTTATCCAGTCCGTATATGCTGCATTTGTAAGTTATTGTGTATTTAAAAAATCAATGAAAGATGTAATTATAGCAGCATTAACAATGACCTTTTCCAGAATGACCCCATCGTGAATCTGTAAGCATTTCAGAATTGTTTTCCAAGTTCCTAGTAATTTTTTTGCAAATTAATGACATCCAGCCCTGTGATAAAAGCCTTGCCTTGTTCCTCCAAAGAAGGGATTGGGAAGCATTTTCTGCTTTCCTAGCAATGGTTTCACTGTGAGTTATGCATAAAGCCAGTTGAGAAGATGCTGTCTTATTAGCTAAGATTTTATGTGGAGTTTTAACTGCTTACTCTGAGGGATAGAACAAAATCTATCCTGTCTAAAGCCTGTAAATTACAGTTCCATGGCTTAGGTTGGAGAACTTTTGTTAACTTGAGCTTAGTCAGAAAACTGACTCTGCCTAAATGCCATCCGGGCTCTTGTATTTATTGCTTCTCAAGGACTTCCAGATCAGACTGCTTAGATGGAAAAAATAAAAACATACTTTAGTATTGGCTTCCCAGAGCTGGACCTTGAAAACTGAGCTCTCTTCTTTTGTCTTCTATCCTTACAACAAGCAATTAAGAGCTTTCAGTTAATCATGGTAGACAAAGTTACTGAGGCAAAATTCGTAGTACATTATGTCCCCTTTTCCCCAGTGTCATCTTGATAGTTTAGCTATTTTTATTTTAAAAATCTACCTGTCTAATTTAGTGAGCAAACAAAGTAAATGAGAAACAAAGGCTCATGGGAGTCAGATAAGATAGATGAGATGGTATCTTCAAAGCAATGTGAGGACTCACCAGTTTAGCAGAGAAGAGTAGCCACCCACCAATCCCTTTTTGCATCTCTTTCCTTGGGACTTGTTTTGTTTCTAGAAGAGATAGGCTAAAAAAAAAAAAGAGAGACAAAAAACATACTTCAGACTGCTGAGGTAATGAGTACACAAGGTTTTTCCATCTTCAGCCAACAAGAAGTCGTTATCTGCTGTACACTATCTTCTGTCTTGCCTTTTACAGCTCTTCTAGATCAGCTACGCTGGATGCAGAAGTCCAGATGTACGTACTGGAGCACTTAATGCTAAGCACTTACTGACAGCTGAACACTAGCAGTTTTAAGATACTGCAGCTCTTTGTCGTCTGCCCAACCCTCTCTGTTGAGCCTGGCCACCCGAAAACAGACAGGATGGAGAGGGGTCATGTGCATGCACCTTAGTCACTATGGAAAATAGCCAGTGATGTAGTTCACAAAACTGATGAAAGCAGGGTTCACCTGCAATACCTGATATCGCCCAGTCAGAGTTTGTTCCATCAGATGGTTTCTTTAGCCCATTTTTAATTCTACAAAATATGAGAGTTCTCATCACTTCCCAAGGAAAGCTGTTCGTTTGAGAGTCCAGTGGAGTCCCACAGATAACGTAACACTCCCATTCCTTACATTTGTTTACTCTCATAGAAGTTTCAAATGCACAACAGAGTCATCTTGAAATGTAACATAACCTTTGTCATGTTGGCTGGTCAACCAAAAAGTGCTGTAGGTGTCCATGTTTCATTTTTTATTGGTGAGCAGTGTTCACAGGGTGCCGTTGCTTGCTAGCTGCTCTGCATGTGCGCAGCTCTTATCTCTGAAGGCTGCACTGCAATGGTTGATCAGGCTTAAGAAGCTTTTTATTAGCAAGGGTGGGAAAAGTTACTACTTTAGGAATCAGGTGACCCGGAACCATCTCTGCAGCACAGAGGAAAACATCCCGCTCTGTTCACACTCCTCTAATTGCATTTAGTGTACTATTGTTTCCATCTAAATTATAGCAATTATATACAAAGATCTTCTTTGAAATCATTTAATTAAAACGTAGCTAATGCTCTGTGCTTTTGGAATGCTAATATATTGCCTTCCACTTAGGAAACCTTGTTTTTTCAATTAATGATCATTATCATGGAGAATTTCAATGGCGGAGGGGTTTTTTAGCTTGTTTTAATAGATTTAAAATGTAAATGGCTCTGGCAATTTTTGTAGCTTGTAAAGCACAACGAAGCTTTTTGCTCTCTTGCTGGACAGTTAGGTAAGGGTCAGTCTGAGGAACAACACTTTGATCAGCATCAGCTGCCAAAGTGTTGGCTTTCTCCAGCCCTGTTATCTTCTGGGTTACAGGCAAGTGTTTTGTTTGATTATGTTCTCCCCTCCTCTTGCTATGTTTTCTGTGTAACAAACACCCGGGTCAAATCCTGAACTGGTATAAATCTGCTGGACTAAATGATTTCTGCCTGCTGAGTTGCTGCTTTGTGGGAGTGACATTTCAGTCATGTATCACATCCAGGACAAACGAGATTCATCATGGGAGAGCTGTGCAATAATACTGTGACATGACGTGCACTCTGTCAGAGCGTGTGCTGCGGTGGCATAAGAGCTGGTGGGATTTACCCAGTGCCAAGGGAAAGTGGGGAGAGGAGCTGGAGTTAGAACTCCGACTTGAGTACAGTTTTGGAGGCTTTCTGCATTCCCCCTCTGTGCTATTTCCTATTCCTCGCTTCTCCCTCCTTCTGCCAGCAAGTGCCCTGACACCCCATATTGCTATGGTTTCTGTGGATTGATTTTGGTCCAGGATGTGCCTTCTGTGTTGAGGAACTGGAATTACGGTTTCTTCTGTAGCTTTGCCTGAACACAGTGGTGTTTCCTATTGCTAATACTGCACAATTAGGACTACACTAATAAATGTTCTGAAGAGCTAGGAACAATCTACCTAATAAATCCATTCCTATACACAAGTCCTTCCCCACCTACTCATTTCTAACCTGTTTACCCATTTGCCAGAGATTCTTCTTGCATTGTATCCTCTCTGCTTCTTGTCAGCTTCTTGAAGCTTGCTTCTGTGAGGCAGAACTTGGACGCAGAAAGATGTCCACAGCAAACCCACAACTGCAGGCTCTCAGCTCTCCCAGCCTCGCTTTGTCTCCCTGATACCCGTGAGCTGAGACAGGTCTAAATGGGAGAGCATGACTGATTGCTGGGTGGTCTCTGTTTTATGAAAAACAGCACAACACAGAGGAGTTTTGGTGCAGGCTACAGTCTACAGGAGGAGTTTGGGCAGTGAGGGGAGAGCAAAGCCGACAACCCTGTGTGATTACAATGTAAATTGAGATGCGCTAGAGGAAAGAATGGCAGCACACTGGGGACACAGCAGGATCTGGATTGCAGTCAGTGCTTGGAAACTCAATAGAAGTTTTCTCTTTCTGTTTCTTTTTCGCTTTCATAGGGAAATTTGTGAATCATATCTCTCTCTTTCTTTTTTACTTTGGAATAATTAAAAATCCAAACTCTTTAATCTCATAACTGGCTTGGGTAAAAATGTAGGTTGGTGAAAGATTTGGCATAATGAAAAAAACATTCTTTCTTTGCCCTCTAAATCTCGCAGTAAGGGTTTTGATTATGACATTTGCTGCTTCATGAGCATCAGAAAAGATGTGAGCTTCCACACATACAGGATTTTTAAAATCTGGAACTTGTATTTTACATGAGTTTGTACGTTCTTTTATATATTAATTTGAGATAGCCAATAAGTTTGCATGTTATAATGACAAAACAGCTTGATCGTTGTCAAGTTTTTTGTTGTTTATATGTACTGAGATGTTCCCCCTGCCAAAGAGAAGCTCTAGTTTAGTTAATGGCTTTTGAAGTCTGGTCACCCGTGTCCCTTCCCTAATCTCCTCCTATTACACACCTCTTTGGAAATCCAGCTGCAGCTGATTGCTTCTCCTTACTGAGACAATCACAGCTGGCCAAGGGACTAGGAAGCTGTTACTTGGTCAAAAACTGAACGCTCTATGGAACTCATGCAATGTTTCTGGGTGGATGGAGTCTTTTATCTGGATACCTGGCGTTATTTATTAATTAAACCATGTTTTTGCTATGATTTTGCTTTCTTTGGTGAAGGTGCCAGCGTCCAACATGTAGAGTCCCTTAGTATTTGCGGCGGTGGTACTTTCGTGGCGTACACCGTCAGTGCTCATTGTTGCTTTGGTCCTTCCCTTCCAGACACTTAAGCATGCAGATAGCTTTCCCTGCAGGTGAAGGAGTGCCATATAGTTAGGACGGCATTTAGAGAGACCTGTGTTCAATAACGAGCTCTGCTGCCGACGTTCTGGTCCAGGCTTGGGCAGAAGCCTCTGGTGCTATTCAATTTTATATGATCTCTTCCATCATCCCACTAGCAGCAGATCTGTGCCTCAGTTTAAATTACGTTCTGTGTCCTTCTCCCACGATTTTTTGAGTGCTGACCCTTCCGCTCCAGCTGCTCCTGTATGCTGCCTTACTCCGTACAAGCCCTGGAATTGTGTGGGAAAATGTGTCATTTTCATCCTGAAAATCAACTCATTACTTAGTTACGTGAACCATGGAGTGTGATCAGTGAATGGGAATGATGAGTGACCTACTCAAAAGAATTAAGAAAAAACTGCTGATAACCTTACAGCGATGATCACTTATAATTCCACTCCTACTAGCCACAGTCAGCATTCACCAGGTGGAAAGGAGGCTGCTGTCTTTGCAGGTCGTTTGCCTACAGTCCATATCCCAAATATGTTATTTCAGGTGTTCCTTTACAATTTATGAAATACTAAGTTTGTGGAAAACGGAAGGTTAGCAGTAAACAAACTGAGTCAGCTAAGAAAAACTTGAGTTTGAGACAACCAAACTCATGTACTCATCAGAATAACTCCATTTACATTAGACGCATTACTTTCCAGTCTGGTTGTTTATTGTTCTGAGTTCTGATGTTCTCTTCTGTGTTAAACTCATGGCCCATTGTGCTAAGTGCTAGAGGCATGGAAGACCTTCTAACACGTGCTGCACAAGGGGTCAGGCAAAGGCTAAACAATCCTAGGATGTTACAGGAACAGGAGAATGTTATTCATAACTAGCATCGAGCTCCAAGACTGTGTATTGGTTTCTGCAGCTGAGTTTCATGAGAGTTATTTGCTTAATGGAAGCATATCTCTGGCTGACTCTGGTTCTTTCTTTTTTTCCTCTCCCATGCTCAGAGTTTTTGGGCACTTCAGTCTCCGTTCTGAATGGCAGCTGGTCAAGGTGGACTACAAGTCTGTCTTCAGCCGGAGGTGTAACAAAGATGACTACCAAACCTGGCATCTGCATAATCAGGTATTCCCATTGTGTAGGGAGGGGGTCGGGGGGCTCCCTTTTCCATACTCTGTGTTGCAGGTAGGAATGTATTTGTTCTTTTCAGCAGAGCATATGGATTTTTTGCATCTATCAAGTCACAGGTCTAACCTGTTGTTGCTTTACTTCTCCTGAAGCATATGCATGAATAAACACACAGGGCCAGTCTTCTCCAGGCAAGTTAGGGAGATTGTTAACTTCTCTTTGTATGAAAATATTCCACTGCACCAGCTGAATCTTCTTGCCCTCAGTGCTCAGGGCAATGTAAAACCTCACCTTGTGATTGAATTGTAGGAGACATTGAACTCTTTGTAGCTCTGTCAGTGACTCATGAAAATAATTTTCTTTCACTTTGCCTCTATTTTCCCTACTCAAAAATGAAAATAAAAACATTTATTCATCCTGCAGGTCCTGCAGGAGTCTGTAAAACTCTGGGGAGCCCTAGAATAAAAGACACCAGAGAAGACCAAATTATTTCATTTTATTCAAGGATACATGCTTTGCTTTTCATACGCTCTGGCTTATTTTCAAGCTGGATATATTTAAGTCCTGAAGTTGCTATAACTGAAAGAGCTCAATACCCTCTGAAGATTACTTATGGGTTACTGACCACCAGCACAGTGTCCCGCTCCCTGCTGGGCACCATAACTAGACCCAAAAATATTGGCGTGGTAATATTCCTGAATGAAATCCACGAATTAGAAATGAGCATTAATTTGACAAGGATGTATCAGATAACTGAAGTCACAGAATTGAAGAGACGAAAATAATTTAAAGGAAAGGGAAGACATACGTGTAACCAGGCAGCCTTCTTGGGAATCAATGTTAATGGGAAAGAAAAGTGTTTCAATTAGGTGGTGTCTTTTTTTCTTACTTCTATGCAGACAAATTATTTCTGCATCAGAGAAAATTCTGTTTATAGCAACTCAGCTAAACATCAAACGTTTTGTTTAGATTAGCTACTCCCAGTAGTGCTCTTGGAAACTTTTGTGTTCAAAAAGCCCAGTATAACACACCATCAAAATTATTTGAGGTTCATAACAAAGCCAAGTCTATCAAGGGAAGAGGAGGAGAGCCAGGACTCTTGGGTTCCACACCTAGATTTTTGTCCCGGTCCTGGGTTTCAGACTTGGGCAGTTTTTCCAGTAGAAGATTTCATCTGACACATGGAAGAACCCCTGAACATCCACATTGTCTTTTCAGGATAATTCATAAGACTGGATACATTGGTGGATGCCTTCTCAAATATGGCATAACTGGGGCCTGTGGTGGCTTGGGTGCTCAGGCATTTTGAGCACATGGTCATTAGCATCCCAACCCAGTGCTGAACCCGCTGCACTCATGGGTCCTTCCAAGGTGACTTTTGAGTTTGCAAAGTCACAAGAGGGAGCTAGATTCTTAGCTCCCAACTCTCCCAGTGGTAATTGCATGCTTTCATTGCCTTTTTTGTCTTTTGACAAAATGCTCTACTTTGGGCCCAGCTGCCACTACAACTCTGTTTCTTTCTCCTCTTGTTCCTTGGCTGCTGAAGGGGGAGCCTTGTGTCATGGGAGAGAGGAAGATCTATAAAAAACGCAAGCTTGGAGCCCAGTGTTCCCTAGGTCGGGACTATTCCCAGACTGTGGTGTCTGAACCATGTGTCTGCAGTCAAGGGGACTTTGAGTGGTGAGTATGTGACTCTGGGGACTTTTGCGGGGACTGTTCTTGTAGCATTGGCAGTGGCTGAGCTACTGCCTAGACGGAAAACCTTGCAGAGAAACTGGGTCTCATGCAGCTTTGTGGCTGTGTTCGTACCATATAGCATAGATGTGATCCCCATACCTGTTGTGTGAGGGCGGTGTCCCCTTTATCTGTGGGAGATATTTGTTAATCTCAATGAGAACACCAAGCCTGGAATTCAAAAGCAGAAAATTGCAAGTACCGATTGACATCTTTTTGTCCATCATTCTAGAAGAGTGACAGCCAGGACTCTCCTCTGGTCCAAAGCTGTCCCTTACAGGAGAAAGAGGGAATTTCTCTCTCCTCACTTCCAAGGTCATTGAATACCTAGGGAGCAAGCTAGCAAAAGATGCACACTTTTATCGTTATTCCTTTGAATTCCTGGGAATCATTTGTTGCCTTTTAGCAATATTTTATTGAGAAATTTCTGAAAGGGCTTCTGGGACATGACTGAACAGCCCACCCTTGTCAGATGTAGCTACTTGTTTTGCATAAATATTGGTTTCTAACTTAATGGGGCCATAATTTCCAAACTGCTTTAAGGTCACTTTGAAAGCAGCTTAAAAATAAAACAGCGTAAAAATGAACCACTGCTTGATACTGCTTGACAATCAGGGATAGGAGATGGGAGAATGCGTAACAGTCTGGATCCCTCTACAAGGAATTCCTACAAGGAACCTGTGATAGGCAATGTTTCAAAGATTTAAGACTGTCAATAGCTGTGATGTTTGAGCTTAAATGATCAGAATGTTACTTAAATGGAGTTCAAAATACCCTGAAAACACATCAGCTGAGAAAACATTTTCATTTTTATAGTAGGTTATCAGGATTAATGTCTGATTCTGTATAGGTGTGATTCCTGAAAACTTCACTTACCTTTGAATCCTTCCTGAAAAGGTGTGAGGCGTGAGATCTGCACAGTTCTTTGGACTCAGGCCAACAGTTCTTTTTAGAACACGGACATGCTGAAATGTGGCAAAAATGAATAAGAAATACGGACCAAAGTGTTTTCTTGAATATGAGAGTAGTTTGGCTTTAAGAGAGGTTCAGGGATATAAAGCAGAGATTTTCATCTTATCTGGATGGATGTTTAATTTGTTCTAATGCTAAAATTACATCAGGGACTCTGTAGCTTGACTCAGGAGATCTTTCCCCTTTGTTCTCAACATGGGAACTTGCAGGATGAACAAACTATCTTGCCCCACAGTATCTGCCTGTGACATTGGCATATGCCTCTGAGCCGAACCAAGCACCAACCTCCAGAGGTACTTACGAATTTGCCCCCTCCTCCCTTTTTTTTCCAGCTTTATGCCTCACCCACTTTCTATTTTCACAGTGAAGCTTGTATTTTCTGAGCTCTAAGTGGAAAGCTGTGGTAGCTGAATTGACGTTAAGTGCTGTTCTGCCTTGAAAAGGGTCTGCATCAGAACGTGCCTTTTCAATCAATTGACATATTCCTTGCATGTGTTGAGTATAATTTTTGCTTAATGTTCTCACTAACATGAGAGAGCATTGCTGTTAACCTTGCGGGTCCTGCAGAGGAAATGCAGTTAGAGAACAGCAAGCCGGCTTTTGTTTCAGGCTCTGCGCTGCCAACAGAATTGTTAACTGGCTTCCAAATGCGAAATTGCTATAGCTGGTGATGGAGAATCAGAAGAACCAGCTTCAGTTTGAGGGTGAGTTTTGATGCTAGTCTGCAAGGCTGGCTGGAAGAAGGTGTTGGGCAGTCAGTTTGAAGAAAACACTAGCAGTGCTGGAAATGGGGTGCCAAGCTGGATTATCTTTAAAGTGTTTTTCAAAGAGGAAAGGTGGACTCATCTGATTTGTGAATTCTAAAGGATGAGGCAGTTATTCAGTCAGTGGCAGGATACAGGTTATTCTAGAATATGATTCATCTGCCTTCTTTTGGATGTCAATATGAGAAGGGGAGATGCTGAGAAGTGTCTTCTTTCTTCGCTTGACTGGAAGAAGGCTCCAGGCAGGGAGCTTATGGAGATAACGTCCCCACTGTAGGTATCTACAGTTGGAAGGACAGTTCCTTACTCTTTCACTTGGTGCTATTGAAAAGGAAAGATGTCCACTCAGCCTTTTCTGGCTGGGTTCACAGTTGCCGGTTGTTCTTGGAAGCACTGACTGGCCTGTCTCTTGTGTGTGAACTCAGCAGGTCCTGTGGAAAAGTCAGGAAAAGGAGGAGGGTCAGCAGCTGGTGTTGTGTGAGTACACTGATGAGCAGGTCCCAACAGACAGCCCTTTGCTTCCCCAGCAAGTAGGTTTGGAGGCTAGTTATGGTTACAGACCATCACATGCTGCTAGGTGTGATGGCACCTGCCTTTGAGAGCTGTGCAGACAGGACAAATGACTGTAGGAGCCCTACAGCACGAGCTATGAGGGCAGTGCTCCCTCCCATTTGGTCACAGCGCCCTTGCCCCTGTCTGCCTCATGTCGTGGAGCCATCGGTTTCCTGCTGTTAGATATAAGACTGATCTGAATTTCCAGGGCATAAACCATGATCCAGGGCCCCAGTTCAACAAATCGTCATGAGTCAAGATCAGCGGTGACTCCTACCAACCCTCACAGTCATTTCCAAATGCAAACCCTGGCCTTTTTCTGACAGAGAGAATGGCAGAAGGAACTCAGACGTGTTATTAAAATCCTCGCTGATCTTTCTTTTCCCTCCTCCTGTTTCTTTATTTACTCTGTCAAGATAGCTTTCCTGAGAAAGACAGCGCAGCAGCTGGACTTGATTATTTCCTTAACTTATGCAAACCCCAGGGCTTATGAGAAGGGAGGTGGGCAGCATGCGAGGTTTTAATATACATTTACCAGAAGTTAATGAACAAGCACAGAACCTTGAGGGCATACAGCAATGTTGTCTTTAATTTTATTAAATATTTATGCAGCTCTTTTCTTCTTTGGGGCAAAGTACGGTTCCTCCTGAATATTTTTAATTACCAAGTCACTGCCAGGCATTTTTGACTGTGCAGGTCGGACCCACTGAGAATGATTAAATTGAGTATGGAGAGAAAGAGCATTAGGGAATCTCTGAACCTTTTAAAGTAGCTTGCAGAATTTTTGCCCTCCAAAAAAGAAACAATAGCAGTCTGGGTCACTGGGGAGATAGCACAGTTTTGTCTCACCAAAGCTCTTCCTAGAGACTTTCTATTGGCGATTCAGACTCTGAATAGGGGAATAATAAAACTCGGAGTGTCCTAAAGGGCACAGAGAGCTTTCAAGGCAGTGGCTTCTGTAGTGTCTGTGTTTCCACAGAGGTTTAGTTTGTTGGCATTTGTTAACCCCCTTCAGGCAAAAATCCAGAATCCTTTTTTATTTGCCCCTCGAATCCAGCCTGCCAATAGACTATGCATAGAAACCTGATCCAGATCTATTAAAACTTAAGGAAAGCATTGGATTAATCCTATTGCTTCATCATTGTATTGGCATGCAAAGGCAGCTGTAAAAATAAGTCTTGGATGTAGTTGTGTGCGCTGCCACTCTTTGGTGGTCCAAGGAAGCATCAATACCCTGGATTACCTTCCCCATGTGACACAGTGTCATGTAATCCTTAGACTACTGAGTCGACTGTCTTGTTTTAGTTTAGTGTTGGAAAAACATCAGCTATGGTTTTCTTTCAGGCCAGTCATAGCTCAGTCAAAGATCGGGGGGGCATTAATGTACATAAATATACATATCCTAGCTAGTTGTTGAGGAAGTGCTCCTAGTGTTTTATATTTTTAACTGCTTCGTTGGGAAAAAGCGGCATTGGATCTTGGAATTAGTCTGGTTTGTTCGGCAAAGACTGCAGAAAGCAAGCAAACCAAAAGAACCTAACAAATTAAATTCTTAGAGATTAATGTGAAAAAAAATTAGCAATACAATATTCTTTCTGAATCTTGGCCCATGTTTTGTTACCAAATGAAACACGAGTCCTCCAGTGCTCTGCAAGGTTGGTAATTCTGGTGGTGTCAGGTATCACATACCTTCTGTGAACTGTGTTCCTGCCTCTCAAACTAATCAAGCACTTTTTCTCCGGATGAGCCCAATCCGTGATGTGCCAGGCAGCAGAGAGCCACCAACACACACATGCTTTGGGAAAAGAAAACATCACCTAAAACTCTGAGCGAAATCTAGGGAATGGGTACAGTGACGTGCTTATGACTTGTCTCCATAGTGACTATGGGTATGAGAGGCACAGCAACAACCAGTGTGTCCCAGCCTTCTGGTTCAGCCCATCCTCCTTGTCCAAGGATTGCAGCATCGGTCAGAGCTACTTGAACAGCACTGGGTAAGTGAACCTTGAATCTTTCTGGTTTTGGTGACCTTGCAGTAGACAAGAGAACCTGGATGGTTCTTTTTTTCTCTGCATTTCATCCAGCTCTTTTCTAGTCTTATTCGTGAGGTAATGTTTGCAGCAGCATGTGTATGGAACATTGCCTCATTCCTCAGAGGCAGGGAGAAGCACATTAACATAAGTGACATGTAGATATTGTATTGCTATCAAGTGATGTATGATCCCTGGAACTTAGACTTGGAGCTCCCCTTTGCTGCAAAATTAAAACACGAATCAAAAAGGTCTATCTGAGAGACAGCTGAACATTTAAAAGGACAGGTTCAAGATATTTCACATCGTTTTTCATTGAACCTCTTCCTGTCTTACAGTTCCTATTTATAATAGCTTCTGGAGAGGCTCAAATGGGCAATTTTTAGCCATATTTTTTTTCCTCTACCATTTTCACTTTGTATATGCAACGCCTTGAGGTTTCAGACAAGCTACGTGTGCTGGTTTCTCTTGGTTTCACCCCGGACAGATGGCAAGGATTGGTTTATTATGGTAGCATCGCTTTGCAAACGCTGTTCTATCGTGCAGGGGATACTCTGAAACTCTGGTTGCACTAGCTGGTGCAAAATTGCGATGTTCCTTCTCAAGCAGTGCAGGCCCTGAAGACTTTGCAGGGCTGCTTGTGAGTCACGGCTCTTGCATGTTCGATTGATATGACAGGGTTGTTCGTGGCTGGTTGATGCAGGTGGCTGAACAAAGTGAGGCTGCTGAGAGTCTGGAGTCGCTTTACTTCAGAGACCCCCTTTCAGCTGAAAGGGCGCTGTGAATATGGGTTGTAATTACAGGAGCCCTGGTCAGTATGACTGCTTGTGGCCCTCTTGACAGAGAGCAATAAAAAATTAGTTGGGGTCTGTGTCTTCTTAACTAATCTGTATTTTTATTGTAAAAGTAGTAGAAAGGGTTCATCTCTTTCAACACTGGGAATGTCCAAGTGTCTTGCTAGTTAGCTGACCTCTTCCAAGAAGAGCCAAGAGAAAAACCTGTTCCTTGGATCATTTTAAAATTGGATTGGACAAAGTTCTTGGCAGATAATTCCAAGTGCCTTCTAGCACAGGAGGAGGCAGACAAAATGTAATAAAAAGCATAATTAAAATCTGGGTTGCAGGGTGCAATCCTGCGGGCATGGGGAGTTGAGGAGATTCTCTGCCTTTTAGCAGTGCAGAATAATTCACCTCCACAATGTGCGTCTGTTCTCAGTGGTGCTGCTGAGAATCTCTGGAGAAGGTTAGATTGTGATTTGTTTGGCTTTCTCCGATTTAATGAAGTGTTAGATTTCTTTGATTCTTCCTTTCAGTGAGGGAATCATGCAGGCAGTTAGCCTTTGAAAAGGCACATGCATTAATATGGAGAACGAAACCAAAAACAAACAAAGAAACTTTTCCGCCCACCACCTGAGCCCAATCTCCTTCTGTTACTGTTCCCAAGGTACCGAAGGATTGTGTCTAACAACTGCACAGATGGCTTGCGAGAGAAGTACATGGCCAAGCTGGAGAAATGCCCTGGAAAAGCACCTCAGGGACTGCACATCCTCACTGCTGATGGAAAGTTGGTCATGGAGCAGGGACGCAATGCCACCTTCATCATCCTTATGGAAGAGGTTTGTTAGTGGGCTCAGCAAACCTTTCACTGTGTAGCAGGACTGGTACTCCTTTCTTTCACCTGTCAGGCTGCTGAGAGGAAAATAACGATTAGGTGGGGTCATGAAATGATGAACATTCCTGAGATTTAGGAGAAGTCATGAAAGAGGGCTATATGCAAAATATACAAACCAGTCATATTGGGTCAAGCCAAAGGAGTATTTTGCCAGTTATCTTGTCTACCAGTGATGATGAAGCCGATGCTGAAGAAAGATAGATCTGGTCAAAAATGTGTTTCCCCACTAGCTTCTTACTGCCTCCAGTGAACTGCAGTTTATGGAGTTTGTAGGGCAAAAATGGTGTCTCTATGCTTAATAATTATTTTTCTGGGATAAAAAACTTTAGCTGAAGCTTTGCTGGGAAAGGTGGGAAAGAACAGGGAAATGTCAAACTCATGGGGAGCAGTGAGGGGCATTACTGTTTTGCAGTAGGAACTGAGCCTCCACAAACCACCTTTGAGCTCCCCAGCCCATATCTGTTTTATTTATAATGTGGTACGATTCCTTCCATAGCCAACAGTAGCATAAGTGGTACCAGGCCTTGCTGGTGCCTGAAGAATCAAAATATTGAGGCACTTCTGGTGATCTCTCTAAGTCAGGTACCCCTCTATTTGGCAAGCATGTATAGCGTAGCTATGTCACCAAGGCTCGTGGCTCAGTGGAGGGCTGGATAGCTAAGGAAAGCACTTGGTATGTATTCAGGCTGACAGGAGGGTTTTTCAAATTATCTTAAGCCTCTTCAGATCTGTGATTTGTTTTGGTGTTTAGGGATCTATGTGACTGCACCACAAAAAGCCGTGCTGCGTTTGCAGCTGCTGCATTCCCCCACTGGCTTTTGACTGCCCGTGGAAGGTGTCCTTGGAATTCCGTCAGTGATTTTTCCCACAATAGCTTGTGTTAGATCTGTTTTCTGGTTGAGCAGGAGGGTCATCTCACAACCTCCCTTCTAACATCTTTGGGTGTCTTTGGAGAGGCAGCCAGGGAGTGAGGTGGTGTTGGAGAACCACAAGAACATGTTGTCGTCTACTCTGTCGTATGTACTTCATTTTGAGACAGTACCTGGAGACACCTGGGAGCCGGACATGTTATAGTCACAAACAAGAATAATGACACCAGGACAGACTAGATGCCTGTCTCCTAAGTATCGTACCTCCGACAACAAGCAACAGTAGATCTCTAGGGAAATCATATTAGAAATAGTGCAAGCCTAGTGTCCCTTCCCCTTCCAGTCCCTGGAGTAGCCTCCATTGACAACTAAGACCTTCAAGAATACAAGAAGCTGTGGTAAGTCTGAGCATACTGCCATAGAGAAGTTTTTTCTCATGATACCTTATTAGTTTTTTTTAAACAAACACACTTCTATTAATTTAAATTCTTACACAGTGACTAAGTGTTTCATTGGGGCCACAGTAATCTGACAGGGCCTTTGTACATACTTCCTCAGAGGTTCATGCATGCTCTGCTTTTATACAAAGGGGATTTCTTGTCTACCTGGCTGATTCTTTTATTCTGCAGACTTAACATGGTAAGATGATTGGTATAGACACTGCGAGTGGGAGTTCAGAAAAGAACAGACATAATCTAAAAATTAGGAATCTAGTAGTAATTTATTAAGGAACTCAAGCGGAACTGCTGCGTACAGAGAGTGATAAACAGATGGGGAATAAGGCAGCAGTCAAGGTAGCTGAAGAGTGGAGTCTTTACAAGGCTTTAGAGATTGAAGAGGCAGCTGAATAAATATGTGAGGACGTTCGCTCTATGTCCTTTGTTGAAAAATAAGGATAGTTAGAAAAACATTTCATTGAAACAACTTTTTTCTAAGGGAAAAGGGTTTTCAAGAACATACCTTGTGGCTGAACAGCTTATTCCACAGAGAGTTGTGTGTAGAGTTTGTTTCTTGAAAGAATAGACATTTTAAGAGGGGAAAAAAAAAAGGAACACTGAGATTTTGAGCAAAAGTATTCCAGCCTTTCAGTGTGAACCTGAGACAAATGAATTGTCATCAAAATATTCCTTGTTAGCTGGAAGAAATAATTTCTGTAGAAGTCTTAATTATTACATACCTCGCTGTCATACAGATCCATTTCTGCCTCTCTCCACCTTCTCTGGTCAGTCTGTCTCCAGATGGGTTGTTTTGCACCCATGTCTACACTCACTTTCTGAGCTGAGCGGCAGTCTGACAAGCCCTCCTATGGATACATCTGTGTGGTCTTCATTCAGCCTTCCTACTGTTTCAGACTAACCCTCATCAGCAACTTTGTGATTGGCCATCGGTTCCCTTCTACCTTGTAGCACACACCCTCAATATGTTGATGTGACTGACCTTTATGCTGTCCGATGGTAAATGAAGAGTTTATCATAGTTATTTGAAAACTAAATTTCTCAGAACTTATAGATTTAGCTTTAGTAGTATTGTTCACAGTGGTAATTCAGAATATGTGCATGGCAATAACAATGGACAAAGAAATGCAGAATGACTGATGATTTTGCTGTGTTTTTAGAAATAGGGGTCTGGGCTGTGATTTGGACTGTATTCATCCAAGGGAACACCAGGAGATAAGAACCTTTCTGTACCTTTTTTTAAATCCAAGTCTTGAGTTTGAGCACAAAGAAATAGACTGCCAAATTGCTGTTGTATGAAGTTGTGTTCTTGACCAGATCTATCAATCTGTTTCTTGCACCTGATCTTTTCCATGCATCCCCAGCTCTCCTCTGAGGGTACATGAACTCCGCTCAGGCCTAAATGGTTGTTTATGTGGCAGCTCCACTTACTGAACTGTTCTGTTCCCTTGTGTTCTGTTTATGCCATCTCACAGCTTCAGTCTTTCAGGTTTACAAGATGATGGCAAGGCTTTGTAACAGGGTTGTAATTGCAAGTGAGCTGAGAGGGCAAGCAGTGACTATTCAGAGTACATGCCTGAACAAGTATTGGAGCTCTGCACATCTGTTAGAAGATTGCTGAACTGTGTTTATAGAGACAGTCACATCCATGTCGTACTCTTACGCAAACAATGTGAGAGCTTCATTAGAAGAACCAAAATACATCAAGTATATAGACTCCACTGCACCCAGTCCCAACCATACGTTGGATGAAATATAACCCTCCTGAACTCCAGTGGGAGTTTGGCTCTAAGCTTCAGAAGGCCAAAATTTCAAGCACGGTTCTGTCTCCACAGTTTTTGTCACTTTGCTTGTGTGGCTTCCAGGCAGGAAAACTTTCCCTGGTTAGTCTTGATGGGGAGATGACTTTGAAGGACCATTCCACGGCAATATTCATCTCCACTCATTCCACTACCCTTTTCCTGCTTACTGATTTGAACACACAGAGCTCCGATCTTTGTGAAAGCCCCTAGCTCATTCGCTTTTGGTAGTTTACAGGGCTTAAAGCAATAAAACGTGCCTTCTGAATATATATAGAGAGAGCAATGATTTTTATTCCATTTGAACTGCCTCCACTTCATTTCTATTTTAATTTATATTCATAAACTCCAGAATATCTGACACAGGTGTGGGGCTAGCACACTTGTTTTAGTATTTTATATACTGGATACAGGGGTATGGAAAAGAGAAAGAAAACTTGATTAGTGTAATGGGCATGCTTTGCATTGAAGACCTGGCAGTCATAATTGGGTGAAAAGATCATCTGCTGCTGTTTAGTCATGAAAAATCTGTTCCTGCTTCTCCACTTCAAACCTTCTCATTTCAGATAGAATTATATCGGTGAAGCAAGGAGGAAATAGGAAAGAGAATCGTAAGGCGTGAGAGAGGAGCTGCTGTGATGGGTGCAAGAGATTTCAGCCTGAGGTCACCAGTGATTAATCCAGCCCAGATCAAATTTTTATCTTCTGTTCGGTGTCTTCCATACTACATGAACTTGTGGTCTTAGTACATTTCCCTGAGAAGTGGTTTTGAAAGGTTTAACAAGCTGTGGGAGCCTTTCTGTCAAATAACTGGATATCCCAAGAGTGTAATTTTGCCCTGCTAGAGAATTTTTTAGAGTGACTTAAAAAACTCTCCATCGAATGGATGTTTTTGGCTACTCAATATTATAGATAGGTTTTAGTGTCAGTGCCACCCTAGTCCTCTATATTTTCTCTTTTGTTTATACTATATTTTTAATGTCTTAGTAGGACAGAGGTGAAAATGATGGCCTGACCAAGTCAATAGAAAAAACTCCCCTGGCTCCTGTGAAATGGGAATGATGGACCAAGGAAGGAGAGAGATCTAACATATATAAGCAATTATCCACATTTCAAAAACTATGTGTAATAACCCTGATTATATGAGTGTGTACCTGAAGAGTCCAAGTGTACACTCAAGAAAAATTCACATCTGAAAAATATCCATCCTACACACTGATTTGTTAATGCAGGCATAGCCTATGAGGAAGATAAATTCTGTGGGGCATGCTGTGGTCCTGATTATGTACGCAGGGGACCTGTTTCAGTGTAGTCTGGCTTTTTGTCTGCGCTCCCAGGTTTCCATCCAAAGGACAAGATCATGGGCACTTCCAGGGTTGGAACCAGTAGCAGAACCCAGTGTCCTGCCTGTGCCAGTACTGCCGTTGCCTCTTAGACAGGCTGATGGCAACTCCCATGAGGTTGGAGTCAGTGGGAGGCAAGAACTGGAACCTCTTGCCTTTCATGGATGTTTCTATCTCTGCAGGAGCCTTTGTTGTGCACTTTGGTCTCAGTTGCTGATCATTTGGGTTAGAACAGCCTGTGAGCTATTTAATCCTGATTTAAGGACCTCTTTTTCCATGATCCAACCCATATTCTGCCTTTATACTGACTGTCCTGGGATGATAAGAATTCACAATCCAAAATGAATCTGTGCTACGTATGAATGTGTTCAGACCATACAAAAAATCACGTATGGTTGTGAGGTTCACAGTCAGAACTTAGGCTGCAAGCCATGATTTTTGCTGCACACAGGTAAACTTGAAAACTACTGCTCAGAGGAAAGCTGGTGCTGTCACTTACAAAACTTTTAGGAACTGTCACACGTGTAGTTGTTCCAAACAATCTTTTCCCTTTGTCTGATCTGCACAGTTTTTCTAGGAAGTCACAGTTGATTTTATGCAATACCTGGACCAAAGGTTTTAGTGAAGT
Organism: Steatornis caripensis; assembly: GCA_013398225.1. Classification (NCBI taxonomy): domain Eukaryota; kingdom Metazoa; phylum Chordata; class Aves; order Caprimulgiformes; family Steatornithidae; genus Steatornis; species Steatornis caripensis. Next base: position 399,249 of record VZSC01009109.1, read on the forward strand.
CTGTGAGTTCAGTGGTCTTTTCCAGTGATCCCAGTGGATGTAGGACCCTGCAGGCTTTGAGCTGGCTGTGAAGGGATTGGAAGTGCATCAGAACTGGCTGTAAGTTACATGGTTGCTTCCCTGCCTTAGATCAGTATGTGCTTGAACTGCACATTAGCTTTGATCCTGACCCTGTGCACTTACAGCTGTAACAAGATTTGTTAGATAGCCATGAAATATTTCTGAATTTCCTTTTTATTTTTTGTTTAGATAAAACCAGTTAAATCTAGAAGCAGGGATTTTAATTTTTTTAAAAATTTTTTTTGGGATCTCTCTGTTGTCGTCCATATATTTGGGGATTGGTTTCAGTATATATGCAGAAAGCTGCAGAGATTTAATCTGAGGTGTAGTTTTATTTCAGTTTAGTGAAATCACTGCAGTGGGCTTTAGTTCTGTTTAAATTAGCCTTGTTTTGTGTTACTTTTAGTCAGCTGGGAACAAGTATAAAGTAAGGCTCCAAGAAACTGAAATAACAGACACTTGTACAGTTCAACTGCAGTGGTTTAAAGAATGATTTAAATTAAAAGAGTGCAACTGCTGCCACCAGACAATACCTGCAATGCTGGAATATCTTGTCTGTTGTTCCCTCCATCGTTTAATAGCTGTCATTGACAGTAATCCTAAAAAGGATTTTCTTGTCATCTACTTCATTCTCCTGTGTATCTAGGCCCTATGTCTGTGTTGACTGGCATTAGGCAAAAGCTGTCAGTCCTCGTTGTGGGACTCAACCTGTATAAATTCAGCCATCCTGAAGTTACATGTCTAACTGAAACTAGTCGTCTAGACTCTCTACCATCACAGTACAGGGCTGGATATTTGCAGAAGATGATTCATGTCACCTGTCTCAATTATCCTAGGATGGAATGTGTTGGTGTCTTACTGTCTGTCTTTTTCTTCCACTGACTATACAGGAAGCCTGGAAAGCTAGCTTAGACTAGACGTACAGCATCTGGGTTCTGTTTCTTTGGAACATCTTGGGAGAGCCAGTTCAGCCATTGTCCTGTCCCCAGAGTGTCCCAGGTGCTCCCATGTGCACATGGGAATTTCTCTCCAATTAGCATCTAGCCTACCATCAGTGTAGTGCCTCCCATCTCCCATCTCACTGCCTCTGATGGAGATACTTGTTGGACACCACCCGTTCAACGAAATGCTGTGCAAAGACCTAGTCGCTTCAGAGACACATAATCCCCAACACGCATTCCATTAGATGATTCAAATACGGTTTCCTTGATATATCCACTTTTGGTGCTTTGCCCTCCCAAAATCTCTAAACCTAAAATGAGGGAATAACATTTCTTTTACATGTAAAAATATTTGGCTATTCTAAACATTGCTTGTATATAATTACCTGGTGTTAATTTGAGTCTGGCCCCTTTGGTGACTGACAGAACAAAGCTAGGCTTTTTTTGGAAAAGTTATGAATTTGTGTCCATGCTGATGAAATGGAACTGAGAAGGGGGATGGAGGGTAATATGAATCACTCCTATGAGCCCAGTTTCCTAATCCAACCTTCTCTGTTGCAGGGTGATCTCCAGAGGACAAACATTCAGCTTGATTTTGGAGACGGCATTGCAGTATCCTATGCTAACTTCAGTCCTGTTGAGGACGGCATCCGGCACGTGTATAAGAGTGCTGGAATCTTTCAGGTGACAGCATATGCGGAAAACAGCCTGGGCTCTGACACTGCTGTCCTCTTCCTGCATGTGGTCTGTAAGTACTGCCAGCTCCTGGATTCCTTGGGCAAAAAACCTAATCTCACTGAAAATCTCTGCAGCTTCAGTGGGGCCTAAGAATACGTGCAAACCCACTTATATATGCGGCTCATACTCTTCCAAAGGCTTGGAGTTTGAGACAGTCCTCTATCTTAAGAAAACTTCATTGAATGAAGAGGAAGGGAAGCTTCTTTTCAAACAAAGATATTTGCTGTCCTCACAGGTAGACAGAAAAGTTTGAAAATGTTTTTTTGGGCTTTCTGAAAGGGTCAGAGACCAAACAGCATATGAAACAAAGTCCAAATGTGTGTTTTCAATATGCTTCTGAATCCAAGAGGTTTAGATTAATCTACTAAATCTGGAGTCAGTTATTCAGGATTTGGGAGTTTACAGTGCTTATTAAATAAAACAAAAACATTGTGCTGAGCATACTTCCTGGGATATGAATGTACTGAGGACTAATGTGCTACTTCTCATACTTCGTGTGTTTGACATGCATCCCTGACTTTTCCCTCCTGTTTGGTAGAGCAGTGCAATTTCTCTTCACTTGGCAAATGAACAAACTCAAATATAGATCCCGCAGCTGACTTTCTCAAAACCACAGGAGAGAGCAGAGGGTGTGCAATGCAGGATGAGACCAGGAAGATCACAGTTCTTTGTCCTGCTGTCAGGCTGCTAGATCTCCTGCACAGAGAGCTCCATCTGTGTTCAGATGTACCTCATCGGTTTTGCCCCTAATGGTGTTCTGTCTTCCTCCTTAGCCTGTCAGAATGTTTTCTAGCCTGTCTATCTTTTACTTGAGCTTGTCTGCTGGAAGGAAGCAAGTCAGAAATTTTCAAAACTCAAGAACTTTTTTTCTTTTTTTTAATTTCAAGCTCCCTCTGTGAAGGAATAAATGTTCCTTGAAGCTTTTATTATGCTCATAATTCCCTCAAAGTCAATCACGGCTGCATTTAACAACCTGTTATTAGAGCGTTAACTGTTTTTTTCCTTCACCTTGGGCCATTATCTGACAAAAGTGATGGTTACCTGGTAATAGCAACCAGCTTTGTATAGATTATCTTATTTTTCTTGTAGGAGCTGCTTTTTCATGGTGAGGATTTTAGAGCAGAATAAAACAAGGGGCAGTTGCTTGGCCTGGTTGTGCTACTCTGCCCTCTTCTTCCTCAGCCTCTCAGATCCCTCCTTTGACTTTGGTAGTGTTCTTAGGTGGCCAACTTACTATCATTATCTCTAGGGAAATATTTTGCAAGCATTTACATTCATGCTAACACTGAAATAAGATGATACCTCAGTATATTTGGATGTACTAGTTGATATAGGAGGTTTGACCTTGAAGCTCAAATGTACAGACAAAAATGCTTGCTATATAGATCACCCTTATTATACCATCTGTCTGGTGCTGGAATCCTGTGCTGAAAAAAACCAGAAAGTAAGTCATTGGCCTCAAGCAACAGTAGTTTTCATCCCTGCAGCTTTATCAGTGGTCAGTCAACTTTTCACCTTTCTGCAATCTGCTGTCAAGCTGCTCATCCCTTCATTTTAAAGGAAGTGAAGATATTCGTATTTTTCCTCTTACATGCACTGTCACAAAATATTTGGGGAAACCTTCTGTTCTTTGGAACCCAGAGTACTTGCTATGGGCAGATTTCAGGAGTGACTTGCTGGTAGAGACCCCTTTGGAAAGGGGGAACAGAAAACAAATTCTTAGGAGTCAAACCCAACAGTAATGTCCCATTGTGCTCAGAGCTGTATGTTCTGATGGTAAAAAGAGCAGGTCTTGCTCTCATAGAATCATAGAATGGTTTGCATTGGAAGGGACCTTAAAGATCATCAAGTTCCAACCAGGTTGCTCAAAGCCCTATCCCACCTGGCCTTGAACACTTCCAGGGAGGGGGCATCCACAACTTCTCTGGACAACATGTTCCAGTGTCTTACCACCCTCATCATGAAACATTTCTTCTTAATACCTCTCCTAAATATTTCTGATTCTCGCTCTTCAAAATCCTTGTAATCCAAGTAGGTGGAGAAGTGATTAATGTCCCCGTTTCATGCTTGAAACGCTGAGAGGTAACACAAGAAAATAGTCTCAGTTAAAATCAGTAAATTTCCTGCTTCCCAGAATTAATGTCTTTTCCCAAAATAAACAAGAAAATCTTTCTTATTTCATCAATTCCTTCTCACAGTGATAGTCTATCAGTTTGCTGTATTTTAAAAGGTACACGGAAAAGGTACCCAGAAAGACTCAGTAACACTGTCTGATGTGCAGCAGTTACCAGCTGAAATTCAGTACTGGTAAAACCAAAAAGTTAAACAAGAAGGAAAACAATGGAGACAGTAAAAGTTTTAAACAAACTAACAAACGAAACCTCAGTAATTTTTACACATGTTGTTTTTTGTGGAAAGGAACTCATTCTGAACGTCATGCACTGGACTCATTCTGGACATTTGCATTTATTAGACACAAATTTGCATTGATACTTTGGGTTTTTTTAGGTCTTTCAGAAACAAGTTCTTCTGACTGCTAAATGCTCTGATTTGCGAACGCACACATCTTTCAAGTAGTTCCTGCCTATTTGGTAGTGGTAGCTGAGTCCCCAAAGACTTCTCAAGGTCAGGCCAAAGTCAAAAAGATACCAAGTATTTCCAAAATCATGAATCTTTCTTTTGGATACCTTCTAAAGAACTGTCAGGGAGTATTTAATCAAGTCATAGATGCCTAATATATAATCAGATTTAAATCATCCTGGCTAAAACAATTTTCCCACAAATCTTGGTAGTGGATATATTTTCAAGAAAATGCTTTCTTTCTCTCTTGTGTCCTATCCCTCAAGCTTTCAATAGCAGCTTGCCCTGTCCAGTGCAAAGCCAGTTCATTGTTCTCCCTCAACTGCTTTGAAAAAATTCTTCTAAACACAGTGTTGGCCCTGTCTGAAATTAACAGTTTGGAAAATGTGCATTTCTGGCTCCCCTAGAATTAAGAGTGAGAAAAAAATGTGTGATTTTATGTTTATTCATCTTGTGTCTTTTTCTTTTGCTTCTTGACTTCTGAAACTGTCTTGTATTGCTATAATAGAGTCTCACTGCTGACATGAGACAATTGGTTTTTTTAAAGGAAAGATCCTTGCTATTCACAACTGTGCAGGGAGGATTTAACTCAAAGCTTCTAATAATGAACTATCTCTTCACACAGGTCCAGTGGAGCACGTCCATCTGAGCGTCCCCTTTGTCGCCATCAGAAATAAGGATGTCAACATTACTGCTGTAGTCTGGCCCAGCCAGGCAGGCACGCTGACCTATTTCTGGTGGTTTGGTAACAGCACCAAGGTACCTTTGGTTCATTTTTACTTCCTAAGCTTGTTGCACTAGACAGGGAACTCTCTCAGCTCTAGTAAGAACTTCGTGCCTTTGCTTGTTTTGTGTGCTAGTTTTTGCCGTATCCAAAAAGGGTTGTCATTATCTGAACTTCAACCTGTGTGAGTTTATTTCCTCATGTCTCATGTTGTTCTTAGGAGTCATTACTTTTTTACATCTGGTTGTTATCAGCCCTACTGAGCTTTGAAGACCTCTGTTATTACCAGCATTCACTTGCAACTTCACTGAATTATATACCACTATATAGGGGATAATACTGGCTTTCAACACAATGTTTAAAAAATACTGGTGTTCAAATAACCACAGAGGTTTCCATTATCTACCAGTATGCAGTATATAATGCTGAATTCCAACACAATACTTTAAAACTGTTGGTGTTCAAATAACCAGTTGTATCCAGAATTTCAAGCTAGACTCTCAGTGAATTGTTTGTGTCTGTCCGTGACCATTGTTCACAGTCTTGGATACCCTACACAGAGAAGTGAGGCTTCATTGTCGGGAATTTTCAAATGATGGGCAAAAATTTATTATAAAGAACTTTTTTCTTGATAATTAAAGTAAATGAAACTACAAGTTGTGGTCATGCTTTCAAATAAGCAGATTGCTTATTAGCTGCAGTTTTTATTGCAGGCTTTAGGACTGAGACAGCTGACACACAAGCACTGTCCTCCAGTGTTACAGTTGTGAAATGTACAGCTGATGATTTTGCAATGTAGCATCTGCTGTTATTTAAAAAAGCAGTTTAAGTCACATCATTGTCTACATTATTGAGTTGCAATTGAAGGTGGGTGCTGGGGTGAGATCACAGGAGGAAAAAAACCCTGGGGTTTTTAGATGAAACGTGGAACTTGAGATAAAAAATAGTAGCCACACAACTATTTTATTTTCTCTTTGACAAAGCTGCTTGTGTTTTACCCTAGCTACCAACAGTAGCAGGATAAAAAAAAAAAAAAAACAAAACCAAAACAGTAAATGCTGTATCTACTGGGATTTTACCTCAAGATAGGAAGCTTACTGTGAGAACTCACCTGTTTTTGTGAAAGCATGATTGAGGCACCGGAAGAGCTCAGGGACAAAACCCACTTACTATAGCTTGACAAGTTGCTGTGTCCTAGCTGAGCTGTGGCAACCACCCACTGACAAACATCAAGTCCATGACAAGTACCAGCTAATTCCACGTAGTCTATACTGCACTGAAAGAGGGGGATGCAAAATCACATTACAGTTCAGATGCTTTTGGCTCGGTGCTCTCACATGGACAGCCGTTAAAGTACATCTGAGACAACTGAGGTACTGGTAACTTGATCATCTGCTTAAGCCCTCCAGTGTACCCAGGTGTCAGAGTTTTCCTGCTGTTGCTTTTGTCCTTAATATAGAAGACGGTTGTGAATAGGGCCTTAAAAAAGGATTTTTTGAAATAGAAAGTAATCTAGAGAAGGTGGAGCAAAGCAGTTGTGTTTGGTGAAGATTTCCATGCAGCTCTCATGGTGCTTCCATCTGAGTTGTAAATATGATTTGTTACTTGTTTTGTCTTCTCACTTAAATTTCAGACCCATAAGCAACAGAGTACAAGCAGATACGGATGTGTTTGTGATGGATGCTTTGGACATAGCTGTACATGGAGTTAGTTGATCCTGATGATACCTTGGAGTGATTGTACATGTTGCTGAGATATGTTGAGATGTGGATTAGCAAAGACGGTGCCACTTAGCTGTGGCCAAATCAAAGACTCAGAGCACCTTTCATTCTTTGCAAAGCATTATCTCCAGTTACCTCCTGAAATGTTCTTCAGCTCTGACACAAGTCTGGCAAAGGATATGGGCATAACAGCAACAGACACCTTTTTTTTTTTTTTTCAGGACAACAGACTGCATCAAAATTCCTTCTGGGATGTTTAATGTACATGTCAGATCCTTCTCTGTGTCCACTCATGGGCAAACTGTGGTGCTCTTAGTACAGGTGGAAGATGAGGACACTGATTGGAGTGTGAATTACAGAATGAGGCGTGTAATATTGTGCATAGTGACTGGTATTATTAGGTGATATATTCTGGTTCCAAGCTGAGGGATTGCAGCTTCTTTTCCTGTTCAGCCTGTGGGCATCCAAGGCAGAAGCAGATGTGTCTTGTGTCACGGTGCAGTCTCACTAAGGTACTCTCTGTGCTGCTGCACAGGCGAATGTTGTCTTAGACTCAAATGACCTGGCTGAGGCTCTTCTGCTGCCCACCCCACCCTACTGGAAACATTGTACTGAATTTCTACTGTGCTAATTTTTGCAGTATACCCAAAGGCCAATTTGCTTGGATTAACACAGGTCCAGTTTAATAAATGTGTCCAGCTGTCTAATAGGTTTGAGCAAATGAACCTGGAACTACTTGATTTAATTTAGAGTTGGTTTCCAGGTCTTCGTGCTTGAATTAAAATTAAGGAGACGGCTGAATGTTGAAACTCCATGATGGTGGTGAAATCATCCATGATAACCGAAGGTCCAGAATATACACACGCAAAACAGAAAAATTGGAAAGAAGGGCAGATTGGTTGCTCTGATTTGCCTTTGCACAGAATCACAACCTGTAACCTCCAGGAAGATTGCCAATAGCATGCAATTTGAAATAGCCCCATTCTGCTTGTCCAGGATGTGTGCATATCTAACTATATCTTAGACAAGCCTCCGGGGCTAGCACAAGCTGGCACCCTTGCTGACTTGGTCTGTGAGTCTCTTGTGAGCAAACAGAATTTTTTTTTTTTCTACTGCTTTTACATGGATGAGGCAGTAAAACAAAGGTAGCATTCTGCAGGGAGGGAAATGTGTTTGCCAGCCTGGTGTATGCTAGTGGTAATTTTGGTTTGGCTATGAAAGTGGCATATATGGCCACTGTTGTAAAATGCAGGCAAACTAGAAATCTGATGGGATGAAGCTTGAGAGCTGGAAGGTGAATGTTTAGGGCGTTTCCTCTGCAAAAAAACTGGCAGTGTGGTGAAGGGACAATAGCAATGGTACAACGGTTTTATCTGTGCCCTTAGACCTCAAACTGCTTTTGCAATGGAGGCTAGTGTCACTATTGCCATTATAATCATAGAATCATAGAATGGTAGGGGTTGGAAGGGACCTCTAGAGATCATCTAGTCCAACCCCTAGTTTAGTCTAAACCGAGAGATTTGTCTACAGACCAGCTGTCAGATCAATGACACTGCACCTTTGATTTTCAATATGCAAATCTCTTTTCCTGAGCCTGGTGCACTTTTCTCACCTAGATGTGTATCAGTGTGAGAGTTTTCTGTGCAAAGAGGAGAGCTATGGTGCTATCAAGGGGATTTTTGTTTGAGAAGGTGCAGATAAAGCCAACCTTCTCTGCCAGGGCTCTGAGCTGGCTAAATGCACGTCAGCTTTACTCTGGAAACCATTCAGACAGCAGTGTCAGCAGGTATTACACCATGCTTTCAGCCTTGTTAGCATAGTTTGCCAGCTTATGGTTGGAGCTAGTTTACAGACTCAAAGCACGGACAGGGCAATGCTGGGTGCTCTCACTCTGTCCTGAGCAGAGTTGCTCTGAGACAGATAGATTTGTGCTCAAAAGAGCAAGCACTAATCCTGAATCTGAACAATATGGATTGTTTGAAGAAGCATCTGCATCTCTGGTTTATATTCAAATGCTGTTTTGAGCTGGACCCTGAGTTTTGTGCAGCTGGTGTAGCAACTGTGCTGAGTGTGAACGCCCATGGGTGTACAACACGGCATTCTGCAATTACTGACTGTGCTCTGCTGAGGTATTCATAGCATAATGGATTGCAGTTCAGTGGAAGAATATTTCAGGAAATTTACTGAAGTGAGAGAAACCTTTGCCAGTGGGACAGTTCTCACTGGGGAGTGTTTGGACCACATTTAGGCCTTAGCAGGACATGCAAGCTCGGAGCACCATTCCTGTATCAGGGAGAAAGAATATCACGGCCTGGTGGATGAGTCAGGCGCATGTTGTGATCCTGAGTTAATCTCATCCTGATTTTGAAATTACCACCTGTGTTTACTTCTTGCAGCCCCTCATCACCTTGGAAAGCAGCATCTCATACATCTTCGCCGTGGAGGGGATGAACACTGTCACTGTGCAGGTTTCTGCGGGCAACACCCTCATCCAAGACACGAAGGAGATCGCAGTGCATGGTACCCTCAGCTTCTTACAGTCAGATCTCAGGGGCTATCTAGACGTGAAGAACAGACAGTCACTGCTAAAATGAAATGAACTCTCTGAACTCCCTAATGCCTGGAGGAACCTCTGAAAGCAAACTGCAAAGTAGCTCAGATGTGTCATGATCACAAAATACAGAAGTGAATTGGATGGGGCAGCTAGCCAAATTTGTACGCTCAGCACTGTAGTAAAGTGGCTGGTGTCTCCTTTGTCCATTGGTCTGTCTGTACACCCTGACTGGGAACTCCCAAAAGAAAACTCACTTAGAGCTGTAGCCAGACTGCCTTCTCTCTGCTTCCTAGCTGTGGAAAGAAGTAGTCCTAGTGCATCATTAAGGTGGCCTGCATACAGCTGGTGTTTCTCTTTGCACAGTGACTGCATAAATGGCAGGGGTCTGGAAAATGGGGCAGAAACGACTCTCTTGTGGGTATCTCTGCCCATCTTCCAGGCCACAGCTGGAGGTTTGAGTGTGTCCACGGACTTCCCTGTGGGTAACGTTTGTTATGTTCTTGCCATATCTGCATGCCATGGGCCCCAAAAGTACCCCTTGGCAGACCACAGAGCTTGCCCAGTTTGGGGCTTGATAAAGGCTGAGTGGAAGGGTTCTGACAGCAGTTTTGGCCAGAACTTTGAGATTCCTTCAGATAATAATTTCCAACCTGGTCTAGTCTGCATTTTCCTTATCCAGTTATTGGCATCCTGCATTTGAGGGCAAGCTTTTCTTTGGATAGCAAGTTTTATTGAGAGACCTGGGCTTGAAATAACTCGAGTTGCACTGTGTAGTTGAATTATGTGTGTCTTGTTTCAGTAATTAAATATAAATAAATGTCCTGCTGGTGACTGGAAAGCAGTATGCTCGTATTTAACAACTAGCTAAATAGATATTTATTAATTGCCTGTCTATGAAATGCAATGGGTTTTATTAATGCGTTAATATGATTTAGTGATACCCAGACTTGCTATTAGCAAATGTAAGTAAGCCTCTGCTTGATCGTTTTGAGCATTGCAAAATGCAGTGTTTACTTCTGGGAAACTTGCATCTTTCCATTAGTTTCTGAATCAAGCATATCTGAGGAGGATATGGTCATCTTGATCTTTGGTCCCTGTAGATCCCACAGAGTGCTCTTCACCCTCTGTTTTTGAACACCTTGTAAGAAATTTTGCCATGCTATTTAAAAGATCCAAAGCTTTGGGCTTTATCATAAAGAGAAATTGATCCACTTGGAATATCCAAATAGTCCTGTGCAGCACCACTCTGCAGACTGATCTGGTCTAAGGAAGGAGTCCTTCCAGACCCTCGGTCTGGTGATCAGTTCAAGTCTGAGTACATAAACGAGTGGCGCCTATGGTAAACGTGCACTCTGCTAAATATGTGTCCTAATCTGTGTCCTGTGTTAAGTTTTTATGGCTCTAGGCAGGAAGATGTGGCTTTCTGGTGTTAGCAGTGGAGGATATTTATTTAGGGTTTTCTCAAATTGTGATTAACAGACCAGAATTTGCTCAAAAAATAAATTGGACATGGTACTGAGAGTTCAAAAGTCAAAAGCTTGATGTATCAGGCTCTGGGTTAAGCCTTCAGAACTCAAGAGAGTTTCCCTGCTCTCTTTGATGCTTGTTTTATTTAAAAATACACTGCACCATTTAAAAGGAAAAGATCTTGCAAAAGATGCAACATAAATGCTGTGCTAGCACATCCCTGCTGTTCTGTGGATTTCCTTATTTTATACTCTTGCTGGTTTATCTTGATCTAAGACTGGTACCTTCTTAGAAATGATTAATGGTGCTTATTTGAAGTGTCTGGAGATCAGGTGCTTCAAGGTGAGGCACAGCACATCTCCGAAAACAGAAAGTAGAGTCTTGTACCCTAAGAACTTATATCTGAATGTGATTCTCATCCTGGATCTGTGCCTCCCACTGGCCCAAATCCATTGTGCACAGTTGTCATAAGGATTCCAGGCTTGGTGTCTGGTGACACCAGAGGGCAGAGTTGGAATTGGAGAAAAATTTATGTTGTTCTGTATTTGAAGTCTAGGAAGTTTTCCTTCCTCCCTGCTATCAGTCAATTAGGAAGTAATTTCAAAGTGTTTCATGAATAGCCATTGCTTGATTAGCCAGTCATTAGCACCACTAGGTTCTGATTCGTTGGGGTATTAACCACTCATGGCTTCCCTCCAGGAGAGCAAACAGATAATACCTGCCTTTGAAAACATTACTTACCAGTAAGTGTTTGTTCTGCAGAGCACAATTCATGCAGTTGCACAGACCTTCCAAGTTTCAGCCAGATGTCACCTTATTTACTGGTCAGCCTCTTTGTAAGCAGAATCTGGTGAAGTTGACTGGCAAAACTACAAAGCCCAGAGGCATAATAAAGGGAAGGCATCCCCTCGCTTCTCTCATTCTTGCTTCTGTTTCTTCTGGAAAAGCCACGAGTTGGCATTAGGGCAAAATATCCTTTGTAAGAATCTTTATAAGAATTCTTTCCTTGCAAGCTCTCTATGTTGCTTAGCGTTAGCCAATCCCTTTTCTGCCTTCAGCTTTTCCTCTCTCTCTTGCTTTAAGATAATTTAATTATGGTCTTCCTGTTGTCTTCTGCACCCATGTCTGTGCCCTGAACACTGCCCTTTTAATCTTCTCATAAATGCTGTTTTTCTATTCCAGAGTATTTCCAATCTCAGCTCCTGTCATTTTCTCCCAACTTGGACTACCATAACCCTGACATCCCTGAATGGAGACAAGACATTGGCAAAGTCATCAAGAGAGCTCTAGCACAGGTGAGCATCTGTTTCTTTGTCTGTACTAACAGTGGCCAGGCTGTTAAAACATGCACTTTTTCAAAATGCTCGCTTGAAAGGATGGGAAAGAACAGCACTAATGAAGCTATCATTTTAAATCAATAAAAAGCTTATTAATATGCGAGATCTTTTTACAGAGGCAAACTGCATTGGGAATTTTGTAGAAATATTATAATACTTTTATTAATGTTTCTGTGGTGCTTTTTGACTTTTAATATCCCTGAAGACTTTACAGATTCTAGATTGTAATAGTATCATTATTATTCTTATTTTGCCAAATTGATATTACAATATCTACTGTTTTCTACTCCAGACATTTGGGTCGTGTTACTGTGTGTTGTTAAACAGCTGACCCACTTCATCCCAGAAGACAGACATTGTAGCATGTCGGATGCATGAGGAAGATATTTTTACTTCTTCCTGATACTCAGTCTTCTAATGCAGCTAAGTGTAGCAACTGGTGAACGTTACAAAGCTGTACTCGTTTTCCAGCTGGGGCAAAAAATTAGAATTCAGGGGGAAAATAAACTTACCTTTAAAATACAGGACAAAGAGAGACTACTGTGGGTGGAAGATACTGAATCTTCCTTTGGGATTAATTAGAATATGTAAACTAGCACTCTTCTTGCAGGAAAGGGGACAGAATAATTTATAATATCAAATAGCCAGGGACTTTGGTTTTGTGTGAAATCAGGAGATAGACTTAGGCGAGCTTTTGTGTATTTTACATTCTGCCAAAAATGTATCTTGCTTTTTTTTCGCTTCAGCCACAGCTGTTCTTAGAAATGGAGGCTGATTATTTTTTCAGGGAAAGTACATTCCTGCTCAGCTTTTCTCATCTATGGCCCGCTCAAAATTCACAGTTTATAAGAGTTTCCTTGATTGTTTTTCCATTCTGAGAAAACACCAAGTCCATTTGTTTAAACTGCTGTTCCCTTCTACTGTATTCAGAGTTCAGCTTGCAGAAAAAAGAAATTAATTAGGTTGTAACTATGAATGGTCACAGACAACAGTAGTAATCATGTAGAAGTGCTTGCTTGTATATCCTTTTGTGACTGTTTGGTTGCAGCCTGTGGTCCGTGCTTACAGGATGGATCACCAGGAATGGGCTGCCCCGCTGATACATTGCAGTGCAGGAATGAGGCCAAGGAGCTTGAGGTGGGGTAGGACCAGGGAGCTAATGGGGTTAGCCTCATACAGCAGAGAGTGTCTGAGGGAGGAGAGGCTTCCTGCCCTACCGAGGATGCACAGATTGGATTTGGGGAGAGGGAGTAGTAGCCTCAGTGGGCAGGTCATGCAGAGTACAGTTGTGAGTCAAGTGTGGAACTGACTCTTGGTTCAGCAAACTGAGCGGTTCCTAGCACAACCCTCCTGATGAGCTCCAGTAGTGAAAAGTCTCCCACTGGTGACATTAAGTTATCCATGTATGGCAAATGTGGATCCCCATAACCTGATATTAGAAGGTGATTGCAGGCAACTTTCTTCATATACCCCTGTTAGCTGCACACTTAACCAGTGGTTGCTCTGAGCCAGACTCTCTGGATCTGACTTTGGGTCATTCTTTTGTAGCGAGAAGGACTATATGGAAAATTCATATCTGGAGGCATGGTAGGCTTGCTGGTAGGTTTGGACTTTGGGTTGGGATCTTTGGGTCCAGGGGTGTTGTCAAGCCTACATTTACTTCTTGAAATGGAGTGAATCATTAGCAGAACCTCTATTTCTGACCCACCAAATGGGCAGAACAACTCATTAAGACCACAACACCTGCAGTGGAACTGGCAAATAACAATTTGATGGGAGCATAGTTTCCCGTAGTGAGTGGAAACATCAGTAACAGAACAGCAGCTAGAGGCTTCCTTTTTACTCTTCTTTTAGGTGACTGGTATCCCTGATGAACAGATCTTGGTAGCTGTGTTTCCTGGGCTGCCTACTTCTGCTGAACTCTTCATACTGCCCCATAAAAACACAACAGAGAGGAGAAAAAGCAGTGAGGCTGATCTGGAGCAAGTAAGGAAAGAAGGATTCATGGAACATTCATTCCTATCATACCATTTGCAGATGGGCCTCTTAACTTGTGGAGCGTTGGAAATGACTTAAAATAAGTGTGATGGAACTGGATGCATCTAGGAATGTGGCAGTATAGTTTATGGCATTAAAGAAAATTATCTTCAGATGAAAAAATGGGCTTTTCTAATACCTCACTGAGATATGTCACAGCCTACCGGCAGTGGTTCTTCCTAGATCAGTGGTGTGTCCTTATTACAGTAGTTATGGCCAAAGGAACCTTGAATATGTACTCCCTCTACTCACTGGAGGAATGCTAATAGACAGAGGCCAAAGCGGCAACATAATATACTGAGGTTTACTAAAAATAAATCAGGCTCTTCAGCTTGTATATCACTGGAACAAGACCTCTTTTTTCTACAGCAGCGAATGGCGTGTGCAAACTATATTTGGAAGTTACAATATCCATCCATTTAGATAAATAGGTAATTACAGTGATGAATAGCAACAGTGATATGCAGGCAAGGAACGAGCTAGGAACAACAGCACTGCTGAAGCTTTCATGCTAGAATTACCAAGTGATTAAATCAGCTCTATAAAGGCAAAGGAGTGAAGTACTGCTGGAAAGGCTGCTTAGCACTAGCTAATGTTCTTGTATGCCACATTTTTACTGCATGCAAAGTATGTGTGAGCCCATCGCCAAGTAACTCTTGGAAGAGTAACTCTTCTGTGATCAAACATTAAATAATTCAGAGGACTGCTGAATTCTGTGGAAGCTCTTGTCACCCATTGAGCAAAGTCAGTCCCCTGTGAGTAATACATTTGTCCTAGGAAGCTAGAAAATCTGGCCTCTTAAATTTGTGGTGGTGAGTGTGCAGAAGAGATGCGTTGTGGTGGGAAGGTTTGGAAGGTTTTGGGAGGGATTTTCTTGGAGTCATTTCCATCCTGTTCAGTAGGACCTATCTGTGTTAGAATTCCCTCCGAACAAGCTGTTGTGTCAGTATTTCATGTATCAGTATTATACAGATATCTCAGATTAGGTTTCTGACTAGCTGACCATGAGGTCCGAAGCTCTAGTGCTTTAATTTTATTTGATGGTCCACTCAGTTGTACTTTGGCACCTGTTGTTGGCTTCTGCTTTAGGAACTCAGCCCTGGAGAGCAGGCCATCAGAACTACTCGGTAGCTGTGTCCTTACTATCAGATCTACTCTAGGGAGACCAGGCATTAACAAACTTGGGCTCCAGTGTGACATGCTGAGTATGTGCTCTGAGGCAAACAAATAACACATCATAGCTGGGTTGCTGACCCACGAGTAAACTCCAGTCCAAAAATCCTCTTCTAAATGAAGGAGAAATATGACAAGCTTGCCATAAATCTTCAAAATGGGATTGTCTCATCCCCAACAGCCTATTTAAACTGGAGCTATGTGACTAAGATTGTCCTGAATCGATGTGAGTAAAGAAGTGTTACTAGGCTGGACTACCTAACTTGGTTCTGTCATCCGCCAATGAAAGACTGATATGTCAGTGATTTCCAGGTGCATTAGGTCAAACTCGCAGGACATTGTGAAGGGTGAAAAGATCCTTAGTTTTTTTCCCTCCTCCACTGCACCACTCCCTCCCCCCCCAAAAAAAAAAAAAATTGTCAACTTTCTTGGTTTGCTTCCCAGGAGACGAATGAATCTCAAAATTCCTGTAGGGAGACTCTCATGCAATCACATGCAATTCCATCTAAAGCACATGTGCATGTTTCTCTCCACTTCCTCAGTCTCTCACTTCCCTTCTTTTCCTGAAGCCAGTAAGAGATGTTAGTCACCACCCACAGGCTGCATGCTTTCCTGAATGTTCTCCAGAGCTTGCTGTCTTTTATATTGTAACTACCTGTATCTCTTATCATTTCATCAGGTGGTAGAAGTCCTTTTTAATGCTCTCAACCAGAACCTGGTCCAGTTTGAACTGAAGCCTGGTGTTGAAGTCATTGTGTATGTTACTCAGTTAACATTAGGTGAGTGGACTCAAATGCATAGCTGTGGCTCTCCTGAGGCTTCAGACAGCTCCAGGAGAACCAGTCTACATCAGAGCACTCCCAGTTTGGTATGTGCTCCTGGGATGTGTAGGATGGATTGTTTTGAGATGTTGTCTGTGGTAGAAGCAGAAAGTGTTGAAAACAGAATCCAGCAGTGGCATCTTCATGCACCAGTTTGTACAAGTATTAAAAGTACCTTTTAAGAGTTCCCTATGGCTTAATTATCTAGTGCATTGATGTTTTTCAAGAGTTTTAGAAAATCAGGTGAATGGTGTTCTTTTAAGCCCTCATTGGGCACCTGTGGAATTCAGTGGGAGTATTACTAACTTGCATGGGTATTGGATCAAATCCAATTATTGCAAAGGGCCTGTTAATGTTATGGCTAGCCAAGAAGCTTTACAGGGGCAAAGCAGTCATGAAAAAAGATCTATGCCTCTTATGGGGAATACGTGCCTGAATATTGACTTCTACAAATTAGAACTTCTTGAAATTTCAATGCTACCTATCTCTATTTTCACAGAGTAATGAATAGTCGCTTTAAGCTTCATCGCCCCCTTTGCTTTAAACCACCCTAGTGTGAAGCTCTAAGCTACTGCTGAGAATTTCAGCCAGCCTAGTGTGAAGCTCTCAGCTATTGCTGAGACGGTGATCGCTACAGAGGAGATGAAGGATTTATTTTTGGCCTTGCTTTTTATGACTGCCCTCGCAATTATCTGAAATGTGGGATCTTGTACATGTGACATTGCTGATAGCCTCCCCGAAAGATTGGGAGTCATGTCCCAGGATAATACACGTCAGCTTCTTTTTACATTAGACTCTCAGAGAGCCAAGAGCTGGGCTAAATCAAGGCTTGTGACTTATCCTACAGGTAATGCCTTTTTGCCTTCACTTTCTGACTGTTGTTTGGGGATGAGAGTCAGACATTAATAGGAGTGAGTGGAATGAGTTAATTTTCAAAACTGAGAATGAGATCCAAATATCTGCAGTTTCCAGGTTCAGGATCTGGGTTTGTTCTACTTAAGACACTGCAAAGTGTGGATTTAGTTTACAGCGTTCAACTGTTCTTGTACCACACCCTGCCACAGTGGGGATGCTACATTTGTTTCGCGACCATTCCCATAATATTTTGACTCAGGTGAAATGACAGTCAGTTCTTTTCCAAGAAAGAGTCCATAGAAGTAGTAGAAACAGAATAGTAGTAGGATCAAACTCTTAGGCATGAAAATTTGGTGACGGAACCAGAAGTGACTTTATTTGCATAGACTTTGTTCCCATCTTCCTGGTGACAGAAAAAGACTAAAGAACAGTAAAAAACCCAAACCAAATATTTATGCAGAGCGAGAAACTTCAGCTGCTACTTGTAATCATTTGCGCATCATTAGAGACTTCTCATCAGACTCTTGATTCTCAACACAGTGCTCAGGCCATTAAGATGGTCTGCTCTGATGAGCTATGGGAATAGCTGCATAAACAAGGTGTAGTAATACACTTTATTTAGCCCAACCAAAATGTCAAGGATAAATGGATCAAATCTCCAAACTGTTATCATGTAGTGTATGCTTGGGTCCAGGATTATTGCTTTGGGCTACTCCACATTATGAAAACTGACTCAGTTAAAAAGTCTGCAAGAACCAATAAAAGGATGAACCTTGAGGCTTCTCTCAAGACCGGATCCCTGTCACATGTGAGACAGACACATGTCCTTGGAAGATGGGAGTCATGCTGTTCATGGATACTCTGAGGTAGCTTCTCCGAAGGGGACTAGACATGCGTTAAGCCACACCTCACAAATTTCATTTCCACTTGAGTCCCTGGAAAAGCCTCAAAAGAAATAGCCGAGAGTGTTAACACGGGAGTGATCGGCCATTCAGCTAAGCGTGGCTTGCTGTGCCTTTTCACTGGGAGATATTTAACTGCACTGTCTTGAAAAAGGAGCTTGGCTTTCAAAGGAAAAGAGAGTCAATTTGTTTCCTACCGGTTGGTCTTGCTGAAAACAGCATGCGCCATGCAGTGGTGATAAAGCAGATGTGTCAAAGACAAGAGTTGAGCTCACCTCTCTGGTAGTTATCTGTTCCCTAATAAAATCTTGTAAATTTAATGCTCTGCCTTTCCTCCTGCAGCACCCCTTGTTGATTCCAGCACGGGTCATAGCAGTTCGGCGATGCTGATGCTGTTGTCGGTGGTGTTTGTAGGCTTGGCTGGTTTTTTAATCTACAAATTCAAGAGGTAAGTTGAGAAACTTTGGTGGGTGGGAGAAAGAGACACTGGGTGGTTTACAGGCAATCTAGGCAGAGCAGTGCGTGGATTGCAGATGTAGAGTGAGTTATGCTGGCCTAAGGCTTAGACCAGTATAGTTCCCTATTTCTCATATATAAAGAGAAGAGAATCTACTGCCCTTCCACCACAAACCCAGTGCTTAGAATGCTCACCAAGAGCTCAGAAATCAAGCTGTGACCTGCTTCAGCACATTTGTTTGAACTATGGCCCAGAAATGGGAACCCTATGTGCTCACTGAGTACTGAGATACGCAATGCAGACTTAGTCAAAAATCACATGATGGGTGTCTCCATACGGTCTATATCCATCTGGCCTTAGTGCAAAAGTCTCTCATTTGTGTGTTGCAAAGTGAATAGTTTAGTCTTGCAGAGGAACAGCTGCGATTATGTTAAGAGAGGGAGACTCAAAGCCGGAAAGGTTTGTGGTAAGCGTCAAAATGCCTTTGGGAATCTGTGCTGAGGTTTTCTTTGCCACATGTTAAAATAAAACTTTTGCTTCCAGGCAGCAGGCAGGACCTGTGGTGGCCTGTGGCACTTTGCTGCTGCAAGCTATGACACAAAATATGGGATAAGAATGGCCTGTTTGCTGAAGGGCTGCCTTATGAGAATATATTTTAGGCAGATGGAGCTCCTTCGGAGCAACTTTGCATTCAGTACCATACTTACTGTTTTAAACAGTCTATGTGCCCAGACCTGCCCAGTGGCAAAATATTGTATTAGAAGCATAAGCTGAATCTGACTTTAAAAAAAAAAATAAATTCTGAACATGATTGGTTCCTCCAAATTGGGAAGCTAGAGCTTTTGCTATCCAGATTCCAGCTATATGCTTCTCTCTCCAGCTTTTCTGCAGCCCAAGATAAGGCTAGTAGTCTCTAATGATTTTAGTGGGATACAAACAACATTCCAAATGGAATGATAAGAGAGGCATGTGTCCTAGTTTCTAGGTTTAAAGCTCCAGTCATTTCTAACCTCTTGAATTAACCATTGTCAAAATCAGTGAGTGACAGCACTGCTTCTAGTGCTTGATCCTGTGCACATTAAATTCTGTTGCCAAGCTCCCACTGACTTCAGTGGCCAAGGACAATTTCCAGAGAACCCATGTGTGTGAATCTGCTCAGGTGCAGATTTCCAGGCCTTCAGCATGCCTTGCTAGTTGCAATCTGAAACCCTGTCTCTGCTCCTGTGAGGTGGCATACAGCTTCCCAAGTGAATGAGGAATGGGGCATGGAACTTGTTTAAGGCATTGATTTGATAATGTGCTGGGGAGGCAGCTGATGATTTCTCTTACTCCCAGACGTAGGATGAGGAGGGCAAGGAAGTCACTCTGGGAGATGTGTTAAGATGTAGGTACAACCCTTTGTAAGATTTGCTTTTCTTTGTGTCTTGGTGAGGTGGTTTCTTAGGTTTGCCCTAATGTCCTTGGTTCTGTGGTCAGGGACCAAGTTACCAGGAAGAAGGATCTGTATATTCTGGCTGCCAGAAAGCAGTAAGGAGCTTGGCAATCCTCTCTGCTTTGGCAGTCTCCAGGTCATGTTATGCTACTATAGTTCATAAAACTGACTCTTGTGCTACTTAAGTATCCTGAGCCTTGAGCATAGCAGCCATCAGCCTTGTGCTGTGCTCCAGGCTGGGAAGACCCTGCCTTGTTAAAATCTCTCTGAAAGTTGAATGTATTACAAATTGGGGGTGAGGGGAAGGGTGGTTAAATCGTTGATTTTGCTTAGCCCAAGGCTCATCAGCTTGCTCTCCCCTCTTATCTGCTCTGTTCCAAAGAGGACAAACCTTGGTCACACTGAGAAAGTTTAGGCTTAAGTCAGATACCCAGAGAGTCCTCAGCTTGATTTTTCAGAACAGAAGGCAACTTTGCAGCTCTGTCTAAAACCTCTGGTTTAGTAGATCAGAAGTGAGAGCATGCAACAATTCTTAATGGAAAAAGGAGGTAAAAACAAAAGCTTTCCTCTAGCTCTAGTGATGCAGAGGTCCATTAGCAATATGTACTGTTCTGATTAATGGGATCCCAGCCTGAATACAGAGCTGCTGCTTACAGGAAAAGGCTGTGGGGAGAGCATGGACCTGCATGAATTTTTAATTCTACAAATTTATAGAGTCGGTGCTTTGCTGGTTTGCACACAGACTCCTTATTATGAGTCCGTCAAGTTATACACTTAACAGGCATGTTAAACACTGCTGCCAGAGAGATGCTTGTTGAGGAGGTCTGGGTGGAAAAGGAAGGAAGGGGGAAAAGTAGGGAAATAATCTGTAAAAAAGTTTTTTTCTTTTCTGGGAGGTTGAGCATATAGCAGGTCAATACTGTGCGTGTATGGGTCGTTAGTAATAGTGGGGTAGTAGGGCAGCCAGTGTGTCCTGGGACAGGAGTGCAGGAGTGTGTGTGTGTGCACGTGTGCTCAGAGATGTGCGGTGGGATGTTGCGGCCACCTGTGTCAGTGCTGGGAGGCACAGCAGGATTAGGTATGTGTGTATGGATGATGCACATAAGTACAGCTGCCTCTGTTTCTCTTTTCCCTAGTGCTCGGAAGTACCTGGAGGCTCTCTGCCTCACAGCTCTAAAGAGCTTTTCTCACCTTTCCTCTCAGAGCTCAGAAGACTTCCACTTCTCTACTTCATTTGGAAGCGAAACTAAGTCTTCGAGTATCTCTAGGCGTGTTGTCGTGTTCACATCTCTACACACTTCCAGATGTATTCTGGGCACTTAAATTCTATGGGAATACGTTTGTCCTCTCTCATCCAATGTGTGCATTCCCTGTGTAGTGCTTATGGCTTCTAGTGAACTGTAAGTCATGTCTGAAGGTTAGAAAGAGAGAGTAGGAGAAAGGGAGAAGAACATGAGGTTTGTTAACACTGCTAAACATCCCAAATACGTCCTGATTTGCTGCTGGTTAAGAACAGAATGCCAAGTCAAGCCAATGGCACAAATTTTTTGAGGCCAGAACTTCACTGGAGTGAAATCAGCATAGAACTATTGAATCCATAAGAGTTAAGACAATTTCCACTGCTTTCGGTGTCTGACATATCCAATAGCAGACAGGTTAGCAGGAGGAGATGGCATTATATATAGCCTCTTTTGAACACATCTTCTTTCTCCTGTGTGCCTTTTAAAGTTCTCTGAATTTTCTGTATTTCAGCAGTGTGGACTGCATGGCACAGTCCTTTTAAGAGCATTAGAAAAAACCGGTCACCTTCCAAGGGGCAACTACACACCGATAATACTAGCAAGCCCCATAGTGCTTAACGCATTACTTTTCAGTTCTCTCATTTTAAACTTACATTCATTCCTCCAGGGATTACTATCTATCTGTCTAGGCCTGTCTAACTAAATGACTTTCAAGAATATCATTCTAGCAGTCCTAGTTAACTTCTTTTGGAAGAGGGAAGAAGAAACAATCCCTTCACTTTCTTGGCTTCCTGAGCAGCAAGGGAAAATAAGTCCTTGCAAACTTGTATGATCTGTAGCATGGCAAACTGTTTTTGCAATGAAATGGTAACAAACAGACTTCGCATGGATGTTGTGAGGTCCAAGTCCTTCCTGTACTTTGAGGCAGGACCAATTCTTTATAACTTTTTCTGATCTGGCAATTCCTCCTGAGTCAGTGTGGGTCTGTCAGTAGAAACAACCCTAGCAATTCTTTTCTTGGTTGATAGTAGTGCTCAAACTGATTTTTACTTTTGGTTTCCAATGCATCACTGATCATGTAATAAACATTGAGAGAGTTGGCAATTGCAGCTGATTGTACTTAGTTGTTTGCTGCTCTGTCAGCAGGGTGCACAGTGTCCACTGTGTGCACAACTTCTCGTTTGAAAGGGCAAGACCAGAACATTTAGGTTTACAGCTGGAGGAGCCTTTGGGCACTGGATAGGAAGGCCTGAGATTTGGGGTAGCTTTAGAATGGTGTTGGAATTAATGAGTGCTAATGGCACTTTCAGAGCTGAACATCACTGTGGTGCTTGCACCATTCTGAGAGCTTATACTTTGCATCACTGCCAGTGCTGCATTTGTGGGATTGGTCTCAGTTTAATTGGTCTGATTAATCAATGACATGCGAAGGTTCCCTGTGTTACAAAATATAACCTCTCGTTTTTCTTTCCTGTGCAGGAAAATCCCTTGGATTAACATCTATGCCCAAGTTCAGCATGACAAGGAGCAGGAAATGATTGGCTCTGTCAGCCAAAGTGAAAATGCTCCCAAAATCACTCTGAGTGAGTTCACAGACCCCGAGGAGCTGATGGACAAAGAGCTGGACACGCGAGTGATGGGTGAGTGACAGCCCTTGGCTGGAGCTTGTTTCACAGTCTGGATGAGGATGTTGGTATTAGGAGAGGCAGCAGCTGTGACTCCGGGTACAAGCAGAGCCTGAGGCACTGAGATAGGGGGAAAATCTTTCTCTGCAACATGGCAACAGGGAGTTTTTCTTACAGTTTTTCAGCTTCTCTCACAGTGTTACATGACCAGGGTTGGAACCTGGAAACAGCAATAGGTATATAGGAGTTAGTAATGGCTGTGGCTCACATCTGTGCCTGCTCATGACCCTGTCTCTCCTGTGAAGGGGTCCCAAATTCCCTGAACTCTTAGAAGAATCAGCTGAGCCAAGCTTACACTGTTGGTGTGCTATCACTACAAGTGAATGTGTCCCTTACAGCTTAATGAGTTTACATTACCTTAATGAGTAACAGGTTTTCTGCATGCTCCATCCTTATTGCAAATACAAAAAAGGATGTGTTACATTTAAGAACCTTTTCTGTCTTTACACTTACACAAGCACATCCTGTGAAGAAGTGAGAAGCAATATAGACCAAACTGTTGAAGACACTGCACTGACCCTGCTCTCCATTTTCTCCTTCGCAGGAAGCATCTCAACAATTGCCAACAGTGAAAGCACAAAGGAAATCCCCAACTGCACTAGTGTTTAATACTGAGAATCCACTTGGTCTACAACGTTTCTGACTTTTTATTTGTAATTATTATTGTTATAATTATTATTATTATTATTATTATGAAAAAAGAAAGAGTTATATGTCATTATTATCATTTGGGAGGGGATGGGATGGGCTTTTTCTGTTTACCAGGGCTGCATTCATAAATAGCCGAGGTTCTTCATATTTAGGCAATATTCATCAGATTAGAAAGAAAAAGCAAAGAATGAGTCAAGTGTGCAATGTGATTTGAATATCAGCCTCCTCTAAAGTACAGAATGGTAATTAAGTATTCAAATCCAACAGGTAGGTGTAGTACCGTAGGCACCGTGTTGTAGGTAAATTGTCCATTTTCAGCCCTTTTCAAACTAAGTCATGAATCAGCTACTTCATCCTGCCAGAGGGCTCAGACTGGATTGCTGGAACAGACTCTGCAACACGCCAACAGCCCTTGCTTTCCAATGATGTGCATGTCTCAGCTTTTTGCAGGATCTTGCCGCTATTAATTGCTTTTAATTTCAGTCACCCTCTGGCACTGTTAACTGCTGAGAAAAGGGGAAAAAAAATGAGAGTAAGCATGCACATCACTGTTCCTTGGACTGTAGGTTGGCTGGAGGGGATAGCACCACAAGCAATGAAGGAGCGTGCCTGAGTTTATGAATGCAGCCGAAACCCCATGCATGTGAATAGCAAGGATGCCGAAGGCCTACTGTAGATAATTACAATGTACATAGCTTTTTATTTCTTGGGAAATAATTTAATGTTTAGTAAAGGAAGATAGGTTCAAAACAAAACCTGAATCACATACACACATGCACGCACGCGCATGCGCACAAACACATGTGCACGCGCTCATACACGCCAGCCACCCAGGGACCGTGGTGAGCACTTGAATCACACTTGGGTTCCAAGCGTGTTCCAGTTGTCTGCATATTTCAATCTGACACCGATGTCTATAAACAGCGTAGTTTATTTCTCTGTGTATATTCGCAAGCCTTTTTTTATATATATATATATATATATATATATATATAGTATCATTTCCTATGATGGACCAGAAAAGGATATTAGCAGGACAGACTATGAGCCTGTCATCAATATTTTAATGATGTTCATCATCTGTTCACCTCTGTCACTGTTGTCCACTTCTGAGAAGAATCTTGATGACATCCGTTAGGGAAAATGAGGGAAGCAAATGTGGAATTGTCACTGTCTCAAATGGGCAAATGTCGGTGTTCTTGCAGTACCCAGTACAACCTCAACTCAACAGTGAGCCAGGTTGCAGTAGCTTTATTCCCAGTGATAACTGTTTTTGGCAGTTAAACTGGTGAAGTAAAGTGCTATTCAGGATGTGTAAGAGTAGTAAATTTTGGCTGAATGTGATGCATATGATTAGGGACTGCTTTTTGGAGACGGTGATGCAAGGTGAGACCTGCATACCTGAGCTAGGAAAGGTCTTTCTTCTGAGTGCTGCAGAATGGCCGCTTCCAGTTTTGGATGGAAATTTCTGCATGGTGGGTTGGTGCTTTCTGATTAGAGCAGGGAGGTTAATGAAGAAAAGGTAGTGAAAAAGCTCTTCAGGAGTCTTAGCACACTGAGTTGAGGATAGGCCCTAAGAATGGTGGAGTTTTGGGGCAGAAGGTTAACTTCTTGGTGAGTTACTTTTATCCATTTCTCTTGAGTTGATGATGTTAAAAATGCACCTTATTCTGCAGAGTATTGAGTTATAAGACCCAGCAGGAGTGGAAGGAAGATTAGAGATGCGTTTTGGAAGATGTTCTAGAGCTTGCATGGTAACAGGAGGCAGAAATGAGGCTAGGTGACAATGTTTGTTACCATTTTTTAGGATCTGGATACAAGACTCCACATCACCTTTAATGTATTTGGACTTAAATGAGGATATGGCTAGAATTTAGGTGTTACTTGCTACTTCTCTTCATTGCAATATGCCATTTGGCTACAAACCAGCCTCAGCTACGTGTGTTTGCTCTGTTAATGGGCTGGAATGTCTTTCAAAGGTTAGAGTCCTGATGGGTCTGCAGGTGGAGAAAAAAGTGGTTAAACACAGTATTGCGGAAAAACACGGGACGTATTTCAAGATTAAAATTGTAAACCCAAGATGTAGATAAATACTGTTTTGTGTGAAGTACTGAAGCTAAATATTCTCAATTTTTCTGCTCCCCCATTTCAGTCCGGCTTGCGGGCCTTTTCTCTTGATTTAAAAATAATTCTTTTTTGTTTCCCCTCTCACTTTTCTGCTTTAGTTGGTAATATAAGCTGGAGTAACTGTGTTACTCTATGTAACCTTGAGTTTCCATCCATCACATGTGCACGTACTGTTGCATTACTGTCTCTGTTCTACTGAAACACCAAAGCAGTTTACAGTAATGGCCCATTCCGGTGATAACACTGTTAGCACAAGGCCATAACTTCCCATTTAGGCATAGATGGGAGGGATGTACATAAACAATGGTCCTGTGGACCTTGAGCTAATTTGTGGGCTGATCTCCATCTTTGCTGATCATTAGGATTTTAGGGACTGCTTTTGTGAGGTGCTGCAGAGGACTGAATGCAAAATACTCATTATTTTCCATATTCACTTTTTCTTTTATAAACCAGGAAACAAAGTGAGTATGTTCATTGTTGTTCGGAGTTTTCTAGGTTTTTCATGGGATTGATCTCATCTTGATTTAGAAAGAAAGCCAAGGGATTACAGTTTTCACAATTTTTTTCACAATTTTTTACAATTTTTTTACAATTTTTTCCCTTTACACTCTGAAAGATGGCTGTTACATATCTCATAACAGATGGGAGGAAGCAAGGAGGAGAAATTGGGAGTAAGCTGCTGAAATATATGGAAACATTTTCACTTCTCTAAAAGTAATTTAATCTCAATGAAGGCTGAGAAACTTTTGAACGATATAGTTAATTTTTGGAGAAACATTTGTTCAGAAAGCCATTTTCAATCCAAAATTATCCTAAAAGCACTACAAAGCAAACAAACGAAATCCATGGAGCCAAAATTAAATGTAAAAAAACCTCGCCTGATTCTTGAATTGGCTCAAACCATGTTCTTTGAGACTTAGCAAGTATCACTAACTTTCAAGGTAGTTTGTCATGCTGCTGTATGGACCAGAGTGTGCTCCATGCACATATGGAAGGACGTCCCTAGGGTGTACATGGGACCACACGTGCCAGATCGTACCTCCTTGCCATTAGGGCACAACTATGGCTGATGGCAGCTGAAAAACGCTTGTGTTCGTAACTGAAAATTTCTCCTTTAGGATACTAGAGGGGTAACTGCTGCGTCCCAGTGGGATACCCAGGGCTATATCTATCCATCGGACCTCTGTAAGGTTTGGACTGGGCAACCAGCACTATCCGTCTTTTTTGGAAGTTACTGAGCTGCAGCGTTGGCATAGACTGGAGTATTGGGGCTGCTTTCATTTGTGTATCTCGTGCTGGGAAATAACAACTCGGGGATGTTGTTGGATTTTTTTCCCCTGCAAGCTTTACCCCTGAGGAAAATGTAATGGAAGTCCTTGAAGCTGTAGATTATTTTTTCACCTGAGTAAGAAGGGAAAGAACCAGTGCCATGAGTAGAACATAAATAGCTCCCACACCACAGCTGCATATAAAAAGGAAAAGAAAGAGAGCAAGAGACTGGGTCTAGGACTCTGTCACTGCCAGCCTTTCCCTCATGATGGATTCTGCTGTATTAGCTGTGACTTAGGAGTAATGCATGAGACCTGGAGACTAAGTGCAGCTTTTGGCTCTAAGCTTAACCTGTGCTTGAGAACTCCAACATTATGCCTGGAAGGTTCGGAGATGAGGCTAGGCTGACTGGGGGCTGCAGTTTTTTCAGTTACAGCTGCTGTCAATAAGAGCACCTGCAGGAGAGTGCGCGTTTTCTTGTGGACTAAACTTTGGTTTCAGGTACATGCAAAGATGTCCTGTTGTCCTCCCTTTCCCTTCAGTCAGTTCCCACGCAAATTCCAGGTCTGACAAACCAAACCAGAATCCTCACATCAGTTCTGATGATGTCAGACAGTGCATTACATTCAAACCACCACTATGGTTTTAAAGGATTAAATGAGGCAGACAATTGCAATACCTATATTAAACACAGTAATACAAATGCATGAGTCATATGTATACATATATATATACTGTTCTTTGTTTTATTGTTCCATTTGGATATTTCTACTGTAAAAAAGGCAGTGGTTTTGAAATTGTTGAAAATAAATGTATTTTTGTACATCAGAGTTGCCCCTGGCTGCTCTTTCAGTCCTTGTTGATCTCAAATTTCCTTGTGGCGCAGTCTGCTCTGTCTTCACTCAGTTTCCCTTGCCATATCTAGCCTCCAACCCTATCTGTCATTCAGGGTCACGCAAAGCACATGGAGGGTGAACACAGAATGTAAGGCAGGATTTTTAAGATAGAAGAAAAAAAAGCTACCTCTCCTTCCTTCTTACTCCAAAAATAATTACCTCCTTGCCTTTCCATCCCCCACATTGATTCTCTTTGGAGCCTTGGAGAGAAATAGGAGGGGAGAACTACCTGCTTATGCTGACAAGGCCCTGTGAATCCCATGCTTCCATCTAACGGACTTTACTTTAAAAGCAGCTGTGGAGTGCCCAAGCACCTTCCCCCTTGCCCCCCCCCCCAAAAAAAAAAAAAAAAAAAAGCACACCTTCATTCCTTGACAGAGATTGTTTAAAAAGGAAAAGAGAGCATGGAAATGTGTGTTTGGATATGCATCAGCCATCTCCCTCTGTGGGCATGCATACGCACACACACTCGCACCCCTTTCCTTTGCCTCTGGAGGTCCATAAACTGCAGATTTCTGGAGTGTGGGAGAGTTGCCTGGGAAACATCTCTCCACGGCTGTCTCCTTCTTGCGCTCCTTCCCAGGTGTCTACTACTGGTCACTGGGGGACGTGAGACTAATGGGTCAAATCTTTTCTCTGACCTGATGCATCTAATCTTTTATGTATATATTACTTAAGAATGCAGCTGTTATGTGTTTATTCTCCCTTTTATAATCAATGAACAGTTGTTTCTGCTTTTCCTTTATGTCAGTAAGCTGAGAAGTTCAGGCTACAAGGCCTAGATTGGCCATTTCTGAGAGAGATATATGAGAGACCTGCGGCATCACAGACGACCACTCAGCTTTTGAAATCTTTGGGTCTGGCCCTCTTTACAGCAATGCCGGTGTAACACTTCTGTTCATGGAATCCTGAAGTACAAGTTATGAGCAGACAAGCACAAATGATGAAATTACTGTGGCTTAATGAGCTACCACTGAGATCCAGTAATCGACCATGTGTAGAAACCCAGCTAAATGCAGCTGTGAAGTCAAATGCAGGCACTTAAACATCAGCCTTCATTGTAGTCTGAAAACGTGAGCAGTAGCGGAATATTTACCTGAATCCAGCTGTTTTTCTGTAATGGGTGGACTTACTAGTCCCTTTATTAAAGGGACCACTAGTTCCTTTATTATCTGCTACATTATAATATTCTCATGGTTGTGCCAAATACCCCTCTATCGGGGGATATGGTGCTGGGCAGGAAGAGTGCATCATAACTAGTCCTGGAGCCAGCTCATCACTGTCTTGTTTCATTCTTCATCATAGTGCTCAAAAGCACTCTTATGACCCAAGGCTGCCATGCCAGGTGTGGCACACCTGCAATATGGGAGAGAAAAGCACTGTCAAGGCTGTTTTCACCAGGTGTTGATCCTGAAAAGTTTGGCTTGGTTTGGACTTGCTGACTAACGATGCTCTTGTTTTCCTTGTGCAGGAAGAGCCTTTCATTACTTGTGTAATGGGGGCACCTAGAGGGCCTGGCTGAGAACATCCCCCTTGCACCCGCCACTGAATAAACCATGTCCCAGCAGTGGCGGTGACGGAGTGCATGAGTGCAGTGAGGCTTGGCTGGGGCTGGCTGCACCCTCACCCACACACTAGGACAGAGATGGAGGAAGGTGCATGCCTGAACCAGCTGAGGCTCTGTCTTCACACTCTGGGGCATTGGGCCGGATTCTTCTGCTGTAAGGCAGAATCTGAGAGGCACCTGATGGACCTTTCGTACTGTTCCGGAAGATGAGCGCCCTTCTAAAATTATCAGACTGAAGAGGCTTATACTTACTGCTCCTGCCTGCCAGGAGTGTGCCCAGCCTTGCAAAGGTAGGAGAGGAGCCTCTCTCCCTTTGTTCAGTCCAGGCGTTGGTGCAACCAGAAATACAAGTTCTCATGCCCCAGAGAATTAGCCCAAGAGAGGAGGCCTTGTGCTCCAGGTACCTCCATGTGAGTGCTGCTGCCCGACTTCTAGTCCTTGTTCTGGGGACAAGTGAGGCATTTCCCATCCAGAGCTCGTGGCCCCGCACACTTCAATAGGGTGAGGCAGCGTGTAGCTGGATTTGCCTGCTGCCCAGGTCTTCCTTTTTCCTTGGCCTTCTCCCCAGTAATGCACTCTGGTTATTAAGCACCACCAAAGCACCGCTGCATTACTGACATATTGTTGTAATACATCGCTTGAGTGCTGGTCTGCTGTCATATATCATGGTGCTACACCAGAGGACTGACAGGCAACAGGAACCCCAGGCCCAGAGACAGATCATTTTTCGAAGCTGTATGGGTGGCTTTTTTTCTCTAAGGCAGCAAGCAAAGGCAAAGAAAGCAGTGTTGGACTGCTGCCACAAGGCTTTCAAAGCCTTTAAATATATTTATCTATACATTTTTCCCTTGACCCTGAAACATTAATTAAGCAAGTCTGCTGATGTTTCTATATAAACCCATAGAGATGGGTTTATTTTGGGTCATGGAGGAGGGCTTGATTGCTCACTGTAAACTGTTTCATGCGAGTAGCGTGCATGAGTGTCTGTGCGTGAGCAGAACAGAAAGATTTGTCCTTGCAAAACAAAAAAACATTTGTTCCTGAATTTCAGAGAAATTTATTATTCGTAGGTCTCTGGACTATATTTTTAATGTAGTTGTGCTGGTACAGACGGGACAGAAGGTAATTGCAGTGTTTGTTGTTGGGATTTTACCCATGATAATACAAAAGGATTTGCTTCACCATTGCTTTATGCTAGTTCTACCTGTGCAGGCCCACTGACATCAATGAATTTAGCCTTGATTTATGCCAGTCTGAGCTCTCGCATTAAGAGGAGTTACATGCCTATATCAAGGACAGAATAAATCCCTTTTAATGCCATGTTGTGAATGTCAAACAGTTTTCAGGACAAAATTTAGGGGAGATTGTACTACTGCTACTACTAAAAACCCACATACAGGGACGTAGAGGGGAGGAAGAGCGAGGATGTTTATTAAATGAAACAGAAATGTTATGACGATGTGTGATTTTAAAAATCCTGTGTTGGTTACCTGAACTTGGAAGGCAAAAAGGACAGAAAAACTGAAAACTAGACGTGAAACAGAGCAAGGAAGAGCAGCAGCGGACCAGACTGACTGAGAGCCTGTGACTGGCCAGCACGCGCAGTGAGAGGGACATAGATGTTTAATCATTTCATAGTTTTAGCACGGGAAATTTCTAAAGTCTCACGCTGGATCAACCAAATCAACAGATGTACCACATCCAGAATATGTAAGATGGGGTCGTCTCTGCTCCTGTGTCCTGAGGTTCAGCCTTGAAATTCAAATTTTAAGCAAATGATTCTCTACTGAAGGTCCAGTGTTAAGCGCTGAGGTTCCTTGTAGAGCAGTGGAGGGTGAGTGACGGTTCAGGCAGGATTTGTAGGCCATTTTCAGAGCTCAACTCAGGGTTGCATGTAATTATATTCAAAGTGTTGGATGGACACTGTGAAAAAGGGGAGGCTCCTGATGTGTGACGTGGGAAAAATAGTCCTGAAGAGGTCAGTGGGGAAAGGGAAGGAAGATGGGATTACAAAACGCCGTGCAATATTTGTCAGTTCATGGGACTCCTCCTCTTTCCTTGATATTAATTGGACTGTATGCTGGGTGAGGTAAAGAGTTCAAATCATTTCCTGGGATGGGAGGCAAGGGTAAGCTTTTACAGGGAGCTGTTTAAATGGGCCATCAAGAACAGACCAAGGCAATTGGCTGGGCTAAGACAAGAGATGTAGCTACTAGTCCTTGTCTTTTCGAAATGAACATCCCCTGAAGAGACCCTCAGAGGTACCAGGGAAATTAGAAGAGTTTTAAGGAGGAGCAGAGAAGGTGAAAATGAAATGAGACAATCTTACAACCAAGGTAAGGCAATGTCAACCTGGGCAGCATCTCTTGTTGCCAGATCTGGAAATGTTTGGCTGCATTTATGGTGTCCCCACTGCTCCTGACCTACCATAATTTAAAGGTGGTTCTGGGTCTCCTGAGAGTCCACAAGGATGGGCAAGGACTGAGAACCATAACATGCCACTGGGATGCTCGGGGATGGATGGTGCTGCCATGCCAGCAGAAGGAGAAATGTTTCTGTTACTTCAAGAGCTCTGCTCCACAGCATGCGCGTGCTAAAGTGTCTGAAGCTTATTGTAGGCAAGTTTGGGAGTCTAAATCCATTTGCGACTCTGGACCTTACTTCCTAATAATATCACCTACACTTGGAATAATCTGAGATATTGTCAGTAATACCTGCGAGACTGTGTTGTTAATCTTTCTTGAAGATGCTGAAATGTTCCTGTCAGTTCCACTCTACAGGCTGCTGGAGATCTGAACCCTGTTACAAGATGCTGAGGGACTTTCCTCTTTGATTTTTGTATAAAACTTCCCTTTGTTTTGTAGGTTACGCAGTAAAGTCTCAGCATAAACTTCACCCCCCTCCACCCGTTGCACTTTGGAACTATGAACAATTTACAATATGAACAATATTTAAGGTATGAACGATTTGTCCGTTTCCACAAGTGGAAGTCACAGAAAGGACAAACACATGCACTCTTGTGGCTTTGGTGCAGGAGAGCCTGGAGTTAGTTTTTGGCACCAGTGGGCACATTCACTGTAGGTCTGTCGTTAACTCCTATAGGCCTTGGGGCACAACCCCACTCCACATCATGAACACTCACACGAGTCCCACAACGCCTACACCTTCCCAGCAGAGGAAAAGGATTTAAGAACCACTGCAAATTACTTATTCATTCAAGATATTTTCATCAGCCTCCAAACATTAACTGATCCTGAGTAGTGGGAGGGAATTGATCTAATTTGGTTTTTTATCTATGCCATTAAGGAATTTTAGACAAAGTTATTTTGAGGACAAGGAGTGAAGGCAATGCAAGGTCTAAGCAAATTAGGGCAGACTATGCTAGGCGGAGAACAAAGCTCCTCTATGTTGGTCGGGTGAAAGTTTCCAGACTTAGGAACTCCTGAGTCAGTCCAACACTGCTCCTCAAGCGCCCTTCATATGGTCCGTGGGGATGGAGGGCAAGATGGAACTGAAGAAAAGGCTTCGTTCATCACTTAAATGGCTATTTGGACTTACTTAAATCACTAACCTAAGGTCATGCGTTAGTTTCTAGTTTGGGCTAATGTTGATCTCTGCATGCAGTTAAGCTCCATCAGGTTTGAGTCTAAATTTCTGGTTGTATCAGCTGCACACCAACAATCTGCAGACTGGACTGAACATCCCCTAAAGACCACCTGGCTTGCATTAGGACCTCTGACTATGAGGAAGCTTAAAGGGACATTTGGATCAGTGGACTGGAAGGTGTTGAATGTGGAAGTGGGTGGAAAAGACTTAAAAGGGAGGCTGAGTGTTCACTCTGAAGTGCTAGAATGGTGCTAGGCTTTTTTTTTTGCTTTGTTGGGTTTTTTGTGGTACAACCCTGCCTCTGATTTTTAAATCAGAATTAATAGCTAGTCAGGAACATTGGCTTCAGAAGTTAATATTATGTTTCAACAGATGTTTAACCAGTCAGATTATTTAGTTAGCTTCATGCTCCTTAACCTCATAAATCTGTGAAAGCTGTCACAATGAAAAAGAAAAGGAATTAATGATAATAAATCAATACCCTAGACCTTCTTTATACAGTCTAAAAAGTTTGGATCAAAGCACCATTGAAAAATTTGGGGAGCAAACTGAATGTCTCTGGGATATAAATCTCACTTGAGCACAGTTTTGGATGAAAACGCCCAGGATTCTTGCATCCTTGGGAAGTGGGGAGGGCCTTTTTCTGTAGGGAGGTGGTTCGGCATTGGAGAGACCTGCACACAGTCCCTAGCTCTGCCACTGATTTAAAATGTGACTTTCAGAAACTCTGCATGTTCCTTTTCCTGTCCTACTTGAACAGTAGGAATGTTGTCTGAAGCAGACTCTGACCATAAGTACAGCCATGTATCTCTGTTCACAGACAATTTGCGTCATGTCTATATCTATGGTGATGTAGAGATGGTTACTTTGGGAACTTCAGGGAGAGATGTGACGTTAATAAACAGTAGCATAAGAGCAAGGAGACAGTCATAGTCTGACATGTTTTTCTTCTTTCTGTTCCACGGGGTCCTAAGGTTTTCATATACCTACCTAGAAAGCAACTGATTTTCTCAAAACAAAACAAAAAATGGAGCACCCTCTTTCCACAAAAGCATTACTGTGACTTTGCCCTTCCTTTGGCTTATGACTCTGTTCCAGACCTGCTTGACTCTCTGATGCTCCAGAACCTTTCATTTAAAAGGAGACAATTAATAAATTAGTCACTGTCAATTATCCACTTCTGCTTGACACAATTCTGCATTTTCCACCTGTACACTTCTTTTCTTCCCCAGCATGGGGAAGAAGGAATACAACTTCTCCTCAACATCCAACCTACACCAGCTCAGCCTTTTGATGGCTTCAGGGGTTGTAGGACCCTCTCACAGAGAGAAAATTTGGTAGATTTATATATACACACATACATGTATCTCTGAGGATTTTTCTCAAAATTACTCCAGAGAAGAAAGCCTTCATTTAAGATCCTATTTGGGAGAAAGCTTTCTTTTTTCTCTCTGCTTCCCATTGACAAGGATG
Organism: Steatornis caripensis; assembly: GCA_013398225.1. Lineage (NCBI taxonomy): Eukaryota > Metazoa > Chordata > Aves > Caprimulgiformes > Steatornithidae > Steatornis > Steatornis caripensis. Next base: position 433,563 of record VZSC01009109.1, read on the forward strand.
CCTTAGGAGACTGGCTTCCTGAGTTATATTCCTCTGTTACTCCCTTAACTTGGGTACTGGCAGTATCACCCCTTCTCTCACCTTTACGTTACACAAAAAGCCTGTTTTTTTTCCTGAGGTATGTGGATGAATAGATGGCCTAGGGACCTTCCAGCACATCTGCGGAGCAGCAAGGCCACTCCAGTCAATGAAGATGAAAGCTAAGGGACAATTTGGTTGCTTCACCATAATTCATCTGAAGTACTTGGTGTTATTGCAGACAATAAGCTTAGTACTCAATGACTATGAATCTGACCTTGAAAAGTAATCCTCCTCTGTTTGTTTTCAAGCAATTCAGTGGGCAAATCTTTCCATTGTATGGCAAGAGCTAGCCATTGCCAGGATCCTGGCCACCACCAGCAACTGGACTGGTATCTCTGAATTTACTGCACTCATATGATACGTGATTGCAGTGAATCAAAGTATACAGTGACTCACTTCATCCTCAGCATCCCTGGAAGAGCAGGGCTTTATTCCTATGTGTGGTATTTTAAAATGTGTTGCCCTCATCTCCGTTTCAGTAAAATAGTTTGTTGACAGACTTTTGCCCATCCAGAGACTGACTTTAAGCAAGTGATCATTTATAGAGGAAAAACTCCATTCAGTAGGGCTTTTTTGTACTCTCATTGGCTCCAGGAAGCCATTATTTGGTCTTAATTTTTCCAGTCTTTATTTTTCCTTCCAGCAATTTCATTTGACATATCTCACAACACGCTTGCCCTCCATAAACCAGATAAATCAGACGGGACAGAAACCTGGGCGTGGCAGGAATAGATTTGCTCCAAAAACTTCTGAAGGTCAGTTTTGGCTTTGCTCTGAGCTCTGTGCAGTGGGATTTATGTCAAGCATTGACAATACGATCGTCCCCCTGAGATCTACAATTAAATGTTTATTTCCTGCGTGGACCTGGTAACACTTGCTACACAACGTGCACCAGCCATTGTTCTGGACTTCGTTATGCCGACTGCAGTGCATGGGTCTGCTGCTCCTGCTCCTAGTGTCACGGTAGGAACTAACATCACCTATTGAGTTTATCTGTTTTTTTTATAATCAGATACTTTCCAATGACTGTGTTAAGCTTTCCTTTTTGTTCAGCTGTTTCATTTCATCTCCAGCACCACCCCCCATTTCTCTGCCTTCCTTACTTTTCAAACGGCATCATATCCCTGCTCAGAAATTCCCACCTATGCAGTCAGTTTAGTGGAGAGGTGAAATTCACCCTTGTTAATTCAAAAGTAAGGAAAAGGAGAAATCTGAGTGTAGAGAATGGCCATCTTTTGCACATTTGCATGACTGTCACAAAATTTAAGTTCAGAAAGGTCCAGGCAATGTGATCACCCCTCTGCTGAGGGTTAAAAACCATCATCTGCTGTGTCTGCATGCAGCTCAGTGACATCCTTCTGCTGAAAGCATCTTTCTCAAACCAGGCTTTGATGCAACCTCTGAAGAAATGGGCAGGACTCAATACTCCATTGAGTCCCTCCCATCCTGCATGAAAACAAACAAATTATGTTTACACTTTTTGCTTTTGTTGTCTATCTTCAGAAACTATGCTATCATTATATATGTATTTTTATAATAATTTTTTATCAGGGACAGAATTAAGAATGAAATCGTAAGGGAGGAAAATGTTTGGAACAGTTACATTTTTTATTTGATGCAAAATACTTCCCAGGTAAAAAGAGACATTTTTCGTGGATAAAGTCTATATTTTCTGAAGAGCATGAACAGGTAGGCTGAGGTTTTGCATGGGAACCCATCATTAGTGCTGTTATTACTGCCAGCAACCAAACAATCTTCTGTTTTCTAGCAGTTAGAAAGAAACCGTAAGAATATCTTTTGAGTGCAATCAGAAAGGCTTCTGTTAGAACTCCAATGCCCTTTAAAAATATAGAGATTTTTTCTTCCCCTTTCATTTCTTTAAGGTTTTTTTTAAAATGAAGAATACGACAGGGATTAAAATGAAAAAGGATCTGGAATCATTTTGACTGAGAGGAAAGAAATATTTGTACATTATTCATCATACTCTCGGTTATTCATCAAAAGTTTCATTCTTCAACTAAAGTCTTTTCCTTATCTTAAAGCCACTGACATGAATATATATCACCAAGTTAAAAAGATTGAATTACACTTCTCCCGCTGCTGCTAAGATTCATGGAAGCTCAAAGCCCAGCCTAGTCCCTAGGTGTACCAAGCCAGTGCATTTTATGATTTTCGGAGAACAATGCTAACAGGGTTTGTCTCTTCATTGTGATACGGAGATGATTGAAAATGTGCCGCTGTATCACTTGATAAAAGACCTTTGCCAAAAAGGAGAGCAGCTTTGTCATTTGAGAACATTACCCATGGGGCTTAAGAGACCTACTTGACAGCAAAAGCTCTAGCAGATATTTTTTTTAAAGCAGTATGTTCTCCATTGCCATTGTTGAGCACCTTGAACAAGAGGAAAGAAGGAGCTGAGGTGCGATCCATAAAATCTTCCCTGAGTATTGTGTTGCTCCATATTCTTCACCATCATGCACCAGGTGAACAAGAGGCTTTTTCTTGCTCTGATCCCTAGTGCTTGCTAGAAGGAGAGTCACTCTTGGTTTGTACTGCTTTGTTGCTCTGGCTCGTTATTCAGGTGCCCAGCTTTAAAATGAGCACGGGCATAGCGCGGCACTTCTCAGTGCAAGATGACTGCCCATCCTGTCTGATCTAATTTTGCAAGTACTGGGGAGATCTTTGCTGCCACGGTAACACTTGGAGTGCAAAGAAAGGTTGTTTAAAGTGAGTTTGGTGTATCTAACATGCACAGGCAAGACGTCGTTTTCGGGATGCACTGTGTGCTGGGTTGAGGCAGAGATGTAGGGAGGCTCTACTCCCGAACTATCTAAGAAGTGATGGAAAATACATAGAACTGTTTTTAGGTCCTGCACAGGGATCTAGGTCAGTCGTGCGAGCATGGCAGCCCTGTGGTGGACAGGCTGAGCTGGCCGGCGTGCAGGATATGGCGCAGCCTTGCTCTGGAAAGTCTCATTTGTCACCCCTGCCTCCTTTGTACCCACCACAAGGCAGAAAGGGCTGTCCCTGGCACTGCTGCACCACGGCATAAGCTTGGTGACATCAACCCAAAACTCACTGAGAAGAGAAAGTAAGAAGGGCTTGCAGGTGTCCTGAATTTCCTAGTGGGTCTTGATGGCATGAATCTTGGCTGATTTTACATTTGACATACAAGGGCTTAATTTTTTCCTGATCTTTTTTAAGACACATTGAAAGAGCCAGTTGACATCAAGGAACCTCAGATGTACAACAGACAGGAGAGAAGTCCTGATGCTCTCTCTCATATCTGTGTTGCACGTGCCAACACGGATGCAAGGGGTGAGGCAGGTGTTAGTTCTCTGCAAACATCCCAGTACCAAGGACGCAACTCAGGGCTGCCAAAAAGACACTGTGACCTTCAGCAAGGTGGAGCTCAGTGAAGAAAAAAATCCCCTTACTCCTCATAGCCTATGAAGTGCAAATTCAGTTTCATGACACAGGCTCTAACTCTTAAATAGACATAACCTTTTTATCAGTTTTGGTATACGTTTCTGGATCCAGAGCTACCAAATAGTATGTAGTATCAAATAACAGCAACAACAACAGCAAATGAATAATATCATCTAATGATATCAAATGGTGCTGTACAACTATTTGTTTTCATAGCATTTCAGACCCAGGGCTATCATCAGGCATTTCACTGCAGAACTGGTATATTTTACACAAACATACAGAGCCCTCCTCAGCCAACTTCTCCTGTAGTGACCCACAGGTGCATTTTTCTGCCTGTGCAGGTGGTTGGGCACCCACCAGTCCTTGTTTTGCTCAGTAACAAGGACAGTGTTAGATGATCTGCACTGAGCTGTACATGATTCTGCAACAACACACCTTTGATGGGAAAATAGACTGCTGCAATCCGAGCAGGGCTGAGCTCTGACTTGCAAAGGGCATGTGCGATAACATGAACTGAGAGGAGCTTGGGAGAGGAGAACTATAGTTAAAATCCCCACTGAAGCTCGGGAAAGCTGGATAAAACAATGACAAACTGGCCCAGGAAAAAAATAGTGACATGGTTGTTGTAATTTCAGATTAAAATGATTCAATTTAGTGTGGTGATGGTGAGAAATGTATTTTTAGAAAACATAAAGGGCCTTTATATATCTCTTTCTTGTTCTTGGCAATTTAGCAAATGCTCTTTCTGTGTTTGCCTCCCCCTAACCATAATACTTGCAAAAATTTTGTCTTCTCTTTCTGCTGTAAGTTCCAGAAAAGAAGGCTGGATTTTCAACTCAGCCCACGTAGCCCTTGACTTACCTATTGCAAGAAACAGACTGTGAGAGGTCCCATGGGAAATAATATTTTCTGTGATTTGAATACTCTTCCTTCTTCCTAAATTATGAAGTGATACTGGGCAAAAGGTAGCTGAGGAAGCGTGGTTTACTTCCTGGCTGGTTGAGCAGCAGGGCTGAACCAGGCAGATGACCAATTAGTGAAGGCAAATAACCTTCAGGAGCAAATTCTTTTGAGCCAGGCTGCTGCTGCAAATGAAGTGAAGGGGTTTTCAGCCTGTGCCCAAAAATAAATGAAGATAATCCAGCTGTCCTACCTGTGCCTTCAGTATCAATATCTGTATACACCATGCCTATGTTAGTGGGTGTTATTTTTAACAACAGGACAAAGACTATGAGGAATTTAGAGAGGTGTCTGCTTTGTTTTGAGCTCTTAAACCTCTTAATTTCCAAGACCTGTGCAAAAGCCTAAGGAAGTTTCTAAAAGGCACGTAAGAAAATACTGAAAAATCTCACTCGTGCCGTTTCTACTGCCAGAAAATGTGCCAGTGGTAGCAGCAGGTCCCTGATGTATTAAAGAAGGTCACAGTCCACCAGCTACTGAAGCTGCAGGACTGGGAGGGTGGCATAAATCAGCACACTGCTCTGATGCCAGTCTCTCATGCTGACTTTCAGAGAACTGTGCTGATTTATGCCAGCCCTGGCTCTGACTCCTTGCCGTGCTGCACTGACATGTACCAAGCCAAACCCAGGAACAATCTCTTTAGCAGCTGCCCTTATTTTACAAGTTAACTTTTTTCTCTGTTTCCCCCTTCTGAACTCTGGAACTCTCTCTTTCCACATGAGCTGAGCTTTCTTGAAAACGATTGTTTAATGGGAACATCTGGTGTGTGAATGGAAGACTTATTCCTCCTTCTCCCTTCAGTAAATGCTCATTGCATACTTGAAAAGTTGATCTTTTTTTTTCCTTCCCCAAGCAGAGAAAAATATATGGATCATTACTTGACAGAACAGACTGTGCTCTTTAGTCACTTAACGTGTGCGGGTGTAACCTGCGAGCCAAGACTTAAGAGCTTTCCCCATAATTAAAAGTTTTCTGCTGCAAAGTCTTGATTTCTGATTAAAATGTAGCAGTCCTTCCTATTGTTCAATTAGTGCTAATTAGATAGTTCCTGTGCACAATACTCCTTGCAATTCAATAACCACAATCTGGGGTATTTCTTTTTTGCGAGGAAAAAATCTTACAAAAAAAACCTCACCAAAAATCCTGAGTTTATTTACTTGGGTAAGCTTGGGTGCTGTTTAGAACTGTGGAAAATATAAAAATGTAGAGATAAGTAGGGATTGTTAAAAATATTATTTGTATTCATATTTTCCCTTTCCCTTCCTTTCCCTTCACTTCTCTTCCCTTTTCCTATTTGCAATGGAGGTGCTATAGAAAGATGGCCTGTGCTTGGGTTTTTATAATAACTGGCTTGATGAACATCTAGTGTTGTTGGTGAATTCAAAGGCTCCATAAAGCCGTGTTCATGCATTCTGATGGCTTTTTGGATAAGCCAGCTTTAGGTGAACTCCCTGCTAGCTGAAAATTATTCACAATGATTCAATGGGAAATGCATAGGCCATATAGAGAGTGGATATGCAAAGTTTTAGTGCAAGGCATAAACACAGCTGCTCTGACAGCAGTCAGTCATGATGACTCCCAGTAGACCTATGCTGACTTGTGCCACTCCTGGCCCAGACATGGGCAGATGGCAGTGACCCACAGTGTTGGTGTGAGAAAGGTGGAGGTTCACCTTCTCAGCGTACTCAGGAATGTCTTAAATGGGGAGCTGGTATCCCTGATTTGTTTAGGACAGGCTCATATACTCTACAGATGAGAGAAATTTCACAAACCACACAGCAAGGAAAATAGATACAGCAGTGGGGCATTTCCATCTGTGCTTTGAGTTGCAGGATTCTGCTGTGGATAAGCCTGACGACAGACCAACTGCACTAGCTGTAAAATGGAAGCGATGGGCATTGATTTACTTAAATGCATTGAAGCCTCCAGAGAAGACAGAATAGCACCATCTTTTTAACCCTAGAATCAAAGCACTAGATAGTTTGGCTAAGACAGAGTGGGCAAACTTATGGCATGATGAGGCAGCTCGAGCAGAGAGTCGTGAAACGGAAGGCCTTCTCCATTCTTTTGGCATGATTCAGCAGCAGCCAGACAGAAAGTGACGCCAAAGTTTAGAAAATGCCATCCAGAACTCTCTGTGTCAGGCAGAATTACCTCTTTCTGTTAGTTTGGGTCAAAACTAACAGGTAAAATGATTTAAAGTGGCATGGCTCAGCAGCCTGTGCCTCATCCGCCCGCCCAGCCAACCATCTGGGAAGCACCAGCTGAATCCAAGAGCTCTGCAGTTGTTCCAGTTCATTCCCAGTTAAGCCAAGCAAGGTGTATGCACCGTTTGAAACTGTCTGCACAAGCTGGTTGCATGACAAGCAGAAAAGAAAACTCCAAATTAGGAACCAGAGCCTCATTTCTAATGATTGATGTGCTACGGCACATGCAGTACTTGCGAGGAACCCCTAGCCTCCTGTGGTTGAATGGGCTGGAGCAAGAAGCATCTTGTCTGTCTATTCTTGCTCTACTTTTTTTTCCCTCTCTGCATTGCTAAAAAATCACATTTTGAATAACGATGAGAATTTGTTACTTTTAAAATCTCCTTGCAGCTCCCTGCAGGGGACCTCTGAGTCCCCTGTAAAAGACCTCTTGGTCTTCTGGTCTCCAGTTGTCTAACATATTCAGAAAATCTGTGCCATATCAGCTGGGACTTTCAAATGAACCCATGTAGCATCACGGATAGCCTATGTAGGCCTTGATTAAAATACACTGACCTGGTAAGTGAGAGCTTAGCCATCTTGAAAAGCAACCCACCTGCTCTCTAATTTTGAGGCAATGTGTCCCACTGTATTCGTTCCTGCCTGCCCATTTCCTCCTTTGATCTGACAAGACACTGTTCTCTGCGTACGCAGCTTGGTCCCGCTCATCTTCCCCTCTACTGCTTCTCTTTTAAAAATGCAAGCATTCAGCTGTTCATCAGAAGCCTGCTATTTTCCTAGACATTTTACTATCAGTTTTGTGACACTGGCAATTTGGATCATTTTGCTCTAAGTGTATTTCGTTGTGCAATTATAATATCAGGACTCTATCAGGTGAGCTACGCAAATGACACTTTGAATACCTCTTTGGGGTTTTTGTCTGTGTGTGGTGTTGTTTCGGTTTGCTCTTATCGAGCTTCAGTCTCAGAAATAATAGACTGCTCATTTATTTTCTAGGGTTAACAACCACTACGGTAACTATCAGAAACTGCAGTTATATGATGTTACACACCTTCCTTCATTGTTTGAACTCCTTCTTCTGAATTCATCATGGAAATGGGCTTGATGAGTCAGATGTAGACAAAAGGGGGACAGAGGGGACAAAAGCCAGGGCTACCACTGTCTGTGGTGGCCAGAAACTTCTCTTTCTAGTTTGATTTACTGAGACCTGCATCTGAAGTAACAGGACTTAATGACAATAGAGTGGCTGAGATGCTGAAGTTTTCTCCCAGGAAGTGAAAAGATGGGGAAAGGTGTTCTGATCATAAACACTGCAATTAGTGCTCCCCCAGGATATCTAAACCAGGATTATTGTCCTAAGTTATGTTCGGTCAAGAACTTGGAGCAAAGAGAAATGGTCTGTCTTTAGCAGAAGTCTCTCTTGTAAAAAGGAACAAAAGGTCTATAGGATGGACAGTATCCCTCTCCGTCTCCTCTCTCACTTTCTCCACTCCTCTGGGGCATATTTTTGTTTCTCTTTGTAGAGATGAACATTTAGCTGGGAAAAAAAATCAAACCCAAAAAGCCATACCCAAACCCTTCACAACTCAACGATTTGTTTCTCCAAGTGACTTGTGTAATCTACCTGTGGAGCAGGTCTCTACATACAGGCTTCTATTTTACTGTTTCCCCTTAAGGGGCTATTAGCTACGTAAACAACTTCAAAACAAAGAGCCTGGGCCATTTCATTAGGGGAAACCATCTCTGCTTCCAAAGGCCTCCTGGGAAACAGGAGGAATTCATTAAAGCCAGGGTGGTGTAAAAGGCTTTGTGCGCATGCAGAAACAGAACCACTATGAAATATTAATGACCTCAATGCGTTAGCAAATCTTAAACTAGAGTAGAATTACACTGTCTCTGGGGACCCAAGTGCACCTCCTCGGATGTTATTTTTTTAATGCTAGGGAAAATGCAGGCTTCAAATTTTAATGTGAAGAGCAAAACACTTTGGTGGTGTGGACTGAAGAAGGCAATCAAGCTGGTCCTAGGCCAGTGACATGTGGAAAGTAAACATTCTAATTGTCAGCTGCTGTCTTTGCTCCAGTCAGTGATATTGCCAAGACATAGGCTGCTTAATCCATATTGCCAAATAAAGACTCACATGATTTCTTTTCCTTTTGATTCTCCGTGAACAGAATCCACTGCTGAATCACTTTTCTTGCTTTGATAAGTAGCTATATGTCTTGCCATTTATGAAGCACTGAAGAGACATTTGGCGACGTTACGTCAACAGCAGGCAACTGTTTATGGCAGTATTGATCCCAATGGAAAACACTGTATAGGTCTCTCCTGTGAGTTAGATCTCTACTAAAGTTGGGTGACATTTCTCCAAGGAATACTTTGGTCAGCAATGACAGTAAAAGCACAATTTCAAACACAGTGAAACCCTGCACAACAATTTATGCTGAAATCTGCAAACATTATCAGCCCCAAGAAAAATATATAACCCTCTCCCCCAAGAAAAATACCTCTCTCTCCCTAGTTCAGAAACGATGGCTCAAGTTTGTTTAAAAGTTGCTATTGAAAAGAGGAGAACAAGTCTTGGATGAGCGGTGATGTCTTCAGCGATTTTTAAGTTCTTTTGTCTTCCTTCCCTCTTCTATCACAGGTTGCACAGAACATGTCTCACATGGATGACAAACTTTTCAAGACTGCAGGATGTGCGGACGCTGGGGACTGTGCCTGTGATACAGATTATTTGGGAAGAAGGCATATAGTACACTGCACTGATTCTCATCCTGAGAAGTGTGTGTGTCATTGGAAGGCAGGAATGGTCATCCAGGGCCAAAACAATGGACCACCTAGACCAGAGCCCTCCTTCCCAGCAGTGGCTGTAAGCAGAGGCTTACAGAAGAGAAGGAACACGGCAAGTCTGTAAGATACATCCTGGCAGTCTGCCTGTCTGCCTCCAACTATTATTAGCTTGGGGCTTTCTGAGTCTCATGGGGTTTGTGTAACTTGTAACCCCAAAATGATGTCTTTTCCAAGTACCTCACCAGTCTCTCCTTGACCTCCGTCTAAGCCCACAGCATCCTTTGGCAAGGAATAATTTCTCTGTAGTGCTTTGCTCAGCCTAAGAACCACTGATCTTGAAGAGAAGCAGGCTAAACTTTCTGTTCTCTCCTAGTTGTTTTCAGTCACTGTTTTCAGATACACAGACATCTTCTGACCCAAATGACAATGACATTTCTGTGATACAACAACTGTCTGTTGCCTGTGGGGTATAAAGCATTTTGGGGGTGCCTGAGGCAAAGAACTAATGATTCTGTGTTATGTTTAATGCTACTTTGTCCAAAGCTTAATGAGCTGCTTCTCTCTGTTCCGGGCCTAAGGTTAACTCGGGTTGCATCCAGCCATTAAGAAGATCCATAAAGAACCAACAGTATTAAGTTAAGTTCCCACCTTGCCATGATAACTGAATGGCACTGGTTGGTAAGGTCAGGGTGGAGACAAAAAATAGTTATTATGCCCACACACCTTTGTAAATTGGGTAGTCAATAGACAAGAATAGTAAATATTCCTCGCTGCCACAAGAGCTGAGAAACCTGAGCAAATAAGTTACATGTATGAGGAAGGAATCCGAGGGAGTATCTTGGCACTGGCACTTATGCTGAGCTCTAGTTTGATTTTACGTCTTTGTCCAGATCCAAATTAAAAACAAAAATTTCCCTCCAAAAAACCCTGTCATTGACAAAAATAAAACTAATGCCACAGAAAGTGCACTTTTAATTTTTTCTTTACTTTTTTTTGAAAATAATGGAAATTTAAGAGTTTCTTTATGTTTGCAGAGACATGGTGTGGTGCATATCCTGTTTGTCTGAAAAACAAGTTCTTCTGGTATGAGGCAAGGCTTTTATTCTGGTTTTAAACTTTAATGTTTGTTAAAAAGTAATAATGCATCTTTGTAGCATGGGTTATGGTGGTAAATATTTAAAGGAATTGCATAAATCTGCCTTGTATCAGAGGCAAGAGTTCAGGAAGGGTGCTGCCAAATTTGGAAAGGGAAATTTTTCTTTTTGAAGCAGATCAAACATCAGTCCATCTCCTTCTGCCTTTCCCCAGCACAAAGTCTGCAGAACAGAAGGTACTTTTGTGTTCATGTTCAATGGAGGAGCTGAGTGTCTCTGCCATAAAGAAGCATCAAACACAGCGGTGTCATTTTGTTTGTGATCAGTGCATGCCTGGTGCATTGATTTTTCCATGGTAGAAAACAGAGCGAGCTCTCGCTTCAATGGAGAACTAGGGAAGATATTGTGTAAAAGTTAAAAAACCAATAGCTTTTCTCGGTTCTTGATTCTAGCTGAGAGAAACAGTTACAGGAACATGCTCTGTCTGAGCCTGCCAGCATGTATCCTGTCAACCTTCGGGTAATTTACCTAGGTGGGAAGTTGGCCGTGGGGTTCTTTTCGGAAGACTAATATCACATGCATCTCATGGCATTATTAGGAAAGTCTAACTTGGAACACCCTTAGACCAGCAGGGGCATGTTGTTCCTTGGATCTCCCGGTGGTGCAAACACGTTCTATACTTTAGCTCTATGAAGTCTTAACTTCATCAGCTGATATAGGCAGACCTGCAGCTACCCACCTTGGATGTCCATTTTACAACGTTCTTTCAGGGGCTGGAGGGGATGCATGTCTTTGACCGGATGTGGCAATTTTCTCAGGTTTCAAAACTGGAGGCTTGATAGCCTTCATTTTTTAATTCTAATCAAGGAAACCAAGATCTAAATTTTATTTATATTTTTATGATGAAAGTCAGTTTTTCTACTGCTAAGTTGAAAAGGGACAGAAGGAGAGCTGGGAGATTTGTCACTAGCTGGGAGTTTGTAGCAGTCCCCGGGCCAGTGTGTTCTTTGATAGCACCAAGCTACTATTAAACAGAGCAAGTAGTTGGGATTTTTCAAAGAAGCTTAGTCTTCTTGCTTGTGCAAATCACTGATCAAGGAAGATAAAAGCTCACATGTGTTAAGCCCAACTCTCTCCGTACTCCTTTTGACTGTAGTATCCTTGCCAGGAACAAACCTTGTCTTTCTGTTTTAAGTGCTGGACACCACAAAGTCGTTACTTATTTTAAGAGCTCATCTTGCGCATTTTATTAGACTATCTTTGCAGCCATGATCAGAAAAATTCAAGTCAGAGAGGATTTTCAGTGCTTCATGGGACAGCATTTTCCTTCAAAGCAGCCACAGAAATGCTAGTTGGAAGGGACCTGTGGAGGTCTCTAGTCCAACCTCCCACTCCAAGCAGGACTTTCACCAATGCTAGAGCAGGCCAGCTGTGGCGTCGTGTAGCTGAGTCTAGAAACTTACCAAGGACAGAGATTCACCACCTCTGGTGACCTGTTCCTGTGCTACAGCAACTTCCTTGTGAAGAAATTTTGCCTGCTGTCCCACCTGAACTGCCCAAGCTGAAACCTGCGGCCACTGCCATTTATTTTGGTAAAATAAGCAGCTCTAGGGATCCTGGCTAGGTTTTCTTAAAGTATTTGTGTCAAATACAGGACATTATTTGTATATCAATCAATCAGGTGCATTCTGTTGTATTATAGAGCACGTTACTCATTCCCAGCTAGACCTTTGAGCAGATCCTTGCTAATCCACCCTCTCCTATAGACCATTGGTACAATGCACAGCACAGCTGTTGGTTCCTTGCCACAAATGATTTTTGGTGGAGGAAAAAACTTGAGGGAAAGAAAAAACAAATACAAATCAGACAACTCTCCAGGTTGCTTCATTGTAAGTCTAATGTTTGTAGCCCCTCTGCCTCCCTCCCACCCTGGTGGAAGGCAAGCAAGCAGCTTTTTCCTATTATAGAGCCTAACAGGGATTTGCTTATGGATCTCTCATTCTTTTCACATTTGGTGCCTTTTGTCTGAAATCTGGAGACCACAGGCAGCACAAGAACTAAACTTGGCAACCGCTCATTCAAAGCTGTTTCTGGATGGCCACGATGCCATTTTTGCCAAACACAGTCACTCCTCACCCTCCCATCCCCAGTATCCTTCCCTTGTTTATGCTAACGAATTCTTTTCTTGCTCCCATTATGCGGTTTTGCCTGCCTTGATGAGAGAGGCCTGCTCACTAACATCTGAGACTTTTAATGCATTTTGAGGAAACCACTGTACAAGTTCATTACTAAGGAGAAAATAAAAAATTCTAGGCCCAAAAGAACAACAGCTCCACTCCAAAACAAACCATGAGCCTCTGTTTTCCAGTTGGAATCTTGTACAGGGAGATGCTCTGGAGCTGATGAGCTGATGTGGCATTCTTACCCCTACCAGCTGACCTAGTCACACTTGTGTCACCCCTCTAGCCCTGAAATGCAAGGCAGGAAATGCATCTATCTGAATTTGCAAGAGTTTGGGGAAATACCTGTTCCAATAGATTATAGCAATTTAGCTTGATTTGTGAAGGCTGGCCAAGTGAGAAACTTTTATATATATATATTTTTTTTTCCTTCTGGTTCATACAAATGGCCATGGCCACTCAGGGCATTTGGCCTGTAGATTTAAATTGCAATAGAACGTCACCCAAGAACCCAACCCAACCCAAGAATAAATGTGTAACTTGGATTCTTGCATCTCAGGAAGGTTTCCTCAAAAACCATCATTCTACAGAAAACCTGAGAAAGAAAGACGAAAATAGTAACCATCCTGTGCCTAGAAGATTAATAAATCAACAATATACTGTATGAAGAAACAAGAAGGCTTGAGGCTTTACTGGAGGGAATATCACTCTGTTGGCTTTTTTTTCCTGTTTAAGAGTGTGGTGTGTCTATTTGCACACAGATATATCTGCTGAACATGATCATAACACTGCAAGAACAGAGGAGGTAGGTACGCCTGCAAAATCCACCATGTACATGTTCATGGATTTAAAGACTTTAAAGAGCAATGCGGGGAGGTGACTGGAAACACATTTTGATGGCAAAGCTAATAATAAAATGAAAATGTTCTGCCAATAAAGAAAACCAGTTAAAGAAATGTGTGTTATCGCAACACACAGAGAACTGGACTCAAAACTAAGCACTAGATAGCATCATTAGGCAATTCACAGTGATTTGCTGAAACACTTAAAAGGGAGGTATCTGATCCAGAAGTGGAATCTACCCTTTCTTTGCCCAATATTTTGAAGATGTAGAAACATACAAGGACTACCAGCAACTTTCCTGGGAGCATACACATAATACACATTTCTGTTCTTGGCAGCAGATCTAAGCACTTCTCTTCAGAACTCCCCTGGTTCAACATCAACTGCATTTTCCTTTCCAGAAAAAGACCACAATAATCTGGAATAGCTCATTCTAGTCTTAGCAATGATATTAAAAAGCCCTTGTTTAGAGTTTCCATTCAGGTATTTTGCCTTTTCTGAAACCCTAATACCAGTCTGTGCTTTCATTAGTTCTTCTTTAAAAAAAAAAAAAACAAAAAAAAAACCCCAAACCAACAACTCAAAATGTAATTTAATTACCAATAGCACTGTGATTAAATTTGGCCTTTCGCTTTCCTTCACAGTCAGCCTCCTCAATTCCTTCTCCCAGACGCCTCTCTCCATATATTGATTCAGTATTGTTAACCTTTCTTTATTACTTGTTTATGTTCCCCCATCAGTTTAAAAACATCAATAAGAGACTTTTTAAAAAGGACAGAAGCAACAAATAAAGAGACATTGAGGAAAGGTCAAGGATGCAGGAGAAGACAGTGCCTGCTTTGAGGAAGGAGCAAACAGACAGTACAGAAAGGTTAGTGGTCCTGCTGCTGAAGTGAAGGAAGGATTTGTTTATTCTACAGAAATACTTGCTACTGATGCAGCTTTTGCAGCAGGCACAAATATCTGTTCTGCCCAGTCTGAACTCGGGGCTCCTGGGAAGGACTGGACCTAGCCTCAGTAATGAGGCTGAGACAAGTTTGCAGGATCTTTCCCTTCAGGGATTGTGAAGCTTTAGGTTTGTTTGAGTATTTCTATTTTCTGTTTGAGTGTAGACCCAATCTAAGGGCTTTTACTGCTCTGCACAGGGCTGTGCTGAGTGGAGCTGTGTTAGTTGTCTGTGACAAGGAAGCAGAGTGGCTGCATCATTGTGCAACTGAATGCATCCAGCCATCAGCATTACATCCTCAGGCAAAGCACCACTCAGGATCCCAAATAGCTTTCTCTGTTTGGGACTCTGCTGAACTAGGAAAGCACTCCAGCTTAAAGGAGCTAGTTCAGAGTCCTCTGCCTCCTCCTCCTCCTCCTCTTAGCCCATAAAGATGAGCTCTGGGCAACTTCAAGTTCACTCCTGACCAAATCCTGTCCTGAGTGATGCTAGCCCCTTTGCTTTGAACAGGTCAAAGGATAGAACCATTACAGCAATAAACTGTTCACTGAGTTCAGAGGAAACCCAAGTCCCACTCAAGGGTCTCTACCAAGGAGAGAAGCCCATTAAGGTCATCGCATTCTTGGCTCCCCAGAGAGATCACGTCAGCTAGGGAGCAGAAGGTTAGTATGGCGGAGGATGGGAAAGACACATCATCCAGCCTCAGTTCTTTGAAGTCTTAGAAATTCCTGGCGCATAAAATGTAACTGCATCTGCTTACATCAACTGCTTACTGTAGTGTTACCATT
The DNA here is from genome assembly GCA_013398225.1 of Steatornis caripensis. NCBI lineage: Eukaryota > Metazoa > Chordata > Aves > Caprimulgiformes > Steatornithidae > Steatornis > Steatornis caripensis. The sequence goes on from VZSC01009109.1 coordinate 448,887, forward strand.
GCCACCACCAGACAATAATCACTACAATGAGAGATCACACTTGTACTGCTTATTACGAATGCCTTGTTAAATGAACCCTGCTGACAGAATATGTATGTGTGCTCCATCCCAGCCTTAAATGTAAGTAAGTGCAGCTTCTGTAAGCTTTACTGGGGAATAAACTGTGCTATGAGAAAGCAAGAAGTAGAAGAGTGGTGACTAATTCAGCATTGGGCTGTGTCCACCTTGCTGAGCATGTCAGCGAGCAGAGGGAACTGGAAGTCCCTGAACAGTAAGGTTTCCCTGGGCTTCAGCAACTGGACTGTGCCAGGCATTATTTATTTCCGTATCAAAAGGTGGATCAAGGAAGGAGCCTAGCAGTTATACAAAGTTATGTATGAACTATGATGAAGGGCTCATTCCTTTGGATAGCTGGTGCTGAGATCATATTAAGGGTTAGTATTTACTGACTGTCCATGTTAAGAACATATCAGTTCAGTTCCTCACAGAAGTCTAAGGAGATGATACTTGCATTGGTCAATAGTTAGGTCTGAAGTGGAGAATGCCTATGACCCAGCCCTTCCCAAAACATGACTAAACCTTACCCATACATGCATATCCTGAGCATAGGAAGCCAGTCAATACCACTGTCTTCTGGTTTTGAATCTTGCTGTTCTTGTTCATGACCAACACATTGTGTCGCTGTTTAGGTGAAAAGATAAAATTATTCTGATAAGGGCTCTGCATGTAAGTGAGGAACAAACCTGGGATAGTAATGTTAGGTATTTTAAAGAAGGAAAACACTAAAAAGTTATATTCATGTGTCTTGGGCTGTTGAGAAAGCTCTTCAGGTTTGCCTTTAAATGTCTGTAGGGATATACCTTGTGGATGCTGCTAATGCCAGTTGAAAAAGTCCCTCTCCTGAAAGTAAAGAAAAACCTGAAACAAAACTTTAAACACACTTCATAGAACCATAGGGATCATCCCATGATAGGAGAATTCAAGTTGGAAGGTACCTCAGAAGGTCATCTAGTCTGACCTCCTGCTTCGGCTTTAAAGAAGATCCATCTTAATAGGGCTGTCTGTGATTAAGCCAATGATGCAATATTTTCTTCAGAACCATACAATTCTAATAATATATATCCAACAGCTACAATTTCTAATTCTAAGCAACTTTCTACTGGGACAAAGTTCAATATTTCAAACTGTTGCTGTTACAGAATCAATGCACAGCTTTTATGCAGCCTCAGTGATTTATAACAGCTGAACACATATGTTTATATGAATAGTCTTAACACAGCAAGCTTAAATTAAAAAGTAAAGCTGAGAGGAAGATTCCACTTTTATAAGATGCCGAACATCCAAAGATCCAACATGCAAAAATCCAAGAGAGGGAATTCTGTATTGTGTTTAAATGTGACATATCTCTCTCCAACTCAGAAAGTTGTACAAATAATATAGCTTTACTATTAAATATATGAGGCAACATTGTTTTTAGGGGGGTTCTTGAAATTTTGCTTTGAAACACAAAGGTGATCAGCTAGCATCCTTCAACATATTTTGTAGTATTGGCAGGTGAAAGAAATAAAAACAAACAGCCCAGAAATAAAGCAACATCTCTGATCCTTATGATAGGTGCAGCGTGGCCAGGATATCAGATTCTTATTTTGCATCTGCAAATAGGGTGATGTATGCAGATGAATGTTGTGCATTCTCTCACACTTACTATGTAAGTGTATAACATAGTAAGTTAATCACTTACTATGAACCAATATTCATGAACAGATATTTCCTCCCCCCTTAAACTTCAGTCTTAAAATGAGATCTTTGCTAAGCACAGTATGGCTATTTGTACAGAAAGAATGACTATTTGTATTAGGTTGCACAGGGGGATTTGATTTTTCTGAGAGGTACTTTCCTATCTATAAAAAGCGTGTTGTGGCTTGGACTATTCAGTTACCTCATGAGATCGGTGTTTTTGACATTTAGCACCTTAGGTTCCGTTTTGCATCCCAAGGAGTAAAGCCCCAGAGTTTAAATGCTACTCATTCCTAATGTTCAGCTTTCACCTAATGTTATGGAAAGGCAAGGGACAGCATCGATTTCTCCTTTTGACTTTCTAGTCACCTGAAGATCTTCACAGGCAGTCAGTGAAAGTGTGATAAAGCTTTCATTTTTCTTTTCTTTTGAAGTTTGTTATTCCATTATGTCATGGGTATTTTAGCTTTAGGCGTATTACTTTGCTGCTAGTTTACAATAACACTCTTCTGTAAGCAGTAACTTGGGATCCAATCCAAGTTTCAGGAGGGATCATGTGCATCTTGTACATGGCATGTTAGTAACAGTTTGGATGTGAGATTGTAATAACCAAAGTTAGATTATTTCTTCTGGTTGAGGTTGCTTTCAGGGCTGACATTGGCATAGAAGTTATTGATGAAGATTACCATCCAAATTGTGAAGAACCACATTTCCAGACAGGTTTTCTAGCATGTCCTGATTCCAGGTATGGCACATAAAGAGAGGAACTTTGTGCCTTCTAGCCTCCCTGAAGACTTGCAATGCACCTACAAAACCTCACCAGCAGCTAAGTCTACTGCTTCTTTTCCATCTAAGTAACTGTTGGGAGGAACAGTGGCTTAGCTGTCACAGAGGCAGAGATGATATCAGTACCATGTTGTTCTTCACAACAGGAGGTATACTTGCAAATCACACTGCTAGATGACAAAAAAGTGGAAAGCTAATAGAAAGAGAGCATCCTGTATGAGCCCATCTCAGAGAAACTACATCTGCAGCCTTCTCTCCTTAGGTACTTTTCTTCATTTGGAGAAAGTGCTGTTGCAGGGTGAAGTCAGCATTACCGCTGCTAGGGATTTGTAGATAAAACCATTGAGGACCTGTCATCTATGCGTGATTGAAGAACATCGTTACGCTTTCATGGTGACTAGTTTTACAAATGAAAATGAAGAGAGAGACAGTACTCCCTGGGCCATGTGGTAAAGGGACGACCTTGCAATAAGTCGTTTGATTCAACATAGGGTCTGGGTCACAGTCTCTGTCTTTTGTTGTCTTGATGTGATTCAAGGAATGGGAGTCAAGGAGAGACATAGAAAATATTTTGTTCCGTAAAAAGCTAGAGCCAAACTATCTTTCCAATATTATCTCAGGAATGTGAGTAAAATCCTCTCTGCTGTAGGTTTGCCTCAGCTAAATCAAGATGTTTATCTCCTGTCTTATCCTGCTTAATCCTCATCATTTTCCTGCAAACATTGAGATAAGAGTTTTCTGCAGCAGTACCCTTACGTAGCCAAGAGCACGGTATATGCATAGTTTGTGCCTTAATGGCCTTTCTAGATACTCCTTCTTCTCTTATTTGGAAATGAATTTGTCCCCCAATCAGGGAATGAAAATGAAGACTAAATGAACAATGAACGATCAGTGGAACATATACAGCTCTTACACCCAGAGAGTTACATGGGGGTTCCAGTCCTTGGTGACAGTTATTTAAAAACTAATCTATTATAGTAGCTAGGCAGTAAATATTAATTTACAGAAAAACAACAACAAAAAAGCTGTCCTTTTTGGCAGCTCTGAAGAACTGCAAGTGCTTAATCTCCAGGAGGAGAGACAGCAGAATAAATGGTTTGTTCAGCGAGATGGTGGAATAAACGGTCAAAGCCAGTGTGAGAAAACTCATTTCAGCAGCAGAGTGAAAGGACAGCTAAGCCTTTCAAGTCAGTGACTAACAGTGATTCACAGAGATCTAAGTATCTTCTATTTAAGGTAACTCTTTACACCAGGGAAGCCAACACATCCTCAACAATGTCAAGATGGGTTAACAGAGGAGATGATTAACTATCACTGATGGTGTTATTAGGGAAGAGGTTTTTGCCTTCTTTTTAGTGACAGTGGTTCTGTCTGGTTTAGATCCCTGGTGTCTGTCATCTTAGACATATAGGTTCAAGCTGTAAAACATTAAACTTGTGCATATGATGACCCAGCAGAGAGATTCAGGCTATTGGAAGCAAGACAGCTCTAGGATTAGAAGCAATATGACAGAAACAGTTTCTGCCCTCACCTGAACTGACAAACTTTTGCTGCTTTCCAGACCAAGCTACAATCTCTCCACTGTGCTGCACACTGTGCAACTGTGTGGTATTGTTATGTTGAATGTCTCTGCATCATTCTCCACTGAATAATGCAGACATCCCACAAGAAAGCCTATACCTTCAGTGAAAACCCTCCAGAAACTGCTGGTTACATGTCAGTAGCCTACAGAACATAAAGAAAGAAAGATGTTGAAGGTAAGATGGGCAACATCTTAAGGACAAGGATGCAGCAGTGAAGCTCATTTTTAGAAATGTATCAAAATAATTATAACAAAACTAACTACCTTCTCATCAACCTAAAATGACAAAGACTGTTTCGGTCTGTTTTGTCATTTTTTTCTTGCCAAAACTTTGCAAAATCACCACAAAGTAACCATTAATTGTGTCTGAAGAAGAGCAATGCTTTTCAGGAAGCAAACAGCCCACACTGCAAGAAATCCCCAGCTTTCCTAAAGAGACACTGCAGACGACAGTTTGTAGACTTCTTGCAGAGAAGACCGTACTACAAACCAAAGCTAGTGCTTGAACTAACTTATTAGCGATGGATAAGAATACCAACATTTTAAATCATGCACACAAGCTTAAGAATAATAAGGCCAGACAAATTGGTACTGAAGAGAAAAAAGGTACAAATATTAACAGTATGGAGGAGTATTAGAGGAACAGATTAACAAGGAAAATTAAGATTCACTTCTTGTGAAGGATGCCTTTGTAGAAGATATGCTTGGTCTAAGCACATGTTTTGGTATGATTAATTACCTATCAATTAGCAATATCAATGAAATGTCATAGCTTCAATATTCAGGTCAGCCTGAATAGGTCCTTCTGACCCTGAAGAATCAATCTGTGAGGAAATCACTGAGCACAAGGAGCAACATGAAAGAGGAGTTCAGGCTCTTTGCTGTACTCTGAAGAACTGGATGCTTAAGCAGCTCTTGGCTTCTTAATGAAGCACTTTTACCCCCTCAAACATGTACTAATCTAGCTCAGTGCAGCCTGTAAATACAGATAGTTGGGTTTTTTTTTTTATCCTGTGACTATTAGTAGCACTTTCAAGAAAGGATCCAAGTGATACACAATGAAGTAATTTGCCATAATTATGATTATGTACTGCTGATAATTAGTCCAACCAAAAGAAAGAAAGAAAGGATCCAAGAAATTTTTATGAAATCAATTAAGTGGAAAGAAAAAAAGAAGATGGATAATGAGATACTCTAAATAGCAAGAATTTCATTTATGTGAACTGTGCTGCAGGGTAGATGGAGCATTTGTGGGTGGGCAGAGGATATAATGCCTTGGCAGCAGGCTACTTCCTTCTTTCCTTGAAAGACCACTGATCTCAGTAACTAGAGATCAGATTGAAGGTAAAAATATTGAAAACATCATGTGGGAATTAAGAACATGAAAATTGTCTTATCTATCACTAGACGGTAAATTAAGATCACTTCAGGATGTGTAATAGAGGACATTTTAAGACCATGAAGGTAATTGTTGACCAGAGAAATCAAGTGATGAGTACTCGTAAATTCTTCTACTACAAGATATTTACGTATGTGTGTTGTGGTTGGACCCGGCAGGCAGCTACATACCACGCAGCTACTTGTTCACTCTCTCCTTGCCTCCTGGCCTGCGCCCAGTGAATGGGGAAGAGAATCGGAAAGGTAAAGAGACTCATGGGTTGAGATAAAAACAATTTAACAACTGGAATAAAGTGACTATAATAACAGCAACAACGATAATAGCAGAATATACGAACAGGTGATGCACAGTGCAACTGCTCACCACTTGTTGAGCAAGGCCCGGCTTGTCCCTGGCTAGCAATCCGACAGGAGAGAAACCCTGAAAATGTAATCCCAGGAGAGAGAGAGACTTCCCAGTCAACTCTCATCTGTATCCTGAGCATGACGTTGCATGATATGGAACATCCCATTGGCCAATTTGGATCCGTTGCTCTGGCTCTGCTCCCTCCCAGCTTCTTGTGCAACTGCTGAAAAAGAAAGCATGGGAAGTTGAAAAGTCCTTGATTTCTTGGTAACAACTAAAAATATCAGTATATTATCAGCATTCTTCTCATACCAAATCCCATACTAAATCAAAAACATAGCGCTGTTCTAGCTACTAAGAAGAAAAGTAGCTCTATCCCAGCAGAAACCAGGACAATGTAATTTCTGCAAGGACGCTGAGGGTGGTCACATACTGGAACAGGTTGCTCAGAGATGCTGTAGGGGCTTCATCCCTGGAGATGTTAAGAACCTGACTGGACACAGCCCTGGGCAAGTTGCTCTAGCTGACCCTGCTTTGAGAAGCGGGTTTGGACTAGCCTACCCTGAGAAGCCTGGGAAAGTTATCCTAAGCTTTTTGATACTCAGTCAGGTAATTTACTTACTCACAAATACATGGTATGAAAGACTAAACAAACAGTAATTCTAAGAGAATGAAAAAGAAAAAAAGATCTAACAAGGAAGATAAACATATTAGTAATAACTGACTCCTAAATTTTAACTATATCAACGATTAATTGTCTTTTCCTTTGTGTAGACAACTGCTAAGCTGCTTATTTTACCTTCCTAAAGTAACCTTGAGTCACAGCTTATCATTTTCAGTTTTGCTGGATAACAAGACCTGATTTAAGCTGATATGATCTGTTTCCATGTTTATTTTTTGCTAGCTGCTCCTTGCTTCACCAGCCTCTATCAATCTTAGCTGTGCTTCCCTCCTTTTCTTGACACTATTCTCTAGCTGGCTCCCTGTTTTGCTGCCAGATTTTGCTACTTCAGCGCCTAGGAGAGAATGGAGAACAATGCGCTAGTCACAGCTCAGCTCACAGAAAATTAGGAAGTAGCTTTTTCTGTTCATACAGCTGCAAAATCTCCTGTTTCTCCATGTCTCATCTCTAGCCTTTGAACCACATCGCTGGAAACGTCTGTCTGAAATTAATGGGATGCCCAGACAGAGCTAATTAGCTTAAATTTCTGTACACTGCCATAAACACAATCTTCATCTACTTTATTTTCTTCTTTTTCAAGTATAATGCAATGCAAAGCAGCCGTGTTTCATGTCTGCCATTTTTTCTTTTCCATTCCTATTCTTTTTTTACCACATGTCCGCTCTGTGCTCCTTTCCTTTTGCCTTTTTTTTTTTCTCCTGGGTTTGCTCCTTCTGGAACTTCTGAGGGAGAAATATAGGAATCTTGCTTTCAGTCAAGTCTTGGCCACATACATACCTTTTGTGTGCCTCTAAACGTTTGGCCAGTGGTGATCACGAAGAGATGCTGGGCAGATCCACTTTATCCAGACTATCTGTTCAAACTATTACAAGTTCCCAAGAACAGATTGTACCAGAAAAATATAATCTTGGTGAAAAAAATAAAGTTTGAAATAAACTTTTATTGTTTGCAGTATCTTCTTGAGAAGGAAGCAATGTTTCACATTTAGCCGTACCACTACACTCTGGATAGTTTTTCCTCTTAGGAATATGTAATAGTATGTAACGGTATTAGCTGGTAATCTTTGATATAATATTTGCGTTTCAGAAAAACTGGTGGCACTGTACAGTCCCTATGTGTATACATAGTAAAGAAAGTCCCTATCTCAAACAGCAAACTGTTTAAATTGACAAGCCAGATGACAGCACAAAGCGATTCTCACCATTCCCATCTTAGAGCTAAAAATTCAAAGTTCGGGGACATTAGAGGAGTGTTTTGTCACCATGAAGTGGTTTGCTGCTGAACAGGGAGACGAACAGAATCCTGGGTTCATGTTTAACAATAACCAAACTGGCCTGGAAAAATTATTTGGGTGGTCTCCTGGATTCACCTCATTCAGTGTTGTTGGACAAGGTGCCAGAAAGAAGAATTAATGAGGCATGACACACACAAAAATATGTGCTATTAGGATAGTACGATAATGTCATATTTCGACTGAGCTCTCAAACTAGATAGTTAAGAAGGAGGAAAATACAGATTGGAAAACCTACACTAAACACCTACAAAATCTGTTTTTCAGATGTACATCTGACTGTGTTTGATCAAAGGATCTTGTTATCTCCTTTGTTGGCATATGTTGCATATCTAACATGGTCAACAATCAACCTGACTTTCTGTAGGGAGTGCTTGGGTATGAAGAGGACTCCTGCTGGCATGCTGGTCCCAGCAATGAAACCCATCCCCACAACACTCCTGTCTACTACTGGCCCTCCCACCCTCCCAGACAAGTCCCCTTTCTCCATCAGCAGCTCCCACAGCCTGTGAAGCAAATGCCTGTGCTGGCTCTGTTAAATACATATTGGATCTGGGTGTTCAGCTGCACCACTGCAGAAACCACAGTTATAATGCATCTGGAAGCAGCTCAGGTCGAGTACCCGGTTTGCTTGAACACCTGAGCAGGGTCTCTATACCCACATGATACTGCAGTTTTTCTAACCATGCTCTGGCAACACAAACCTTTGCTGCAAAAGTGTCTCAGCTCCTAAAGGCGAAATGCTCTCAGAAGGGATGAAGCGTGGCCATCTCCAGCAATTGATGCAGATCACCTCCTGGCTACACGAGTTAGAGCGGGCACCATCTAGACTGGAGTGGCCATATGCACAGCTGAGGACTTCTCTGAGCCCTGGCTTTCCGCTCAAAATACCTGATATAATGAGCGGGCTAGGCTGCAGCCTGCCAAATTGTTGTTTTCTTACTATGATGACAATAATGTGTTTTATGTGCCCTGAGGCTGCCTGGATAGTGTTAGAATGCTGACCTGGGTAGAGGAAAGCAAACTTTTTTGTTATTTCCCACTAAAATTGCTAGCTTCTTCCTACATATATAAAGAAAAATCTGCTTTGGCTCTGAAGACTGCATAGCTGAAAAGGTTCAAGTACACGATCTTTCTGTCAGAGCAGCAGTGGAAATGAGAATGTAATGTGAATGTCAGTGATTCCCACAGTATCAAACAGCATCATGGGAAAAAAAAAATTCCATCAAAACTATGAACTACAAAAAGGCCATTTTTGCCTTGAGCAGTGGCTTGGTACGGCCTGAGAGAGAGTATCAAGGAAGTATTGCTATTCGCTTGCCCTGCTCTGACAGTCTTCCTAGGGGATCCTTTACAGTCTAATGTTGGAGATGATGAACTGATGGGATGAAATCTTGGGGTGGAGTTTTGATGTGGTCGCTTACTGAAATTTTTGCAGTGTCATCCATAATTCTCTTTCAGGAGTGTTTTATAATAAACAAACAAACGAAAAGAGTTATCCAAGAAGACTGAAGAAGCTGTGGTCAGAAGCTAAGATCTCATTGTAAAAATGATAACAAGCACTTTGGAAGGAGACCTTTAGGGACTGAAACTGCTGTGCTTTGCTAGCAAAGTGGGACGTGGTGTCAGAGTGATTCTGTGCCCTATGTATGTGCACGGAAACAGACACCCATTGGCAAGTGCAGAACTGCCTTCCGGATCACCTTATTATCATGCAGAAAAACTGGTGGTCTCTACATCATGCCAACAGACTTGTGTGCTTAATGCAGTACAGGAGCAAACAGTTCACAGCATAAAGAATCAGAGAGCAGAGCAGTGCATAGACGATCTTTTAATGCTGAATCATTTTAACCCACGTTGTTGGAGAGGGCGGACAGAGCTCTTACGCAAGACTTTCACTGAGTGACTTCAGTAGGTGCAAGACCTGGCTTCTCTAATGGTTATGATGCTCAGGTCCCCAGAATTAAAAATCCGTGCAAACAGATTGAAGTGTTTGCGACTTCCAGCAATTTCTGAATTTTAAGAGTAGCTCAGAGGAATAGATTTAAATCCACATCCCAGAGGCAAACTATGCCATAAGGTGCTGAATTATTCCTGCTCCTTTTTCAGTATGTGTATAGCACTGTCTCTACAAGCAAATCCCTAAAGCCCTTTCATTCATGTATGCATCCAGGTGGTGTATTTAACCTGCATCATCCTCAAATCTGCTCTTCTCAGCATTTAATAATCCACCATCTGGGTCAGTTTCAGTTATGGGAATTATTCCCACTGAGCAATGTGAATCCTTGAACTCAGGGTGCCTCGGGCCTCTTCCCTCCGATAGAGACCACTCTTACATAAACAGAACAAGTCCCTGTGGGATCAAATCAATACCGCTTTGATGTGAATGACATTCACAGCTGCTTCTCTTGGCTGCAGTGGCTTTAGCATGACCTGCTTCATAAATGGGTATTTTTAAATATGTGCATTTTAAAGTAATTTTAGAAGCATTTAAAAGTGGGCAGACAGATAGATAGACAGGCATGAGGCTTGACAAAGCGTCCCAGGAGAGTGCGTTTAGGAGAATACTTGACAACGCAACATAAAAAAAAAAACCCAACAAACCTTCATCCAAAATGAACACAGTTCTTTTTTCCCCTTTAGTTTTTCTGGTAGGAAAAATACCCCAGGAAAGAATCGGTAAGCTGCAAAATGCCCTTCCACCTGAGCCATTCAGCCAGCCAGGGAGATGAACCCATTGCCATGTGCTCGATGGTGCCCAGCCAATATCTGCTCCTCAACTCACTTCAGAGACAGAGAGCTCTTGGCCATCAAACCTGGGATTTAAAACCCTCCAGGGAGTCTCTTGCCTGAATAATGCATAAGGCTGAAGAAATCTCCACGAGCTGGAGGGAAAAAAAGGAGATGAGGTTTGTCAAACTGGCACAAGTTATTTGCTCAGTGCTAATAAGGTGGTGTTGACAGCTGAGCAGAAGAACAGTTACAGATTTTTTTCACTGCTTGAGGCTTGAAGGATTCTGTTTTAAGTTGGAATACTCCATCTCTAAGAGTGTGGGGGGGTCTTGCCTCTGTTTTCTGCATCACCCTTGGGCATCTTTTACTGTCACCACCTGCCACTGGATTTTTTGGGGGAGTTATTATCTGGGACTCCAGTTTTGATAGTTCCGGGAGGTTCATGAGGTAAATATTAGTAAATCCTTTGCTGTGCTGGCATCTTCAAAAATTGGTGTCTTTTTTGGATAGCTGAAGCAACCAAACTCATCTCCCTGTGCCTCAGTTTCCTCATCTACACCATATAAATAAAATATCTTAGTCTTTTTTTTTCCTAGCTACAAGAGCGTGTTTCTGAAAACACTTTCTAAGGTGAATGTAATTCACTTGAGTTATGATGGTCCTCCTAAGCTACTGTTAGTTGAGATGCTTTGTGCTGCTGCAAAAAGCAGGGCTTTACGTTGACATAGCAAAGGAACATATCACCTTGTTCAAAGTGCACCTACAGACAGAGAGGTTGCTCTTGTGAAGGGTCACACTCTGGCCATTTCTGACCTGTGTAACATGTCTCTGCCATATGGACTAAACCAAGCTCTTGCTTAACAGTGACTAGCAGAGCTCCTGAGAGAAACGAGATTATCTCTGTCACATGTGGATTCAAGCAGCAACTGTCTCCAACTTCCACACCATAGCAAGTCAACGACTGCTCAGCCGAGCAGTAGGATATATCTGTGCTTCTACTCCATTGTTAAGGAAAGTTGTCAGGAATAGGTTTTAAATGAATCTGCTTTATTTTTCATCTGTGATGGATTATCAGCCTCATCAACAGATGAGCAGTAGCTTTTCAAGGTGCTACCTGAATTGCTTTCTACTGAAGTACAATTCTGAGAAAATTCTCTGTGCCCTCCAGTGCTTCTCTATGCTTTTCATCTTTGTCCTGTGAAGTAAGACAGAGCTGTACTACTCCCATTATAGAGATCAGATAGTACATCTCCAGGATCCCTATTAACATCGAGTGGATTTGGGGTAAAAAGGGGCATCTTTCAGCTCTCTTCCTCCAGTCTCTTGGCTCCTGCAGACTGCACGGCTCAGTCTGAATTTCAGAGGATTATGGGCTGGAGCCTACTTTTGATTACAGTGATACAAAGCTGGAGTCCTCTGGCTTTGAGGGACAGGTCTATTATATTTGCAAACAGACACATGTTTTCAGAGAACATTTTTGTTCCCAGCCTGCTGTGCTGGTGTGCAAACTTCCCCCACCTTCCTCCCCGGCTGCCAGCTCCCTCCAATCCCTCATTCCAAGAGTTTATTTGTAAATCAGCAATGAACAGGGAGAGAGTAAATGATCTGCTGACGAACAGGGACGAACCTTATTAGTATTCTATTGTTTCTCCCAAGTCACAGGGTAGGTGACCACTGCCCCATCAGAGAAGTCCCACCTGCCCTGTTCTTTGGAGAAACAATTATAAAATGTAAATATTGAGAGAACGCCTCAGTATCTCACAATCTTCAATATTATCTCCTGGACACGAGTTACATGTAAGAAACAAATTCTAATAAGCCTTCTTCTTATTAGCCTGGGTTGCTGTTCAAATAAGATGGGGTAGGGAAGGGAGAAGGCTGAAGTAGATGCTCTTTTTTCATAAGTCAAAATCCTCTTTTAACAGGAGTCAGGCCAGACACAGTCCAGAAACTTCTTACTTGTACTCTTAACTGACTGCCAGGGTCACAGCTCCTCATGCAGCTGCATCCTGTAAAAGCCTGTTCTCATTTCACTAGAAAGGCTTGAGGAGCTCAAGTTGAGTTGTGGGAAATAAAGTCTCCCAGCATCCAGTCCCCTCTTCCCAGTGTACCCAGGAAAAAGTCACACAGAGTTCTTCTGTGCCTCAGTTTGTCTCCCGACGAAAACAGATGCCACCCTAACTTTCTCTCCTTTGCAAAGGCTGGGTTTGAATCAGAGGCAAAACCCTTGTAGACCCTGGATCAGGACCAAGACTCTTGAATGAGGTGGTGCATGTTACAGCTATCAAACTGCATCAAACAGACATCCAAGGAAAAGCCTTCTGATATCACAGGGAAAAAAAAAAGATAGCACAATTGATTCCCATTCTCTGGTAACACCATTTGACAAAGAGTGACATGAAGATGGGGAGAGTTTGATGGAGAATTCAGGCCCGGACTTGTTTACTTAGCAGCTCTGCCTTTTGATGGATACTGCAAACCATGTACATTATCAAGCAGCAAGGAACACACCAAGCTAAAAATGCAGTAAACAAGAATTTATTGAGAAGCATGAATATATCAGTCCAAAATAAGCAAAACAAAAAAGGAAAAGAAATATTAGAATGGGTCTGTGGCTTCTTTTTATGGTAGGATACTACTAAAGTGGTTCCTGAGTGGGAAAAACGAAGCTCAAGTCTCAGTTATTCATCCTGATGATGGGACGGTATTTTTGCCTTGTACAGTTGTATCATGCTAATGTTATTGCTGTCATACCAACAAGGTTTACGATTTCCTCCTGAATTTCTTGCTGCTGTTCTCCATTTTTAAGAGTCTATTAAAATAACCAGGTTACTTGCAAAGAAGGATAGTCTTGCAGTATTCATACATGTAATTGAAACTCAAAAGATCTGGGTTTAACTACTGATAGTCTCACTTCTCCTACAGAATCTTAAGCAGTGGCTTAGGTCGTGGACTTGCAAATGGGTTCACTCAGCGCAAGACAAGCTGTCTTCATTAAAACCCAAAAATCTAAAGGCTGCGAACATATGGTACAGGCTTTAACTGTTTTAATTTTGTCCCAGGAATGACAAATTTATCCCTGGATTAATCGTGGTTAAGCATTTCATCATCTACAACATCAGCCTTTTCATACACTTTTTCCTCCTTTGTACATAGTTGTGATGGGGTGATTTGTTGGATCTTATACCATATATTTCATTTCTCAGTTCAGGTGATGCTTATTCACAGTCCATCAGTACATTATGTCTTGAGCTGGGAGAAATGTTTTCAGATGAGCAGCTACTTTCTGAATCAATTCAGAAAGTCAGGGTGTTTTGGGTGAATCGTTTCCACGAAAAAAGCAAAAACTGAAAATGAAATGACAAGAGCCCTGCTGTGCTGATTCAAAGCTGTTGCAGAGGTTCCATTTCTTCTTTTGGAAATAGCAAACACATATCTTTTGCTAATGAATCTTTACAATAATCCCAGAAAACAATTTGTTTTTTATAAAACAGGCATTATTCTTTAGAGAGGGGATTTCAGTTAGAAACATAGAAATGCTTTCATCAGCCTAAACTGACTGGTTTTTTTCTTTGTTTGGTCAGTGGTGTAAATGCTTACAAGAAAAATCAATTGTTTCTTCAAGGTCTGTGTTTTACGAGGTGAGAACCGTAACACCTCTTGTCTGTGGGTCTGCCCACTCCAGAGACTGACTGTGGTTACAAAAGCATTTTTCTAGACAGTTGTTCTGATTTTAGCTATATCCCTATTCCTCCTTTAAGCACCCAGTCCCACTGTTCCTCACCTGAGCTCTATCTTGTCACGTCATTCCCACCCTTGGCCACGCATTTCTGCTTCCACATGGCTCTCTTCATCATGATCCTTTAAAGGGCTATCTAGATCACAGAGTTGAGCTGTTTTAAAATAATCATTCCTTGCCTTGCCCCCTTTTTAAGGTTTATTTTAAATCTGGATCAGTTCCTTGAGTGACTGATCAGGGCAACGTGATTCCCCAGACGGTTACATCGACGCAGCTGAGCTGGTATTTTACGTAAATGGGATTTCAGTGATAAGTGGAGAGGTGGTGCTGGAAGAGGGGAGCTGCAGTTGTCACTGAATTAAACGCTCTGTAACGATGGTCTACAGTCAGAGCTGTGATTGCAGCTTCCTTCAGACTCCACTGACTTTAATCTACTGCTAACTGTGTAGGTTTGTCAGTGCAGGGTAAGGCTTAGTAAAGGCTATTAGGTGAAGAATTTATCAAGTATTGATTTAGCTCCTGCTAGGTTATTCAGCCTACCCTGACCCTTCTGCTGCTTCAGTTTCATTGTTATTCATGTCTGAATAACTGTTAGTAACAATTAGGGTTGATAATTTGGGCTTGTAATTGGATCTGATAACTAAATAGGTAGGAGCAGAAAAAGCACAAAAATGTGCTAATCGTTAATAATTGCAAGCCCAAATTAACAAGTCTATTACCTTTTCTCCAAAACAAATGTGCCCCCCTTCAATCTTAGTTTTAAAAAACAAAAAGTATGAGTTGCAGGTTCCTAAACAAAACCTAGAAAGAGAGATCATTCTAGCAAGAGTCCTCGGCACTGAGACCTGTCAGAACGAAGCCACTGGACTGGAAAATGTCCTTGTGCTGGGTGCACAGCACAGAGGTAGTAGCTCTGGCAAAAGGCAGTGCCTTGAAACTCCAGCATCTAAGGCAGATGTATGCTCTGCCAAGTTTTCAGAGATCACCAAGAGCTCAGGACAGAGGGAAATTTCTGCAATGCATTTCATTCCCTGCTGCAACGGAGTGAGCAAAGTAGGATGAGTCTGAAAATTTCTTGTGAGAGAGAGTTACAGGCAAGTGGAAAATCAACCCAAACTTCGTCCTCTCTCATTGCGGCCTTCAGTTGCCATCTCAAGGTCCTACTTGCCTGTCTTGCTAAGGAAGTGATTTTGGAAATGCGCCTTACCTTAGCCATCTTTTTACTTGTCTATCATACGAAGCATGGCCTCCTGACAAGTTGCCTTGCATACAATGTTAATTGATTGATTGAGGAGAAGGGTGGGCTGTATTTGGGGTAGGTCAATTCCCAGAAAAGGCCTAGGCTTATTTTCAAAAATCCTATCTATGTGGCCGCGGTTTTACCACCAACAAGTGGCCTTGTTGCTATAGCCCTGATCAGAACAACTGGAAAGCTGCCTGTACAGACTGGGCAAGTGAGTGGATATTTTTGTCCCTTCGTTGAATCACGATTATGGGAATGTCATTGCAGACATTCATTCTGTATTGCAGCTCATTTGTGATTAACAAAATGCAGATTATTTCTCTTCAGAAATACAGGGATGCAAATGTATAATACCAGCAAGTTTTGTACTGCTTATCTGAACCTCTGTCATGGAAGAATGCAGCCTGATATATTTACTGAGTGCTGGTAAATGGTCCGTGCACTAATTGGAGTTGGATCTCATGCTTTTAGGATTGAAGAGGCCTTTTGTGTGAAATGGTCACAACGTGTCCTGCAAGCCCATGAAACTCTTATGGCTCCATGTGTCATTTAGGGACAGAGCTGTCATTAACAATTTAGACAGGGATCCTTGCCTAAAAACTTTTGCACCATTCATGACTGGGGCATTGCCTTCTCCCAACAGAGACATGTTACAGCGCTTTACTATGAATTTATAGATGAGATCTGAATCTTGAATGGTACTTGGCAGCACCAAAATGTTGTTTCCCAAAAGGCAAAAATACTTAGCTAGTCTGGAAATTTTTGAACTGCCACCAATACTTCCACAGCTAGATGGGTTTAATAGGATATGCTTTAAGGATTCAGAAGTAGTAGCTCGTTTGAAGGTTGACGTCACCTCGGCTTGAGAAAATGCCTTTACCTCTGACTGATATCCTTGGAGTTTTTTCCCCAAAAAGCAGCAATGGAGCCCTCTTTGCCCATTGCAGTGCCCTAGTTTAAGCTTATGTGTGACATTCCTAATAAGAGTTGTCATGCAGTGGCAGATCTGATCTATCTTATGATATTGCAAAAAAAAGGTTTAACTATATCTCAGTGCGTATGACAGTATTCCTCCATCCTTTTCCAATATTTTACATTGCAAGCTATTGGTAAAGAGGCAAGGAAGCAATCAGTAAACTAGATTGTTCAGCACCCTGAGGAGGGATCTAAGCCATGGAGTACTGTTTCCCTGGGGGGTTTGCATGTACAGTCCAGGAATACAGCAGCTGGGTGGGCATGCAGAGAAAAATCGTTGTGACAGATGTCCCCAAAGCAGCTTTTCCCCGTATCTTCTTTTTGAGAGCAAACAAAGCCACTCTGACAGCCTATATGCCTTTCTCTAAAGAGATTAGCACTCGCAAAGTGTTCATTTACAACATTGTCCAATTTTTGCCTCTGCCTTCAGGTCTCTGTTTTTGCATCTCCTCATACAGACTTGCAATTGCGTCAGCTCCTAGTTTTGTAAGACCCTGGTTGTTCCATCAAAATACCTCTGCTCCTCCATGTACAGAGGAACATTTTATTCTTTTTACTCTCCCTCCATTAATATACACAGTGTCCATCTCATTGCTGCATCCAGCTACAAGTAGGGAATACAGTCGTGATACATCACAACGCTCAGCAAAATAGGTCACCTTCTTTGACATCTATGTCTTAGACCAGCTCTAGCCTTTAAAAAATTGCCACTGCCATGTCTCTTTTCTCTTGAGAACATTTTGCTTTTGTGTGTTGGTTCAGAGTGTTGTACATGTAACACATTTGCCAGCACTTTGTTACAGGAGCTGTATATATCCTTGGGCATTGTGCAAAGTCCTAGGCAGAATACAGAAAGATGAAACAAAGCTGGGATTAAAGCTCCACAAATGCTTTTCCCTTGTTACCAGAGCTGCTGTCCTCCAAGTACACACAGGTCTGAAGTACTCTGCATCCTTACAGTGACTGCAATACTTGCAAGTGTACTGATAAACAACACATGCTGGGCACGAGGTCTCGTATGTCTCTGGGAGACATCTCTCTCCCTCCCTCCCTCTCTCTCTAAATGACAAGATGGGTTTGAAATGGTTTCTCAGTCCTCCCACCCCTCTTTTTTCTTCCTTTTGTGAAGTCTTTCTCCTCCTCTGTATCCTATTCTTCGTGACGGTTGCAAAGTATGCTGAAGCAGTCTGCTCCTTGTCACATTTTAGGAGGAAAATGACATTGATATTGGACTAAACGCAAAAAGAGACTTTCCCCTGGTGAAAACTGGCTAATTGATGTCAAATCAAATAACTTTAAAGAGCTGTGATGGCTACAAATCAGATCAGAGAGGGCAATACCAGTTCATTCTACTTCATGCAGGGGCTGTGCTTTGCAGTTCAAGCGACAGCACTTTGGCATTCAGGGCTTCTTTATAACTCAAACAAATCAAATCTCAAATCTTTTTGATCTTGATGCTTGACAATAGTTGATGATTAAAACTACTGCAGTGGAGCCTGGGAATGTATTATTATTATGAATAGCTGCAGTCTTGCCATTCCCTGTTCTCCTCTGTGGGTCTAGAGGCTCGAGGTAAGAAATGCTGGGGAGAATATAATAGATGCTAACAAGAGAGGTCAAGTGAGACCAGGGGAAAAAATTATTTCTAATAGACTAATTTTAAGGATACCAGGCTTCTCTGTCTCTTTACCTCTGTCCTTTAGATTTCAAGCTAAAAGGTGACAAAACATAAGGGATATTTTAAGAGCTAAAAGTTATTTTCCCAGTGATGATTCTCTGAATTAGAACTGAATTATCCATTGGTCTGGATTAAAGAAATACAGTCTTAGACTGTGTCCACTCACTGTTGCACAGAGAGATGCAAGCTCACTCTCCACCCTTGGGGAACATGAGTTAATCTGAACTGCTCTTCAGGCATTAGAATATAGTAAATATTTTGAAGAACGACAGGGACACTAAAAGTTAAGCAAAGAAGAATCGCAAGCAGTGATGGCTGACAGAAGGAGTAAGAGATTTATTTTTTTTAATCATGTGGCTCATCGGTTGACTGATGAGGGCAACAATTTTCCTTAGACAGGTTCATTTCTACCCAAAAACTTTGAAGGGCCTCTGACATTTTCTAATAAGTGTTGTGAGTGGGTAGGACACAAGGCACTTTCAGCCCAGAAGCCTCATGGCACATTGTAATCCCTTACTTGCGCTAGCCAGCCTGCCCCAGAGGCCGGATACTGCACAGGACACAGCCAACACAGCTGTGAGGCTCTCAGGTGGTGGGTGGCTTGTAATCACTCAAAAAAAGTCACTTCTATATTTCTGCAAAGAACTGTGAGGATATGTTTTCAGAAGAAAAGACATGGAATGGTCTGAATGTTGTATATGGATGTGACTTTCTATATCTTATGAAGATATGGTCCAGGCAAGTTCCCTCCTTGTGGAAATGTGCTGTGTCCATCTTAGTCCCCATGTTTGTTTTTCCTGCGCTCCACAGGGCAATGGTCAGGGTAACAGATTTGCCCTCAGTAAGTGGATATTTGTACTCAAGTAATCCTGAGATTCAAAGAAATACTGTTGAGAACGGTTGCAGTTTTTCAGTAGAAACAGAAACTATCAGGCTAGAAATACGTCTTAGGGAAAAAAAGCCTGCAATTGGGCCGTTTCCCTTCCTACCACAAGCAGCAAGGGTTAGAAATCTTACCCCAAAGACTGTTTCCATCCTGGATTGGAGTGAATGCAACATCAGTAGACACATTGACAGCAAAATATTTGGCACACAACATTGCTTTCACCCTTTCCAAAGCCCTGGAAGGCACTATTAATCTCTTTTTGCAGATCTTTCATACTAATACCATGATGAAAACATAGGAATGTCTGTACCTGTTCAGATCAAGGGCTGTCAGAGTTTCTTCTCCAGCAGTAGCCATCAGCAGGTGCCTAGGGAAGAATAAGAATGAGAAAAGTGATTTTTTAGTTTCCCCCAAATACTGCCCCTATCAGATTATTTTATATCAGGAGATTTCCTGAAACTGGTTTCATTTGTTTACGGTGTATAGAAAAAAGGGATAATGAAAAAGAATCTTTCTGCAAATCAGGAAAATCCGCAAGAAGAAAATTCTTTGGATGTTTTTTAAGGCAGTGGACTAGATCATCAACTGGATTAAATTAGCACAGTGCAGATGAGGCTAATTAGTTGATAGCAGTGTGGGCAAAATGATTTTTCTTTCCAAAATTTTGTTGAAGGATATATTCTATTTTTTAAAAAAAACCTTTCATTGTTGTTTCAGATTTCTGTATGTAATAAAAATGTAGATGAAAATCTCTACTGAAAATCTTGGAAAATGTTCCAGGTTTTGAATAAAACCATTGCTTAGCAATGTTCTATACTCTATTAGGAAGGCTAGTCCAAACTAAATCAAAACCTGAGACCTTTTGGATAGCATCACCCAGATCTGCTTGCTCTGCAGCTCTCATTTTATGCCAATTCAGTAAGAAGGTACCTGCTGTTGTGCATTTTCAGGAGAAGCATGCCAAGTTTTAAAGCTGGCTTTAATTTTTTAATTGTAGACTATTTTTTTAAAAAGAATAAAAATGGAAGAAAAGGTAAGCCATGTGTTCAGCTGGGTTTAGCATGAATTAACATCATTCCTTGCAGCAGAGACTTTGCATATTCTAAGACAGCCAGGCTGTAGATAATTTTTTTCCTCTCTGCAGGATGATAATTAGGAATAAAGACTGAATGATTCTCAGTCTGATTGCTGACACACATTTACAATTTATCTCATGGCAAGCTCTGATAGAGGACATTTTCAGAACAGATTGGGATTTAGGCAGAAGAGATTCATGTTCAAAGACATCCCTTAAAATTAAGTTAGCAGATGTGGTCCTAAAACTAAAATTAGCTTTTCAGGTTGGTTTTAGTATTGCTGAGATGTAAAATTCAACTGTTAGAAAGGAAGGTGGAGGAGAGAAAGGGCAGAGAAGGGGTGTACGTTTAGACTAGAGAGAGCAGACAATTTGAACCAGGTGGTGAAACCGAATGGTGAGAAAACATCATAGAAGACGACAAAGTTTCCCCACTGTTTTTGCACTATTTAGTTGTGGTACTGAGAGAAATACCAGCTTGGTTTCTTTATTATGTACCCATTGCAAGAACAGGAGTTGATATGGCAGATCACCTTTGATGTTGGAAACCATTTGTCTTGTGAATGCTAACGGAAACCAATTAAATAAAACTGGAAAAGGATGCCTTTTCTGCTCTTTACAATACAAAGTTGATTTGACATATGAGCAAGAAATTCTAGGCTGCAGACTGGTTATGATTGGCCAGAAGGAGATGGACAAGAAGAGCTTCAAATGATCATAAGTAACATGAATAAAGCAGAATGGCTCAAATAAAGACTTTTTTTTCCTGTTTTTTCTTTTTTTTTCATGTGAAGTCTACAGAATTGTCGACACACCAAGTGAACTTGGCTTTGAGGGACTCATCACAAAGAATTTAAAGGACAGCAGGCTAAACCTACCTCAGACTTATAAGACAATATGGACCTGGAAGGACCTTCATTACAAGCCAGTGTTCCTATTACCTTTTATTTCCAGGCTTGTTCAGTCATCTTGGCCCATTCAGTCCCTGCTACCTCTATTGAGGTTATCCATGAAGAGAATCACTTAACACCTGTGTGTGGTGGTAATTTTTGTGATGTGGAAATATCTTCAGGAAAAAGATCCCAAAGACATCATATTCTTTTAATAAAAATTATTCAGCCCAAAGCAAGACAAGAGTTACAACATTGCTGTGTCTTGGATGTGAAATACCAGCCTTTGAAATTCTGCAGCACTGAGCTAACAAGCCTGCCTGGTGATGTGGTGTGAAGGGGCAGTGATTTAAAGATCATTTTAAACATTTACTGTGTTTTATTGCATTGAAGGCTTTCCCTTCCCAAAAATTTAAAATTTAAAATGCATCTCCTCTGAGCATGAGGCCCGTGCTTTTTGCTTTCCGAGATGGAACAAAGTATTTCCTTGATGAAAAAAATATGATTTTGATTTTAAGCAGTAGGAACATTTTCCCATTGCATATTTTTCATGCTGTGGAAACTAACTGTCCACCAAACATTTCAACTGTGAATTCTCAAACAGCTCTCTTGAAAGACATTTTCCTTCTCATTTTGTATTAACGCATAGCCCCGAATGTTGTGTTTCCAAGCAATACTCTCCCAGCATTCCCTCTCCCCAGGATATCAGGGTATCATCCCCAAATCCCCTACACATAAAGGAAATTTTCCATTCCACTTGTAGAACCTGAAAAGCAGGTGGATAAAGTTAATGGGCTGCAAATGAACAAAGGAAGAAAGAAATAATTTCATTTTTAAAGCCCAAATTGGAGGAAAAAATACAGCCAGAACAAACTTAACCTAAGCACATAGTTCATAGACATGTACGTGAAAAAGTACATGGCACGGACTCACTCATCTACTAAAAAACTGAACAGACTCCCTTGAGCTTTGGAGTATAACACTAATTTACACCTTCTAAGAATCTGGTCTGGGAGATTAGTGGGGCTAATTCCCCTTTAAAAGGGAAAAAAAAAAGCCTTAATCCATTTAACATTCAAACATCCCATTAACCTAAATTTAACACTTTCTTGTAGGTTTTTAATTTAGAACGCTGACCCCCAAAATGGAAAGGCCACTTATAATTACAAACCCCATAGTGCAGCCACCACACTCTCTGACTTGCAATCACCCTTATCATCCCAAACGTGTTTCCCATCTTGGCACAGTGATGTGTGCATGCGCGTCTAACGGCAGATTTTCACCTACATGCTTTTCTGTTAATGTTCATTAATTCATGTAGCTTTGGCAAACTAATAAAGGGAAAGAAAGGGATATATGGCAATTATTTACTTCCTGAGGGTTGCTGGGTTCTATAGAAAATGTCCAAAGGGAGAAAAACCACCTGTAAAGTAAGCACACCAAATATAGCCCAGGAAAGTTTCCCGCATCACCTGGCAGCTCAAGTCTGCCCTGTGCTTTGCAAGGTAAGGTTGAGTTTAGACAGCAGGCTGCCACTGAAGAGGCAGGTTTAGTTTCCCTTGAAGGTTTGACAGAAATTCTCTCAGGCATCTCAGAGCTCTCCTGAAAAACACAAGATCAGGGTGCCTGTCATCACAGCAAAAGGGCCTTCTGAAGAGAAATAGGAGCAAATGGTTTCAGAATGACAGTGCCATGTTCCTGTCATATGCAGCATTCAAGAGAGCTTCAGGCATGAGTATAAGCTGGAGAAACAGTCCTGAAGCCCTTGAGATATAAAGACTTTTTGTGCAATCTGTTGATGTGCTGTCACTGATGATGGTGCCCTGCGTTATGCTGGAGAGGAAGCATTGCCTATTTGTTTCAAAGATGACCCAGTGATGTATCAATAAGAGTAGCTTACTTAATTGGAAGGTGTGTGCACAGATAAGTTTCTAGGTACCCAAATTATCTAGCTGGTCTCTTTGCTTAATGCTCTGTATGGCATATGCCTCCAGCACACATTAGTTCGCTGGGCTCAACGGGCCACTGTGTCAGTTGAGTGATGCGAAGTGTCCTGTCTGCCCTTATCCTGCAGCTGGCATGAAGAAAATGGTTGTTATGAGGTTGTATTTGTCACACAATACAAAAGTGTCTGGTGAAGCTGTTGCCATGTGCTCAGTGAGGTGAAGGACCCCACTGAACTGTCCATTCATATCAGGTCTGCCAAGATCAGTCTGGCTCTGACGTAGCCTTAGGGTTGACGTACACAGAGTGAAACGATGAGGATTTCTGCCTGCTATTACAAACAAACAAGAAGATAAAGCACCTATTTTCTGACTAAAGACTAAGTCTAATTTTAGGTACCCGAAGTAAAAATTGAGATTAGCTCCATGCTAACACACAAAGAACCCAAACTCGTGTTGAGCTTTCAAGTTGCTTTCACACAGGTGTCTAGATGTATCTCAGTATTGACATCTCTCAAAACTTGTTGTTGGTCCTACATCTGAGCCTGAATGAAGTTTTCCTCTGCCTAGGGGCCTCATGGACCCGAACACAGGTTATCTACCGAAGCCAGATACTGGTTATGGTATATTGGATATTGGTTACTGCTGTTTTTTAAAAGACGGTGTGGTACCAGTGTCTGCAGAGAACCTGTTGTCTCCTTCCCTCCTTTCTGGTACTCCCCATTGTGAAGAACACATTCAATTCTTGTCTTTGTCCACAAGAAATATAGACCTGCCTCTTTGCTGTTACACACTGTAGAAAAAAAAATCATTAAGGCAGAAAGAAAATGTTCCAGAAGAGGGTTTCGCTCCACAATGGTTATGGGGTTCATGTCCCAAAGATTCCATAGCCACAAGGCACCCAGACAAACTCCCTTTCTGCCTCATCCACAGTGGTTACCCTACAGCAAAGCGCTGGACTCGCTGCCTGTGACCTGGCAAACTGTGGGTCTGTTGGGCATGTTTCTAGCTCTGTTTTCACCAGGAAGTTGTTAGCTCCAGTGGCAGGTAGCACAGCAGAAGCTCAGGTTATCTTGGTAGTTATTAACCTCTCCAAGCAACTCAGTTGTCTATGAGGAAGGATTATATGGAACCTCGTGACACTTGCCAGAAGGGCAGCTCATCAGAACAAAAGTATTGTGCCTCACCACACGCATCCACACTGCTTTCCAACCCCTTCCCCAGGGCTGGTGCCAGAATCACAGAATGGTAGGGGTTGGAAGGGACCTCTAGAGATCATCTAGTCCAACCCCCCAAAATACCAGTGTATCTTCCCTTACCCAGGCCAGTCAAGTGATTCAGGGCAGTGTTTAATCCACTGAGCAAAAATAGGTCTATTATTTCTTCATTTCAGTTCTCCTTTTGAAATAAAAAGGAATTAAATCCATCAGAATCCCAGTGGATCCGCCAGCCTCCCAGTCATTTGTCTTAAGAGGGAATGAAATGAACTTAATCTCCATAGATTGTATTGCACACCGCATTGCCAGCTGTCTTCTAGCAGGGGCTGCATTTGCTCAAAGGTCATAGTACAAATCCCTTGATTAAAAAACAGCAACAAACACATTTTAAATGTGTAAAACCATAAGATGCTGCCATAAAGCAGATTATGTGAAGTAGATACTGTTAAAATAGTTTACATGTCTCTTTCAGGCATGAGTTTAGTTCAAAGCAAGAAAATTTAACGGCCAGCAGTGAAGTGTTCATGCGTGGCCCTGAACACAGTGTTGCCCAGCTGTAGAGTGTGTTAACTTTGCCGCATGGGTCAATTGTACCCAATAAAAGGAGTTTGGGCCCCCACTGGAGTTGGCATTAGGTCTGCTCAGGGAGAGCTCAGCAGAGAGGTCCCAGAGAGCCCACAAAGGGGAAACGAGGAAACCAGTGCCGCTGCAGGGCTGTCAGGGCAGCAGCTCTGGCTTGTGCCTCTCGAGAAGCTGATTTAGTAAGAAAGCCTGTGCGTTGTGCGTGTGTGCACACAGCCCCTGAGAGGATAGCGTTGAACTTCAACCTAAAAGCAATTGGTTTTCCAGCCTGGCATGAAGGTTGGAGCTCTTCCATGCTGACTTACGTAGTCAGCAGGATCCTGGTTTCACAAGGTAACGGTCATTTAACATCAGCCGCAAACTTCTGATGGACTAGCCCTGGGAATGTAAACCTGTCAGTGCATATGGACACTAGTAAAGACATGGCCCTGCACAAAACACAGTGCTCTCATCCTTAACCCCCCCCCAAAAGAAATAAGGAATTGTATAACATTTTGTGGGTCATATTTGGGGTGAGTACTTACAACGACAACAGAATGAGAGGCAGATAGCACAAGTCCATGCCACTAGCCAAGATACCATGTTGGGATTCAAAAATCTGATCTCCTTTTTCTGATCTGTCAATGACTGTGATGTGCCACACTGCAAAATTCACTATACAAGACCCCTCTTCCCATTTGTGTTTTTCTTTGGACTGCTGGATTTCTGCTTTTCCATGTATTTGTGCAGCATCTGAACACGATGATCTAGAGTGGAGTACCTAAACATTTCCATCATAAGAAACAACTTTGGTCTGTCAGTGTGAGAAAACATCTGGACTACGATTGTCTGAAAGGTGCTACTTAAAGATACAGAAGGTGGATTACAATATGAACTCTTTCCTGCAGTCATTTCCCTTTAATAAATTCAACCTGTTTCCAAAGGAGGTGATATGCTTCTGGCTTTTTAACTCTTCCTTTTGCCTCTTCTTAATCACGCAAGTCTCCCAGAGCTTTTGCTTCAGATAACAGGACAGCTGGTTACGCCTGGCTGCATGGTTGCCTGATGCTGCCTGCATAGATGCTTGGCCTTTTCAAAATCCAAGGGCTCGTTTAATCTCCAGGGCCGCGTTCCCCGTTAGGGACAAAGGTCAGCAATGGCTTGTAGCACAGCTTTTCAAGTACCTTATTCCCAAGTCTGGCTCCTGGACTCTGTTCATGTGCTTTTGCCCTCCCCTCAGTTCACTGGGAGCCCTGGATCTGCGACGGGGAGAATGCAGTCTGGGAGAGCTCCTTCTGTCTATGCACAGAAAGCAGTGCTCTGCCCTGCCTGCAGCCCTCCCTGGAGAGGAGAGAGGGAGAGAGAGGGAGAGAGAGGGAGAGAGAGAGGGAGAGAGAGAGGGAGAGAGAGGGAGAGAGAGGGAGAGGAGAGCTGGAACACTGCCATAAGTAGCAGGCAGTGATGCATATTCAGGATGACTGAAGCAAGCAGAGATGTATGCATGAGCACAGCTTTTCCTTCTCCTCAGAGCATGTATTACAATATTCCTTAAATAAGTAAAAAAAATGGTTTTAGTTAGTTCTATTTGTTTTCAGCTGGGAGGTGTGGATAGGCAAGGAGGTGAGTAGGAAAGGGGCTTGCATTTTAATTTGCAAACTGGCTAACTTTTTATGCTTTTACTTTCCTCATCTTTGCTTTTCTCCCAGGACTATGACAGCTTCTCTTGCAGAATAAAACAGGGAAGGGGTTGTGTTACACATACAACATTTTTTTGCCTTCATTTTTTTTTTTGCTGTTTATTACTCGCCAGTCTGCACAGCCCAGATGCCATGGGGAGCCCTCCAACATGGTCTGATGAAAGACTTGAGTGAGATCTGCTGAAGATTATTTCACACTGGGCTGGCCTAGTGCATTTGCTCTTTATTGAAATGTCCTGTTATTTTATAAATAGGAACAGTGATGCCTGCAGCATGTCACTGCCACATATCGGGAGTTGTACTGATATTATACCTTAACCCCAGAGCTTACAGGCACTGGAGAGCACTCAGTGTACCCCATCTAGGGGAATAAACCAGTCCTTGGCCTTGCTTCAGGATACCCTGTTCACGAAACTTAAGTGCTATCATCATTGTTTATCGGTATGTTGCCTTGCACTGTACATCGGCCGATTACCTTTAGTTATGGCTCAACCTGGTTATACTTAAACTTCATTTGACACATGCAGAATTTTGCTCAGGTACCCACCAGAACACTACTGTTAGCTTTGGCTACTTACAAGACTGATCAACCAAGACACGAAGTAGTGAATTCTCTTTACAGCTTGCTGTCCTCATTTGGATAAGCAACTGGCTAAGCAAGAGGCTGTTTTTAATTCATGCTCATAGTGCACAGCTGAGGTGTTACTCCTCATATCGTACAGGGGAACATCTCACCTTTTTCCCTTCAGTTATGCACTGCTTCCCTCTCCATTACGCCATACTCAGCTATTGCAGCAAGAGTTATTTCATTTTTTTTTCCTCATGTTTTTTGGAGCAGAAACTTAGGTGCCTATTGGCTCACGTGGATGAACAGTGTCCTGAAAACACCAAATCCTAGGCTCAGGAAGCAATGGGAATATAATGCTTTGAGGCCACTCATCTTAAAAGTGACCTATGTGAGGTGAATGCATATTTGTTTGCTGAAGTTTAGTAGCTGAGCCATAGACAGCTTTCAGTATTAAGGGTGCTACTCCATGAGTTTCAAGACTAGTTTTTTTAATGAGTCTTAAAAAAGGCTATGCCTGGAATGGGTTCTCTGTTTACTGGCTGTATAGGAAATATAGGCTCCTAAAGCATTAGTTAAATCAGACATTGATGCCTCCCTGTGTATTCTAATCAGCCAGATAATCAACTATTATAAATGAGTTAAGACTCACAAATGCCAGTAGATATTTACACATCTGGTCCAAAGGTCTCCCCCGCAGCAAGATTCCTCAGTTCTTACTGCTATACCAAATGTATGTGTGTGGGAGAAAATGCATTAGAACTTAGGAAATCACTACAAAGGAAAGGAGATGAAGTTTTTTGTGTGTAATAAAATTGCTTGAGCATTTGGAAAGTGGGAGGAAAAGGGAAAGTAGGCAAAGTAAATAAAAAAGAAAAAGGAAAAAAACAAGAAATAAAAATTCATCCTTGTTGCATAATATACCTTGTGGGGATTTTTAAGAGCAGTGGAATTACATGTTACTTATTGGTAATCACATGCCTAACAAGGTGTTCAGTATCTGCTGACACAAGTAGCTAAAGGAAGCAAGGGTATTTTTCTTACCAGTATTTAAACGTCTCATAAAATCCCTGCTAACGGTATTATCGCCGTGCTAAAGCAGTCATCGTGCAGGTCCAGCAGCCAGACTAGTGTGAATAACAGAAGTGTGTGTGTGTGTCTGTGTGTGCCTGGTTTGTATGCAGTTTTGTCCCTTTCTCTTTGCTTTAAAGAGAGATCTGGGACACTTCAATCGGGTCTGTGCAGAAGAGTATTCCACAGATAACTGGCAAATAGAAAGGCCAGGATACTTTTTCTAACAATGAAGGCTGAAGACACGTAAATGTTTTTATTACCTATTCCGGTGATTTCAAAAGTATTAGAAAACTTGCACACATCCTGAAAAGCAGTAGAATGGACAATGAGATAATTAGATAATTTTAACAATCAGTATAGAAGTTCCTGTCTGCTTGAGCCACGATCTGAAGCATTAGAGTTCAAATTTTTTAAAAATGAAGAGCCCCAAAATCTTACCTTTAAAAATAAATTTATGGTTAATTTCTAATATAACAAGACTCCAGAAAAATGAGATTAATAGAAATACTATGCAGCTCCTAATAGAGTAGAAAAACAAACACCACCCCCTTCAAGATTAACAACAGTGGGAGGAAAAAAAGTAGTGATTTTAGGGATGAATACATTAACCCACACATTATTAAGGAAACAAACAATTTTCTTGCTTTGACTTTCAATTAGTTAACACCAGTCAGCACCAGTTATTGGCTGCTTAGCTGAGATGAGCCACTGGAGGAGTGGGAAAAGCTGTTTAGTTAGGTTGGTATCTAGCTTATTTTCTGAGTTGCGCACATGGCCCTGGAGAATCTGCTCTTCTTAGAAACAAGAAATATTGGGGAAAAGGGAAAGGGCACTTGTTAGGACTGAAGAGTAGAGATAGATCTTGTAATGACACTTCACATCACACTCTACTACTCTCTGGTGTGTGAGCCCACATCGCTCTGAAGCCACTAGGAGTACTTGGGGCTCTCCTTCAAGTTGTAGGAAGGACTAAACTAAAGGTGTGATGAACTGCTTTAGACAGTGCATTTGCTACTATGGAAGAGAATTTTCATCCTTCTTCCTCCCCCTCTTCCTCCTTCTGATTCTTTCTTTTTCCCTGTGCCAATTCTTATGACCCCTGATGAACTGATTCAGGTCTCAAAATAGGAAGGAAGCACCTTACTTTTCAATGCTTGTGGCTTTTCTGATTGCTGACTGAACAGAATCAATCCAGCAAAGGTCAGGTGAGCATCAAAGCCTGTGCAGATAAGCAGACAGACCATAGAGCAGCTCTGCCATGTTTTGGTGTCATCAAGATTAATTCTGTTTGCCTCACCTTACTGCACCTTAAAGAACAGAAAATAAGGCACCATTGGCAAATGTGGGAGGGCTGAGAGAACAGATTGCGAGTGAGTGTAGCTGGAATTGTCCTGAGGGTGGCAAGCTTCAGTGAGAAGAGCTGCACACCTCAAGATTTTGCCTAGAGGTTGCACGCTCTGTGCTAGCTCTTGAGAAGGCTGCTCTCATTCTTCTCTGTTGCCATATAGCATAAATGTTTTATGGCTGCATTATATGACTATGAAATTATAATCTTTACAGGATTAAGCCAGAAAGGAATGTTGGCTAGATGTGAGGAAAATTGTTTAAAATGAAGAAGAAATGTTCTGTCAGTGAACATTGCTAGGAGAATAACTCTGGAGACTCAAACATTTTCTATTCAGGTTGGCCAGCACTGGGTGCAAACTACAGTCCACATCTCAGCACAGGCTGTTGTAACAGCTTAGAGCCATCAAAGAGAGGTTTGATTCCTGCAGTCTCATTTCCCCAATATCTTTAATGGATTAGCTGATGTCATGACAAACAGGGAAGGTGGCAGGATTTCAGATGCAGATAGATGTCCACTAGGAGTTTGAATGACTTAATCTAATCTTCCTACAGATGACTCTATCTGTAGCAGAGTAATGACTGCTGAAACTAAATCAGTTCTTCAACAGCAGGGTCTTGCTGTAGTTCATGACTCCATTGCAACCAACCTTATTTACACAGTAGTTCCAAATTCTGTTCACAATTAATCTAGCCTCTCAGTTGGCACCAGCACACTTACTCATGCAATTTTGTAAGTAAGGGCATAATCAGACCTCTAGAGAAAAAAAAAAAAATCTTTATTTCCTGGAGCCACATATTCCCCAACTGCATGTTATTTCCAGCATCTTCTATTTCTCCTGACATGAAGCTACTTTTCTTGCTTTAAATTGACTTCATCCAATCAACTTTCTGTTTTTCTGTCTGTTGTACTATATTTGGTTCTCCTATAACACACTCATTGCTTCCATTACTGTAATGATTTAACGGCGGCTCTTAAATGTCTTCAGCACTCATCAGTGAGGTTTCAGTTTTTCTGCTGCAATATTTAACACAACTTTACTGGAGGAGGGGGTGGAAAAAAAAGGAGAAAGGACACCTTACACTCTCCAGGAAAGTGACTTTTACATAGGTATCTATGAACTGGGCTCTTCTACCTTTCCAACTTAGTCGATTGTTAAATCTTTTTCCACATCCGAAAAACCTAGAAAAAAAATTATATGTTTTAATACCATTTTATGACCAAAATCTTATTTCTACAGGGGAAAGGAAAAAAGCAAAGTGATCTACCTTCAAGGAACTAATCAAAACTGAAAGTGTGACTGGGTGATATTAGGATGGTAGACATTTTATCTCATCTCAAAGATGGACAGAAGTTAATGACAGTACTCTCTCTTTGTACCTGTCTCTTGGCATCTCTCATGTACACTTATATTTTGTTTCCTTTCCCAGTGGGATCTTTATATTCTGAGAAATCACAAAGACTTTTTGTTTGGCTATTTGCATATTCCTCTACAAAATATAAGCTCCCCTTGTGCACTCTCTCCATGGCTGCACCTATGCTGTGGGCTGTGCGATGCATAATGCAGAGAGAAATGGAGGGCATCCTTGGAGGAGTATGGGTTTTACAGGACTGGAGTTCAAAGCTCTGTTCATAACTTACTGCATAATGTTGGTAAAAGACATGTTCTCCATCAGCTCTTCTAGAAATCTCCAATAATCACTCATCAAGATCTTGGTGCTGCAGGATATTCAAGGGACAGCCTAGCAATGCCTTCCATCTTGTTTAGGTATTGGCAATGTCTTGCAAGGGAGACCGTGTCCTACTAAAGTATCCCATTTCATAAAGACAAGTGGGTTTTAGAGGTATTGAAGGAGATACTGCAGTGTTAAGAATGATATTCAGAGAGACAGCTGGATGTGCTAAGTAAAGCTGAGATCAGGAGATACAACAGGAATTCAGCAATGGGCAATGAAACTGTGTATTACCTGAGATTTATACCTTTCTGCAGCTCCTGTATTGCTGGTTTTACTAAGAAAAAAAAAATCCACCCAAAAGTGCTGGGTAAGATATACTGATGATGTGATCATACCTGGCAATTCTAAGGATGTTGCAGAGGCTGCTCTGTCTGGAAAATTATAGAGGTTCCTTTAGCAGCTCTAAGCATGGGACAAGCTATTATATTGTTGTAAGATAGCTTGAGGAACTTGCAGTTCCGATCAAATCTGCAGGCCTCGCATTTGGTGGTGAAAGTAGATTGGAACTGGAGTGGGATTTCCCCCTGCCCAGGGGAAAAGAAAGCTGCAGTGGCAGGACAGAGTTAAAGCAAAGTTCTCCTCTCAGCAGAGGGTGAGGTGATCAGATCTCCCAGCAATATATCTTCTGGACAATCTTAGCTACTAGCAAGTTCAAACAATTGAAACGGACCATTAAACGAAGGAAAAAATGAAACGTTTTTGGAAAGCTTTTCAGCTACTAAAAGAGATGCTCTATAGCCAAAAGCTGGAGCCATCATAAGCCAGTTCCAGTCTGCATTTGTAACCATTGCTCTACGTCTGCCTTGCAGAGCTCAGACCAGCCTTTTGGAGCAAGGTGGTACAATGCATCATTGATCCAAATCTTGCTCAAGCAATCAATGCTAGTAATACAATTGCAAGCACTTTTGCTCTCCAAGAGGACTGCCAGAATAAAAGATGTATCAAATGTATGCTTGAAATGGCCTACTGTTAAGGAGGATCTCATGGCATAAGAGCTCACAGAAACAAACGCTGCTCGAATCATTTCCTTGTTTCACTCAGTAAGTGACTGCTGGGAGAATGCATATAAACTTGCACAAACAGCATCATAGCAGAGGTTACTGGTATATAATGTAAGTCTGAGATCAAGTAATTAAAGCTTTAGTAGGGTCTTGTTGGGGAAAGAAGGAAAAGTTACTGTTTTCTGAGATAAGAGTGGTCTTGCGGCAAATGGATTGTTCAGACCACAAGAGACACGGATCAGATGTAGACACGTGAAAAATTCTGTGTTCTGAAGTTAAGAAAGTCAGTTCTCTTGGTGTAGGGAAACTGATTTTTTTAGTATGCATCTCACCTTGATGACATTTGTTTCAGGATGCCTGAATTTGGTTGGAAAACCAATGAATCGGAGTAAAAGAGCTCTTCCTCACTTCAGAGACTTACTAGGAGTGTGTATGCTATGGCAGAGTCAACTGACTACCATGGCGATGAAAGATCCAGACCTGACAACACACTTGTTCACAATATCAGAAATACATCTTCCTTGCCAATAGTTTACATCCATAGAAACATTCCAAAGCACCTCAGGAATGCCAAGGCACACATACTAGATGTCAGCAACAACTATGCATTAGCAATTATTTGTGGTTTTACTGTATTCATTGGTGTAAGTGATTCCTCACAGAATCTATCAAAACTGTAATCTACAGGACTGCCTGCTGTTATGTCACAGGGCTTTTAGGAGGGGAAGTGAAGAGTGACTTCTGTCCTTCAGGTTGTCTCAAATTTATACATAAACAACTTTTCTAAAACTTCATTTTTTTGACTCAGAAAGTTGGAGATTGCTTTGTATAAGTGTTATTCAGTGTGAAAGCCCAGAGATGGAGTGAGAAATAGGGGAGCTAAGATCAGTCACTGGATGATCAACTTGAGAGAGATAGCATAGGCTGTATCTGTCTGAAACCAGATATCTACAAAGTGGACTCCCGAATCTGAATTAATCACCCTGAGCACTCTCAGGGTGAGACGAGAGGAACTGTGTGCAATTTATCTCAACATAAAACAGACATTTAGAAGAAATTAGATGGATTGTGCTCCAGATGTGTATTTATTTCTCTCCATTGACTGTGAAGAAGGTATAATAACTAGCACGGGTAGAGATGTTCACACTGTACACAGCTGAAGTTAGGTGAGGTGAATCACAGCCCTGGTCTGATCCTGTGAGGCATCAGGGTTTGCACATTTGATTGAAGGAATACCAGCTATAGAGGATAGGTGCTTCTGAGAAATCTGGGGAGCAACAAGTGGGTTCAAGCCAAAAATAGAGACACTTTGGATAGGTAAGTATCCTTGAAAATTGTTAGCCTTAAAAAAGGCACATTAAATGTTCTTCGTCGCACAAGCATTGCTATTAGTAGTGGAAAGTATTCACATTGCTTTGCTTGAATTGGTTAACTATAGTCTCTAATCCACCCACTTGAGGAACTTCTAGAGAGATCCCAGCATATGCATCTTCAGGGGGAACTTTGATCTCTCTCAGCATCCACAGCAACTCATTGCAGTACTACAAGAAAGCTGGGTCAGTCTCCATTACTTCGTATCAGATTCAGTTGCTTAATTGGAGACCGTGCTGGAGAAATGCTGTGAACTTGCAGCAAAAATAGGCCAATTAAACACATTTTGCTTCTGAAAATGGATCCAGTATATGAACTAGCCATCTCCTTTCTCAGCAAAACTTAACAATAA
This sequence comes from Steatornis caripensis, assembly GCA_013398225.1. Lineage (NCBI taxonomy): Eukaryota > Metazoa > Chordata > Aves > Caprimulgiformes > Steatornithidae > Steatornis > Steatornis caripensis. The sequence continues at coordinate 482,790 of VZSC01009109.1, forward strand.
CTAAATGAAGATAACATTTTCCAACTCAACAGTTCTCTAATACACAGCATTTAGGTAGGGAACAAAAAAGGGTTTATTAGCTGACCCAGAAATTATGACCAGTGCCCAAGAAATCGTCCATTTCTAGCAAGAGGAGGAAATGTAAATTGTTCAACTACAAAAATAAGAGCTGATTAAAGAACTAGATACATTCAAAAGTCTGGTTATGGGAGAGAGAACCTTTCACCAGAAGTGCTCAGTAACCAACATTGTAATGTACTGATAATTATAGATGCTATTCTATATCTGAAAAGATGCTTCTCACTCCAATTTTTAATCAAACGCAGGAGAAAATTCAGGAACAGCCTATAGCATCTGCACTGATTTCAGTGGATCCAGTCAGTAGCTTGGATAGAGCATAGCTGACCATTTTAGATAGCACTGGGGCTGAATTTAAACTCCATGAAAGTTGGAGAACTATCACATTTGGGTGTTTTCTTGACCACTTCAAATGAGAGACCAATCAAAAAGTGGGGTTCTAACTTGTAAATTAGATGCGCGAAGAAGAAGAGGAACTAAGTTCTAGCATGCTGGCTAACAAAATGAACAGAATAAAGCAGATGGTCTGCAGGCTAATTCACAGCATGAAAAAGAGAAAGAGTGGACATGGCTGCAATATCTATAATATTAAATTAACAAAGCCCTTATGTGGAACAGTAGCCAGACAGTATCAAACAACATTTCTAACAATATTACTAAACTCTCTTAACCTGCAGAAATAGGATTGCTGTATCCAAAATTGCTCATTGCAACAGCCTCTCAACATCTCCCCAGAAACTAGAAATAATTCAGTAGAGTCCTAGATCACCTTTGCCAAGACCAGACCTGGGAATGTTCCTTAGGCTTGTTTAATCTACTGATACAGCCAAGCACTCAGGTAGCAGGAGAGATTTCCCAGAGCATACACCAGAACTGTGTCAGATCCTTCTGGTTCATTTAGTTTCTGTTAAAAAAAAAAGCTTCATGATAGACAAAACACAGATGCAATGTTGTTTGCTTGATGGAAAGGAAAGATGATTGCAGTGTGATAGAGAACCCAAGTAAAACAAATTTTTGAGAAGTGTAATCTTTCCAGAACTGAAGCTTCAAGTAAGAACTGAGAGGTTTCAAAGAAAAAACACAGCACAAATCTACAGCAGCCTAATCCTGCTCATCTTTTCCCCAAAATACTCCCTCTCCTTGTTCTCCAGGAAAAATTTAATGGGCCAATGCCGCCCCTGAATCCTAAGTTTCATGCGAACTGCAACAGTGTTAAGTGACTTAAAACAACAAGGCTGGCAAAACTATGTGCTCTGAGTGACTTCCTTGATAAACATTTCCCACTTTGTATTCCTTTCAAATCATTCACTTTATTTAGTCCACCCCTATCCAACAGATTAATCACACCTAAGCTTCCTCTGAGGAGCATATGGAAGCTAGTTTCAGCCACTGGATGTAAACATTTATATTCCTGCTCCTTGTCATCACGTACTGAGGTCCTTCCTAATCCCACTCAGCCACTCTGTTTTCAGAAGGCCAAGCCACCCCCTGCGGGCAGAGCACAGAGATCCCAGATTTACCTGATATTTGTGAAGCCACTGTGCCTGCTGACAATAACCTGTGCTGAGGATGATTACTTCAATTTTCCACTGTTCACTTTGGTTGGTGGGCTGGATGACAGAAAATGTTTTCTTTTCTTCATTATAACTGTCTGAAACCAGACAGAAACGATGAGGAACTGGAGATTAGCACTTCGTGACAATGAATAAGGATCAGCAAATGGAGAGTTAAGCACACATATGGACAGTTTCAGAGTCACCTTTTGCATTTATTTTGGTGCTCCTGTCTTCTGATTTTAAAAGGTAGAGGACAGTTTTGCTTTTCTGAATAAACTGTCTACCTTTACGTTTCTAGGCAGGGAAGTTGCATATGCATTTTCAGGAGCGTACTACAAAAAAAAAAAATCTTAAGTAAATGAAAATATTTGGTGGGGTGGTCAGTGTTTGGAAACTGTATTATATAAGGGAGAGCTTCACAAGCTGAAGGAAGACCATAAAAGAAGGATTAAGTAGATTCACCTGGTTACACTATTCCTTTCATTGTCAGCAGAATTAGTTATTAGCTAATGAGAGCTGAATCTAGGGTCTCTAACACTGCACTGTGACCTATTCAGTGAATGCACTCATGCTACCTGCTGGATCAGATGGTGTTCCCAGGAAGGTTTTGGGGGAAAAGGAAAAAGATCATGCAAGCTGCGGTTATAATAAATGCACCTGTACAAAGGCATTTCCTACCTGGCTGTGAAGCCTTAATGTACTTCACGTAAGGAAGCTATATTTTCCCAACTAACTTGATATCCTGGGTTGGATTAGGGCCCTATCATACCAGCTCATGGAAAGGCCTTTTCTTACCTCTGATAATTCCTCATCTAAAGTGACAAAGCACACACAAAAAAAAACAGTCAGAGAAAAGAGAGGAAAAAAAGGTGCAAATTGTAGAAGGTCATACAAACCTCCTCCGAAATTAGTGTTTTACCCACTGAGACATACCTGCTCCTAAAAGTATGCATTAAGCCATCACACAAAATCCCCTTGATCCTGTCCAAAAGACAACAATTATTCTTCTTTCTCCTCCTGTACCCAACATTTCTCCTCTTCTATCCCCATTTAATCTGATAGTTTAATGGCATATTTTACCTCGTACTGATTCTCAACTCTATTTTATTTCTCCCTGGCCTAGTAACAGCATTGCAAGGCTCACATTTCAGTTTCACCCTGTGGAGAAGCAATGCTGATTTGCTTTCCTTCCAGATGTGAAGCAACTCATTTATGTTTAATATTCGCTCTTCAGTCACACAGTGGCCTGCATTTAACTACATTTTTATGCATTATAAATGCACATACATTTGAAAGAATAAAATTCCCTCTACCCAACATCATTCTAAATGGAGCTGAGGTGAGCTCTTATTTCCCTGAGGCAACCTGACATTTGAAGATCATTTTTAACCGTTTCAGTTTTGAACCCTAATTTTTCACTTCCTAACTCCTTGTGTTGGTGGGTCTCCAAGCTCTTCCCAAAACAGGCACTGAGTAACACTCCGGACAGTGTGCTAAGGGATATAAATGTAACTTTTATCAGAGGAGGAAAGTAGCTGAAAAAGAGAAAAGGCGAATTTATAAAATGTCTAGGAGGGATTTGTTGTCAGCTCCCATGGGCGCCTGATGCCCACGTCTCTGGCCTAATCTGTGCAGTGCGTGTTCCTTGTAAGCAACTAGCTCCAAGTAAGGGCTCCAAAATCTGCTTGGCTTCCCAGACTTCGATGTTAACTGATCAATCTGCTACACACACACAACTGCACCTCTCGTCCCCTGGAACACCATCATCGCAGGCTGCAGTTTGTCTCTAAGGACCCTGATGTCAATAGCAAGTGTGGGTGACTTGGCTGTGTGGGTGACTCAGTCCTCCAAACCGTCCAGAGCACGGCAGCAAGCCTGGAGGTATCTCGCAAACTCACTGGAGGCCTCAGGATTCATTCACAAGGCTGGAGAATGAGCACCCATAACCCTGCAGTCCTTTGCCACCTTGACGTAGTTGTCTGTCTTTTTCACTCAAGTGAAACTCTCATGTCTATAACAAGGCTCCATCAAGCCATGCTACATCCATCAAGTTGTAATAATTCATAGCCTAACCTGAATGCAAGTATCAAGGCTCTAGGCTCCAAGGCTCTGAAATGCCAAACAGCAGGAGATACTGGCTTTGTGTTTTGGGCAAAACACTTGCCTTGGCATGAGCCCAAGTCTTGTGCAGCCCAGCAATCCCACTGTGTGTGGCACAATGCTTGTCTTGTCTATATGTGGCTGAGACTGGGATCATTTATCAAGATTCGTGCTACTACAAAACTCTTGCTGAAAAACGGGCAAAAATTTCTAAAGTAAGGCACATTTCATTAGCTGTCTTAATCTGTATATTTACGGACCACTTGTTTCTGAATGGACTTTGCAAGCCTCGTTTGCAAGTCACAATACATGATGAATAATTGCGATTGCTGTCCACTTATGAAACAATGATGCTTTGCTTAAAATAAAACCCAAACAACACACAAAACCTGTCTGCCCTCAAGTGTGTGTATGTGGCTAAATACCCTCCAGTACCAGTTGGAAAAGAATTTATGGAGTGACAGCTACTTGTCACATGATGTGAAATGCCTTTCTTTATAGACTGATTCTTTTAGACCTCCAAACTTAAGCAAAATTTTTATTTAATCAGAAATCAGAGTAGACCCACTACGGAGCATCAGATGGTAAAGCAGCATCGACTACTCTCTTTTAGTCTGTTTAAAGACAGTGCCTCACCATGACTGTGTTGGCTTTGATTTTTTGAAAACAAGTAGAGAGAAACTGCTGACCATGGATGCTACTATAATCTGACAAGCAAAGGCTGATTAGAAATCAGTGACATGGATTTCAACAAATAAAGCATGACCCATCTTGCAACAGCGAAAAGTATCACTGAACAAGGTGACTAAGGATATGGTAGATTTACCAGCATATGAAGCCTTGAAAACCATTTGTTTTCAGCCATAGCAGTTTGTGTAATTTACCACATGGCCACATCAATGCTTCTCCCCAGGATAAGGGACTGGGAGAGACTGAACAGCAAAGGCTAAGGCTATCCATTTTGGCAGCCTGTTTTTGTCAGATGAAAGCTTCCTGCACCCTGAGGAAGCACAGAATACTTTATAGTATAAACAGGATTATCACTGTTGAAGAGCTTATTCATTGTGTTTGGAATTCATCCCATATAACTCTGGATGCCTACGTCTGAGGTAGTTACCTTAGGTTTCCATGCTAATTACTGAAGGAAAAATAGGGCACAACTCATAACACTTGGATCAATCGCATCTTAGAAAAGCCTGTTTCTCTCCACTGACTGTCAAGGATGTCAAGTGTGGCTTTGAGACATCTGCTTTATGAACCTTATCCTTTGTGTCTCTCAAACTGGTAGCAGAGACAGTGAGGTGATAAAGAAACTCCATGCTTATTGGTGCTTCCTAGGATCTTTGAGGTCATAACTACTCAGTTCCTATAAGGTACCTCATAATGTAATTTCCTCAAAAACGTCTGCCAAATTCTGTTGTGTTGTGCGGTCAAGGAAGTGAGACAAAGCACTATGTTCTGCTGATCTCAGTTTGGCCATGACTTCAAGCTGGAGGCAACAATTCAATGCATTGGGGTAGATATGCAGAGGGACTCATAGATGTGACTGGATCTTGTCCACCTTGGTCCTGATCAGCTGTTTTGTTTTGGAGTAGAGCCACCATGGTCTTGATTCACTAGCTTGAAAGCAAGCCTTGCTGTGAGAAGGAAATCTGGATTGGATCCCAGCAACACAGTCCACCCTAATTTCTTAAGATGTTAGGAGGGGTTTCTCTTGTATAGATATTATGTGCATATTAAGGATGTTAAGGGCAACAACATCTACTCAGTAAGCATAGAAAATCAGAGTTGCTGGGAGAGAGACCCCAGACATCTTTGATGACCTTAAAAAAGAACAATGCTTTTCCCAAACACATTCCAGAGAGGTGGGAAAAACTAAAAAGTAAATGGCAGTTATTTCATTTTTTAATCTTTCTAAATGCAGTTTCAGTACGATGTGAATAACAGCAGCATGAGCAAAGTTTGTTACTTTAATAGGATTATTGCCAGATGTTGGCTGTGTTTGTATACAGCAATGAATTTCCTGCAGTGTGGATGCATTTCCACATTTGATAAGTTACAAAGACTGCTAAATGTATTTCGATATCAAGATTGCAGCAGTCTCTGTTTTTCTCCTATTTGAAAGACTATATCTGTGGACATCTCACCCACAGGGCTGAGATCCTGATTATAAGTTCTAAAGGCAGTTAAAAGTTTGTCGCGTGGTGTTGATTTGCTAATATCAATCATGTGTGTGTGTAAGTACCTGTCTTGAGGAACTTTTCTTACTTCTCTGGTTGGAACTAGAGACTGTGGCCATACCTCTTCTTGTAAATCTTAATTTCTCTGAATTCACTCAAATCCAGTGGCTGGATGCAGGCATAGGCTTTGAGCTATGCTGGTTAAAATCTGCAGCAGGACCCTGAGCCTCTCTCATACCTTACTATATGTTCCATAGTACATATGTTCCAAATGTACCCTTTTGTATAGGACAGAGAGCCTGCTTGGTGGTTGGATAGCTTGTGGCTATCCTTTGACATGAAGTCCACAATGCTTTGCAATGATGCTATGGAGGAAAGCACCAGGAAGGAAAGTCAGATGGACTTTTTCCTCAATGCCATCTGTCACAAGGGACGGTAAGAGTTAAGTTTCTCTAGACTGCTGTCAGACTCTTTCACAGATGCCTTAGCTTTGATTCTATTTCTAGTGCCAGCTTTCATTTCCCTGAGCTGGCAGTCTGCCAATTAATTCTTTGTAGCCTGTATTTAAGCAACAATGATTTACAGTTAAGATGTCTCAGCTAATCATAATGTAATTAATAATTTGTAATGTTTTTATGTCTTGGAGAAGGAAGCATTTCATACCTCGGAGTTTTGGCTGCACTGCAATGATGGACTGTAGGACATCAATTTTTTAAAAAAAGTTATTGCCTTATTATTTTGGAAACTGAGAATTTCAAAGAGCTTGAATGTAAATTTGACATTTTGATACACTGCTGGTTACTGCAGCATATTCAGCTCTTAGATAGGATAAGTAAATATACACCAGTTGAATTCCCTTTGCCTGCACACTGTGAAATTTCCCACTAAGAATGCAGCAAACAGTATCAAAGATATTAATTCAGGATGTTTGTACGTATACCAGAATGTGGGATAAAAAGAAATTCCCTGTACTGGGAATCAGGACAGCTATCTGTTCCTACCTATTTAAGGGGTTGTCCTTGTGACCTGAAGGAGCCCCGTGACCTGCAATGCCAAGAGTTCTTGAGAACAAGAGCAGAAGTGGTTTGGAAAGAGCAAGGAAAGTTGACTTCAGACAGCCACAAAACCCTTACGAGAGGCAAGTCTGATCTTCAGATGGCCTATGGGAGCAGAATGGGCAGCAGTCAGCTTTTTCTGGTGGAGCTCAGCGTATGCAAACCTTTCACAGGAGCTGCACATCTGTGAAACCATCCTTTGGTGGATCGGTCATGCCTCTGCTAAAATCTTCAGAAGTTTTATACTATAAGCAATGTTGATTATGTCTCTTTTAATCATTCACAGTCCTGATGTCAAAACCACTTGTGTCCAGCAAGACTACCTGCAACACCACTGTCACATCTTCTAGACAGAGGGGTTTTGAGAAGCTGTAGTGGAAGGCTATTTAGGCTCTTGATAGTACACCTGATGTGATTCTGCTGAGAAGGGGTCAGAGATTAGAGGCATGTCCTGGGAAATTTCATAAAATCCTTTACATCATGTGGTGTTCCAAGATACCTGGCCGGGCTCAGAGCTGGATGTGTCAGCAGAGGACAATTCTAGCCAGTGCTGTAGGCTCAGGCTCAGAAAGTGATTCCTGGCAGTCACTGCTTGAAAACTGAGCTCTGGGCCTTTTTTGCAAGCTTTGTTTGGAGAGGCAAGCTTCACTGTCAGGAATACCTTCTCCTGCTGTTTGATAGCTGGCCTTTGGATTAGGCAATCGTTGCAGCCTCCCTGCTGGTTCTACTAGAAAGCTAACAGCTGAAATCTTGCTGTCTCATTAAAAACTGGTAAAGTGATTAAAAGACTGAACTCCCCAGAACAACTTCCATTTTTTTTGAGAAAGACAATTAACGAAAAATATATAAATAGTTTTTATATTTGTCTGTTAAGAGAAAAATAACTACCTAGATACTTTTTATTTTCATTTCAAATAGAGTATTCTGTTATGAGTTACAAGTATTAAGAGATGGAGGATGTACATGTATTTTAAAAACATAGAATAAAAACCCATATGAAAGTAGAAAGAAATTAACTACTTTCTATACAAGATTCTGTTATGTTGTCATATGAAGACAGTTGAAGAAACTAAAACAGTTTTTCCACCACAAGTTCCTCAATTAATACCGACAACTGAAGGCCCATGAAACCCTAGAAATAGGTTTCACATCGAAGCTTGCAAAGTATATAATGTAAAACAGTCAGCTAGTCACAGACTTCTGTCTTTGCATAAAAGTAGTGATTCTTTCTTTCAAGTTCCAAAGTGAATGAGCACTTTTTCATTTGACGCATCTGAAGAGTACCCAGTACAGTAGCACTCTGAAAGATCATTCAGTATTATTCAAGAAAACATTAGGGATAAGTGGATTTCAGTACATGGCGCTCTTGGAAACTGGATTTGCCATCTGGGCTGTAGATGATTTCATTAGGAGGTACACTGGCTCAGATGAGCCACACAGGGCCTTGTAGCTCTGTTTGGGACAAATATAGTTGTTAGAGAGAGAAATCTCACATTCCTGAGTCTTTGATTCTCTCTGGGCTTATATGGGAAGGAAAAATACAGTTTGTGCTGTTCAGAGAAGTGAGCAAGAAAGAAAATCCCTTTAAAAAGTCTTAGAGAGGAAATCCTTTCTACTTAAGTCAAGTCTGATCTTGCTGGAGGCCTCACAACTACTTACAAAAAAAAAATACTATTATATTCACTGCAAAGGATGACATTTCAATTAAGCTGTCTTTACTTCACAAAAGCGAGTCATTGGGCAAAGACATATTCTCTGCACAGTGTTGGATGCTACCCTTCAGTTAGCCAGGGAGGGGACACACAACCATAGCATGGGGCTACAGTTGGGGTCACTGTCAACCAAAAATTTTTTCTCGTTCACTCTGCTGAACTGACCACACAGGCTTGGGACTCTGATCCTGAGTTCACAGACTTGACTAAGGATTAAATGGTTATCTGAGTAGTTGGGTCGTGGAGAGGCGATGAAGAAGGGCTCACAGATTGCAAACTTAATCACATTATCATCTTGCCTGCAAGTAACCTCTAAAATTTGTGTGTGTTATCCACACTAAACCTATGGAATAATTAAGCCCAGGTGGACATTTGATTAACAATAACAGTTAGATATATTTACAAATGTAAAGAGAGTACTTTATGTTTTTAGAGCATAGATAGCAGAATTACAGATTGTTTCATGATTCCAGCATGAAAAGAAATTCAGATAAATTTAATTAATTGCTAAAATTGACCCAAATTAGTAGCCTGATAGTGCCAGGAGTTTTAGTTTCTGCTTACTCATTTTTTCCATAGCTGTGGAGTTTTCTCTCAAATGCTCAGTCTATTCCTGGGCAATACTGTTACATTTATACACACAAAAAAAAAAAAAAAGGAGAGAAAGTTTAATAATAACTGTCAAGAAAAATTAACCCTTTTCTTTTCTCATTTACTGTTGGTCATTTTCTTCTCTCTTTCACTGTAATATTTTTTCCTTGTGCACTGTTCGTCATGGTTCTTGGGCTCCAAACTCTGGCAACTGCAGGTAGAATACAGCCCTCATTTTTTTAGGGTATCAAGTGTAAGTAGGCATCCCATTCATTTTCTGAACCTGCCAGACTTGTGTCTGCTGAGAACCATTTCCTGACAAAATGTCTTATCTGCTCATCAAACAAAGCAGCTTTTATAACTGGACCAAAAATGAACCATACCAACAGTCTCCCACTTGCTGTGGAGGGCCATGAACAGAGCTCTGCTCTCTCAGGTCACAGTGCTTGTCTGTTTAGGGATGGAGCATAGGGGAAGACCTTAAATTTTGTGCTAGGTCTCACAACCTATGTTAGGTTCTTGTGCTTGTCCCCAAAGCGCTAGGAAGTTCTTGTGCTTGTTCCTAAAGAAGCCAATGGATATAAAAGACTAAGAAAAAAGTGTCGCTATGTCAATAGCCTTCAGCTACTATTCTTACCCCTACACCATCAGTGGACATGTGTCTATACAGTTCACAATACAGCATGGTACATAAACTGCTCTTTGCCTGCTGTTCAAGCCAACACAGGAGAGAGAGTTGGGACGGTGAATGGGAGCAGGGAAATGTGTGTCATTCTCTTATGCCTGTGCCATGGCAGGAATGGCACATGGATATGTAAGTTAGCATTACAGCATCCTAAATATTCTGTGCACCTCCTCTGGAAGTAAGAGGCCCTCTTATCCCTGATTCCAGATATAAGGAAATGTGACAGAGATCTAATACAAACTTATTTAACTCTGGTACAAACAATAGGATATTACTGCTTAATCAACAGTGGCAACTCTGAAAGTCCCCAGCCAGGAGAGATCTAGTTTTTCCATCAGTAAATCCTTGCCTTTGCCACTTTTCTTATTGATACTATCTGCCTGTAACCTTGGCTAAAACTCACAAGTAAGGTCTAAAACTAGTAGTCACTTGAAGCACTGCATATAATAGCAGGTAATCAGAAGAACTCCTGTTATTGTAGAATAGCTCAGCAGGGGCACCCATGTTTTAGGAATAGGGGACTTGGGTCCAGTTCAGGAGAGCATCTTCTCCAGGAAGTCTATGTCTTTCTACACTTTCCAATTCAGTTTTGTTAAGGAAAAAGCTTGGGGAGGAAAAAAGACAACAGTTTCAAATGAGTCACAGAAAGGGGATAACTAGAAATCACCAGTTCCTATCATTTAAAGTAGCAGCGGCAAAAAGAGCAGCTGTACAACCTACACTTGTAACTGCAGTCAGTCAATCCTCTCTGAGGTTTCAGTACAAGTGCTAGCTGCTTGCTTCAAAAATAAATTAATCTCAGTTTCTAGCTTAAAATGTAGAGGGAGTTTTTCTGCCCTACAGGAGAAAAGTATGAAAAAAATCTTAGTATGTGCTCTTGAAGCTCATATGCCAACAGCAAAGAAGTGATGTTTATTACTTTAAAAATTATCTTTACTTAAAGAAAACAGCAATGAAGCCAGCTTAATTCAGTAGGAAGAAACTAGCGAGGGAGCTGCCCCCAGGCTTCAGTTTTAGAGGTTTGCACAACTAGAGTCCTGTGTCAAGAGTATGGGAAAATAAAGCAGAAGATCTGGCTGGAAAACAAAGCACTGGACACAAAGTACTGTGTATTTGCTTTGGAGACACAACTACAACATTGGATAGTGCTTCTGTCTCATCATGCCTCTTAGCACTAAGCCATTTCCCAGCTACTGGGTTGGAGGAAGATATCAGTAAGGTAACTGCTAAAAGGGACAGTGCTCATGTTTCATGACTCATCTTGATAGTTGAACCCTATAGGTCTCTGTCATCTTGTCCAAGATGACACACAGCAGACACACTAGTGACTTTACTTTATTTAAACTCTGTCATTAAAGCCAGTGCAATTGTGTGCGGATATATTCATCCACTGATTAAATTCTTTCAATTTTGGGTATCTTGCAGGTAACTGTACAAGGCATCCTAGTATTTAGGCAGTGTGAAATAATAGCAAAGATCATCTTTTCAAGTGTGAGAAGGACGGATGTACTTGAATTCTTCAATTTGCCTTTGAAGCTACACAAGAAATTTCTATTCATCAAGAAGCATGGTTATGAATATACACAGTTCATAAGTTTATTCCAGCAAATAATCCTTACGAAATCAACAGCAAAACTCTCCACACAAATGGAGCTACACAAACGTGCAAGTTGTTGTCAGGTTAGACATTTTAGAACGATCATCCACCATGGACTAAGGTTTTGTGGGTACTTTTCCCCCCAGTACTCAGTGCCCAGCTTGATACTCCACAAAGGAATAGTGTCAGAGATGTAAAAATTTCTGATAACAGCTTGGATTTGATGCCAAAATATTGTGTAAAACATGATTTTACACATGTCTGCATAATTTGTTAATTTCATAGTTAGGTTATCAATATACCTGTCCTGTAATGCTTAAAAACAATCTTAGATAATCACATTATTCACTCAGAAAGGGCATCCCATAATCGTACATAAAAGTTATTGCTCAAAGGTTAAGTCTGCTAATAAATTATAAGAGTCAAATAATCCTTTTTCCTCACCCATTATAAACTACTGTTTTCCCTCCTTCCTAGTATTTTTAAACATTAGTTATTCTAAAACGTTAACAAACAAAACTTAGTGATTAGTCTTTGAGATAATCCCCAAGTCAAAATGTCACTACTAAGAGGCTGAAATAACTTCTTGCCTGAAGAAAAGCATCTTTGTTTCTTCCAGCTACTGCCTCAGTATTGCTGGACCCACAAGCACTTAGGCATCACGAGCAGCTTGAGAGGAGTCAGCAGTCAGCTCTTCATGCTAAGAGCTCAGCATTTTTTTGGTGTGACGTGGTCTTAGCACAGGCCAGTGAAATTATTCAGCTGGAGCCATGATGTAAGGTTTAAACTGAAGGTTATTCTCAGTTGCATAAGATTTAGGGTTTTGGGGACAGGTCAATAGCACTTGGGTAATCCCTCCGCTAAGTTTTCCATCTGGTAATGACTTGTGCAGAGTTGTATGGCCAGGTCTGTTCAAAGGGATAGGCTTTCCAGTGTGGTGAGGGAATTTCTTGTCTAGTCTTGGAAGAGCATCACAGAGAAAAAAAAACAGATGCAGAAACTCTCGCTGCTCCCTCCTTCTCCGTCTTCTAGAACTGACTTTTAAATCACCCTCCCAGCTCACCCATGGACCCTCCCTCAGCTTCCTGCACCCACAAACCAGAGCAAGGGGCAGCAGCCCCTTTCCACATCACCATCATATCCCTGCCCTGTATTTAATGCCATTGTTTCAAGGCAAAGCAGACAAGCCAAAATAAATTTTTGTGCAAGAGACAAATCTCCCAAAGGGAGACACAGACATGGTTGTCTCCCTTTTACACCTACAAGCAAAAGGATATAGCTAGTCTGCATTTGGAAGAACACATCTAGCACATAGACATAAAGGTATCACAAGAGAGAAAGAAAAGATACAGCACATGGCACCATCCATTATCAAATTTCCTCTAGATACCTATAACAAAAGGCTTCCTTTCTCCACCCTAGGGTATTACTCACCTCACTTGTTGACCTGTTATGTCTTGCTCTGCTCTTCAGTGAAAGAAAGGAGTTGGACAGGGCAGCTCAATCATCTCCCTGCATGATCTGTTGCCCACCTCTCTACTCCTGCGAGGCAGGAGGGACATAGTGCTATTAGAGTTCATGGGGCCTGGGGGCAGTATCAATTTATAAGCCATTTTTACAAGATATAAACTCAGAGTTCACACCAAGTTTAGTAACATCACTGCAGGTGCCCACCACATTTGTTTGCACAGCAGTTGCTAAAAATACCATTTTTTGAAAAAGACTTATTTTCCTAGAGTTAGACTAGGAGAAAGCATTAGAAGAGAGCACAGGAAAACCAAACTTACCCCCTCCATAACAAATAGTACATCTGTGTTTTTCAGCCTCACAGTATCTCAGGTTAAATTCTCTCCACATTTTTATATCCAATGAAGCAAGAGAATGCAAAATATTTATAGTGAAGGCACTCAGTTCAATTAGCATTGCAGGCAACCAAGTCAGCCACCTCTAAAGGCAGAGCTCTGCACTGTATCTGCTTGGCCACATGGGCTGCTGCAAACCCATCACACCTGCCCTCGATCAGCAGATTTATCAGGTTACCAAAATTCATAAAGGGATCCAATCCAATTCCTGAGCATCCCCAACCTACTTAAAGGGATAATATGCTCTTCATATGAATACACACTTTTATTATCTCTCTATATAATATATGCTCTTATACATACATACACATATATATGTGTGTATATATATACGTGTGTGTGTATATACATACACATACATATAAATAATCAGCTCTTATTGAGTAAGGTGTCCACATGGGGAAACCAAGGTGTAAGAAGGCAATTATCTTTGCTTTATTCCACACAGGTTGACTAGAACACCGGTGTCCTGATTTCCAGCTAGAATTTCCTGGAGGATGCCCTGTCCTGCTGCAAATCTGATGTCCTCTACAGAGAGCAAATGAACTTGCTCATCTCAGATTGGTCTTCTGCATCACAGGCTATCAGCAAACCCATTTGGAGGAAAAGAGCTGTTTTCAGCACTCGTGCTCAGGTTATAAAGGACTGTAATCTGGAACATTAGACAAGGACTTAAATCCCTTGAAAAGATGAATTTAAGAAAAGTGAGGGATATTCAGTTGAGTTGCACCTTGGAAACACATTTCCCAGCTCTTCAACAGCTTGGACCTGGCCTTAGGCCCAGGATTCCTTCAGATCTGAAAGCATGTGAATTGCTTTTGTCATTCAGAAAATGACTGTCAAATGACAACATCACAAAACCTCCTGACAGGGTACCACACTCGCCACATGACAAAGGTGCAGATTATGGAAAGCTGTTGCTGCCAGCAGACTTTTCCCCCCCATATCAAACAGGTAAAGGCCACCGCAATTAGAATGGGGTTTTCCAACCACTAGACCATGTAGCTGAAGTCCTTGGACACATCCCCTGCTGTACCCCACTGTGTTCCACATCCACAGGGGAAAGTGGTTTTCTATTCGGAATGCAAGGCAGGTGAGCTGTGATTGAAAGACGATTGCTTGCAGCCCCCCAAGCAAATCCACAGTATCAATAGTGTTAAAATGATACAAATATCATCAGTGACAAAGACAGATTTATTGTCTCCAGCCACACTATTCTTGTTAAGGGAGCCCTGTACAGCTCCATAACTGGATACGAATTCTAACAAAGTTTGTTTAAAAATGTGGTGATATTCCAAAAGTAGCTGTGCAAAATTGGCAAATCTGATTTTAACAAATCGACTCCTTGTAACTCCTCAGAGACCTACAGGTTTGCTGAGAAAGGCCTTTTTTTTTTTGCTTTTTTAAACGCTTCTTACTAAGGAAAGCGCAAGTCGGATGCTTTCCCCACTCCCACTTCCCAACATTGTGGTTTAAAGTAAGCAATTGTTTATTAATATCTGCATATATTGTGAAGTTTCCCAAATACACATGCATGCAGCAACCCATGCAGAAACTTTATTCACAGTAATGAGGCATAAACCATGCTCTAATCCCAGAGAGGAAGGTTGCTCGAGTTCCTTCACCAGAAGGTCAGGTTCACTTTGAGATGATGCTGGAGCTCCCACCAGTGCTAGATTTTATTGCAAAGAAATAGAGTGAATCTGTACTGATGGATATCCTGGGAACTCTTGCTGGCTATACAGTACTTCTGGAAAAGTATGACCATTCTGTTACTGGACAATTTAGTCTGGATTAGGTCTCAGATGTAGAAGGAATTGGCGTAAATGACAATTACGAAACAAAAATGAAAAAGACAGGCACAAGAATACTGAGTGTGAAGAATGTGTTCTGAGGACAGATGCTCCACCCCCCTTTTGAAACAGGCTCTCAGTCTTTGTCTTGGCCATGGAGAGAGGAGAGAAACCACCACCTGGAGCTGAAAGTAGAAATCTGCGGTTTTGGTGTGGAATTTTTCAATAATATTCACATTAGAGGTGAAGGGGAATAAAAAAAAAGATGTTCACAGAACATTTAGCAACGAACAGCCAAGTGATACTTTCATAATGCTACCTATCGTGTTGCTTAATGGAAGCTGCAGTTTGGGAGGCTAAAGCCATGGCTGAAAGAAAGCTCCTGCTCTTCAATGCTCTCGGAAGACAACGGACATGTGAGCAATCCAGACCTGATCGACTTAGAGGCCATGTGGCTCTAAGTCGGATGTAAACATGGAAGTGGAGAGGGCTGACGCATGCGCATGTACTGCACATGCTCAGCGTTAAGCAACCGATCATATAGAGACATATACGTGCACAGCTGCTTGCAGCCAATGAGCTTGCGTAATCTGGTGGAACACTATGTATATAAGCCGAGCTATTCGGGAATAAAGTGGCATTCGCTTGATCACATTGATCGTGTAGCATTGTCCGGGAACCCGCACACATCACAATGCCATCTCCACTCTGCCCAAATTGCAGGACAGTCCTACCAGTCAGAGCTTCTGGACTATAAGCACGATTGTGGGGAGCAAAGTACAGGGGACAGTGGATCAACAAGTTGGCTAAGTCAACTGGTTCATTTGAGAAGCTTCCAAGGGAACAGGAAATTAAAATGGATCTTTAAGCTTCTTCATATGTAAATATAGGTACCGCCTTTGAGCATGGACCACACCCACAGAGTAACTAAGAAACTCCTACGTCCATCTTTACACTGTTTTGGAGAGTGTACTTGAAAGAGAGAAAGATGCAAGGGTGCTTGTTTGATTTTGTGTTAGGAAGGGTGTGTTTCAGACTTCAGAGATGCTACAGAAACAATTACAACAGTAAATAAAACTATTATCAAAAACCTAACGTTTTTAACTGCTATTTGTGTGTAATTGCTTTTAAATAAATGAACGGAAAGTAAACGTTAGGAGAATAATTTGCTGCTAATCAAGAGTAATAAAGCGAGAAGCCTCATTTCCTTTCCAGATTTCTCTAACTTTAATACAGTTTTACCTCTCAGAAGTTTGACAACAGGAGAAAGCAAAAGGTGAAGTCATGCTATGATGATGTGTGTGTGTGTGTGAAGAAATTCTGGGGTCTCAGGACTCTGGGTGTTGTTCTTTTTCTCTCCTTTCCTGTTCCCAGTTCTGATACAGCTCTTCTGTTTAGCTGCGCATTTTGACAGACTGGGATGGAAAGTAACACGATGCAGAAGACTGTGCAATCCTGGACATGTTGCCTTGACCCTGAGAAACACCCTTCTTTTCTGGAACCTAGACACTTCTCCAAGAAAAAGTTCAAAAATGTTTTGAAGGCAAGTGCAAAGAGTCTCACTGAGTTTGACAAAATCTCTGCTCCCTACCTCTAACCACCTAACTTGTGGAATTTCACTTAACAGTGGAACCATAATCTATTTATAGAACTGTAGAATAGGAAAATGAAATCAACCTCATTTTCATAACCTAATTTTCATTGTTTTTGCTAACCTTAAGAGTGAGGTTTTTTCTCTTTAGGAGGCCGTCTTTGGGATATGAGTAGGAATTCTGTTCCAAGGTTATAATGTTAGCACAGTATCTGACACAGCTAAGCAGAAGTGACCATTTGGCTCAAACCAAGTCTCTATAATGAGTCTCTATAATGATATTTTCTGTGTACAGCAGTGATGAAGGCACATGATGCCGTATAACCACAGGCAAAACATTTATGGATGGGCGCTTATTATTCAGTTCTGCATTGCGCATCTAATCATTTTTGAATGGAAAAGAAAATTCAATTCACTCCAATCACAATACATTGTTGCTGGTAAAATTGAATATAGCTTCAACAATGAAAAGAGAACTGCCAATAAATCTATCCTAGTTGTAAACAAGGTTGGGGGAAAATTTCACAGTTGTTACACAGTATTTTAAACAAGCAAAGTTTGATTTTGATAATGACTCTACTCTCAAAGCACCTCATTCTTTTTAATTTAGCTTGTCATTAGCCTATTCAGGAGGAATAATACTGATAATAAAAGAGGAAACACAGAGATCAGATGTTTCATGAGACTCCCACAGCACCACCTCTGAACTTCCTCCTCCCTGTTTTTCTACACATTCCAACACCTCCACATTTACGTTGTTTCCAGCCAGGCCTGGACTGCTCTCACTCCAACACTGCTTGCTCACATAGGACTATCTAAATAGGGGTCCGCAACACAGCATTAGTGACTAATTTGGGTGAGATGATCCCAACCAGCCCCGTGCAGAATAGCTGATGTATCTTACAACTCCAGCTTCATTTCACTATGTGACGTGCCAAAAGCCACAGAGAGAGTAAGATGTGGGATTCAAATCCCTGCCTTCCAGCTCCATCTGCTCTTTTTGTCACTTGTTCCAGCCTATCCTACACACTTCTCCACATAGTCCTGTTCCTGAGTTTTCTCATGGTTCTATAGTTCACCTAGGCCTATTTCTTTCCTCCTCTGTCCTTCATCTACCTTTTTGTTGCCTTTAGTATGTCCCAGGACCTTCCAAAAAACCTGACATGTATGTCAGGGCTTGGTCCAGGGCCAGATATAACAGTGCTACTGACAGGTTAAAGAAGGGGAAGGAGCAGCTGTGCACCAACGTGACAGCTCCGTCCTTACCCCATCCCACAGCCCAGAGCAAGGACACTGAACAGGATGAATGATTTTTCTCCTAGATTCATGTGTAAATCCATTTTGTCTCACCTCTTCATTCAGAATTTGGTACAGGCAGAAAATGAAGCAGGCAGTGGAAGATCCAGTATTTTTGCAAGGAAATGTATCACTCAAGAAATAAAACATTTTGCTGACACTTCATAATGGATAAAAAACCATGTAGAAGCGAGGTCCCAGGGTCCTGATTTGACAGCTGGAACATGACCCTTGCAGGCTGATTGCCCTTATTACGTACTAAGACGTGGAGAGGCCAAGCAGGGCTGAGACTCTACATCCCAATCAGCAACGGGTTTTAAGGAAAAGGTATGTGAGAGGGGCTAAACCAGAAAACTCTTATCAGGGCACTGTGATTAGACAATGCCTTTTTGCGCTTTCAGCTATGCTTTGGAGCAGCGTAGGCTAATTGATCAGGTGGTCAGTGCTACAGTGACATTTTCCTTATTGTGTCAGTCAATGTCCATAAATCCTGAGTGGAGTTCAGTTAAAAAAAAAAAAAAGCTGTTAAAGCTGTTATTATTTTACCCACTCTGACATGGAATAAAGACAGACTGAAATAAATACGCCAACTTCATGTGTACTGACCTCTTGATTACAAGACCTTTTTGTTTCATTTTTAGCTTTCCAGAGTCTTTCCCTTGGCAGGGTGAGAAGTAGAACTAGAACAACAACATTGGGTTGCAGGAAGGGCTGTGATGGGGAGAGGTGGATCTAGTAAAACAGGAAACATTTCAAGCCTGGTGGCTCCATTGGATGTGTCGACTTTCCAGGAATGAGAGTCTTCCATGCATTTCGACCATTAAGCTAGCAAGGTTATGAGAGATGGAGAAGCTTCCATCGCTCTTCCTGAAGTGGTCACAGAGCCTTGAACTGTCTCTAATATGACATTTTAGGTCAAACTTTTTACACCACTAATGAATTCTGCGATTCATCTTTCTGGAATACCTCCCCTTCTCCCCTGCTCTACTTTCAAGTGAGCATCAACTTCTTTGAATCACACCACAGTTTCATTACGACTTTTTCTTACAAAACAATGTGTCAAAGCTGTACCATGACAGAAATATCGGTATGTTTTATTTTGTTGGGATTTCTTTCTTCTTTTTTTCTTTTCTTTCTCTTAAAAAAGGTTTCTTATTGGAAAGTTCTTATTAATTGAAACTTCCTCACTTGGCTGAGTTTACTTGCAGAAACTACAAGGAAGTGTTCATCCCAGCATCTTTTATTTATTGTCTTCCTTAGTACATTCCATTCTATGATTCTATGATTCCTATTTGCAGATGGAGTTGAGGCGCGAAATAGTTTAACTGGTTTGCCTAATGTGACAGAGGAAGCTTGTGGGAACTGCAACTAAATCTATGGCACCCAGAGGCTTGAGAACAAGGCTCTTCATCTGCTTCTCCATTTTATCTCCAGCTTTCCATGAATACATTAATCAAATAAATTTATGAGAGGAAGGAATAAATTTGAAATCCCTGTTAGGAATATTTCCAAGAAAGGATTTCATATTCATCTTATTCTAACCAGGCATTTGATGCCTCTCCAGTTGGAGCATACAGACTTGTACCTGTTGGACCAGGGTCTGGCTTTCAATAGCTTGATATTTGTGATGGATGGCTTGGACTCCATCTGCAGATGATGAATAATTCATAGAAATCGAAAGGTAGACACTTGTAAATGGCAGCTAAATACAAGAAAGACAGCTGCACCTTTGAAATTGGCAGTTTTCAAGGAGCAGAAGAACCATATTTTAGAGTAATAAGGAAGCCAGTGTCCATGTCTGGTTTAGCTCTCACTTCCCCAGTAAGTGTCTCCCTAAACTGTTGACAGTAACTTCGGAAGAATAGGACAAGAAGTTGAAGATGCACACTGTGGTGTGATAAGCTTTCTCAGGGCTGTCCTTTGCTTTGCTAAATAATTTGCTTTGCATTTTTGTGTATACCTCAGGAGAGAATTTAATGTGTAAAATAACTGAAATTGCTTCTATTCCAAGAAAAACAGAACGTAATTGCTTTTTTTTTTGTTTTTACTATTATTATATCTCCTTGTTTTCTGGATTCCTATTTGGAAACTTTAATGGAAAACATTTACCCTAATTTAAAAAACAAACACACAAACTCCAAATACTTCTCTTTTCTTCAGACTGGTTTTCACTCAACCCATGTTGAGGGCTTGCTGGGTTTGGGTCTTTTAAAATGTCTGTCAATCGTGGATCAATGAACAGCTTCTGTTAAATCAAGAAGATTTAACAAAAGGAAGAAAAGCAAAGCGAGGGGGAAATTAAGTGCAAAATAAATGTCTAAGTAATACAGCTGTGATCTGATTAGCCAGGGTTGGAGGTAGGAGTTTGCTAAAGACACAGCGCTGGGCCAGCAGCACCAAACTGTGCAGTCTTACAGAAAAAGGGTCATGGTGCCATTCAGATGATGCTGGCATTTGAAATCTCTACACTGGGACTGTTTTTCAGAGTGTGGTTCTGCTTGCATCTCAGTTTTACTACCTTCTCCTTCACTCTAATCCTCAAATTAATGAAGATTGCTCAGATTTTGTAGCAGCAGCCTTCAAGTTTGGTAATTTTTAACTAAAACAAACACTTAAATAAGAAATGGTCACCTTTGATGGATGTAAAAGCTTCTGTGCAAGCATAGACTGAGTTTCCTGACTCAGCAGCCATTCAAAGGAGGCCATTAAAAACCAAAGATGACAGCTCTTCAATAAATTCATCCTCCTTTCTCTTTTTTGTGGCCACAGTATCTCTTCTTCAAATCCTACCATCTTTGTCAAAGTTAAGTTTTCAGCTGTTACTCCAGCTTTGACGCCAAGTCTAAATTTTGTGATTAATCTATGCCAGATGCTTGAGTCTGAGAGACCTTCAACTAAGTCAATGTATGTCACTTGGAGAAATATCACAACTAGACTGTCAAAATCCTCTCATTTTTATGCATGTATTATATTGTATCTGGCCTGGATAGGCTGTGTACAGTACACAAGCTGTCTAATAACATCTTGTACCTAAACAGGCTTTTAACTTGCTTTCTCTCCTTTTTTCTTCATCAGCAATGACAAACCCCATACCTAAATTAGTTTTTCTACTGAATGCAGCTTCCTCTTCTACCAGCAGACTCAGAAATATTGGTATTCAAACCTGAGCCAAACCTGTGGTGAATTTCTGAGTTTGGTACAAGCCTGTATGAACTTCTGCAGGTACTTCAATTCTTATGTAGGTGGAGTGCAAGAACAAGGAATGGCTCTTAACAGGGGCATAAGCAACGTCCAGGAAAACAGCTCCGTAGCTGCGGATGGAAGCTTAAAGTGCTTCTGGAACAAAATCAGTAGTGATTATAGACTTTTAAAAGTGTTCTTTGCCTTCTTATTCTGTACTTGTAAGTTCTTCTCTCACGTGTTGCACAGCTGGGCCTGTAAAGCAGCAGTGGTATACAAATAATCAATCGCTGTAGTTATTATTTTAATGATGGCATGGGGAGATAATTTAACTGGGTTGCTGATAATGTTGGGCTTCAGATTCTCATGTTGACTGCAGAAGGAAAGCACATTTTCCAGCTTTTTCTGGGCAAAGCAGTGAGAAAAACCCCAACCTTTCCAACAAATGGCTTAGAGACCTTCCCAAGAATTGCAAGCCTTGAGTCATTATTCTTTCTCAGCCTGCCTGGATTTGAACTAATGTTTTTCCTAACTTGGGCTTGATCACTGGTTTAACAGACATTGAGAGAGGAGTAAAGGAAACAGCTTTGCTCTGCTGTCTTGGATATAGGTGGACTACAGTATTTCTTCAGGCACTGTGTTCTTCAGCAGTGGGACTCCTTGTCATAGAAAACTGGTTATTCAGACAGACTCGGGTTCATAAGCAACTGTTCAAATTCATGTATAGAAATCCTTTGAGAGTTATGACATATGAAGATAATACTTCTGGCTCAGGGAGTGCCTGTGTTGCCAGTCACAGACTGGGAAGACGTTCTGGTCAGCAGTACCCCAAGTTCACTGTTCTTATTCACACCTTGGCATGTGGATAGATAAAAGATACCAGGTTTGATGGCCCTGTTTTCTGATCCATTGTGGTCATTCTTAAATTTTCAAGTATGCCAGCACTAACTCAGGTCGTATCTAGGAGCTCAAAATCAATCCCATATTGGACTTGCTTAGAGCAGAGGTCAGATCTGTGGAAAAGCCCTTGGGACATGCTTTCTAGGTATAAAGCCAAGAGGACTATGTGGGTCTCTGCTACAGTGACAAGGTTCCCTGTGGGGTGACAGCTCTGAAGGCTCTGCTGTCTTATCTCCTAACACACAGCCCGTCTATCAAACCTGGTACAGCACCAGCACTTTTGAGGAAGATGCTTCTGGGTTTAAATCACTCACTCAGCTGAGCTTCCTGTAGCCCAGCCCAAGAAAGCCATTTGCCAGAAGCTCCCGTCTTGCTTTCCAGGTCTCTCCCTGCTCCTTGTTGGTTTTCCTTGGCGTAGCCATTCAGTAAATGTGAGGCAAACACTGGACGTGTGGTAGCTGTGCTGGCATAGCCAGAAAACACATCAGGGGGAGATCTAGAAGAACAGATGCAACCCAGCAAGACTATGTGTACTGCCTGCACAAGCCTCTCCGTGCCCAAACCAGTTCCAAGTGCCTCAGAAACGGGTAACGGACATGATGCCCTCTAAACAGATGGACATGAGGATTGACAAATCAGAGACCACGTTCAAGTATTAAACATAGGCTTGTTGTGGGACACTTGTCCTAGAGACACAAGTCAAAACAGGCAGCCAGACCTGTAGATCTTCGTTTTACACATCTTAATTACACAACATATTTACTGACCCCATTGGAAAGGCTCTATTTTTTAGGACCTTCACTGTGTGCAAAACTGAGATTTAAAAAGATACGCCAAATGTGTGACAGGGAAACTATTGCCCTATGGAAAGAAGCAGCTCATTTCTCTGTCGTTGGTAGAGGATGGTTATATAGGAGGGAGCTGGATTATAATTAATCAGATTAAATTCAGAACAGATACGTGCAAGATATCTCAGTGAGCAAGAAAAAAAGCAGACTCAGTAAAGTGCAGTGAGGAGGAGCTGGCTATACAGCCAGACTGCAGATCAGACTCGGAGGATTTTTGTAGGCCACAAGATGAATGGGATTGAGTAGCATACTGCTGTTAAAAAGGTAGACCGCTTCCAAAATAAGCTCTTGGCTGCCACCAATTTGAAGCTCAGGGACGGTGGTCTCTCTGTACTTAATAACCTTCTGTGGACCTTTTTATTCCTGTTGCTGAATTTGCAAGACCTGGGATGTAATTATTTCAATGCCCTCATGAGCTCTTGCAGTAGGGTATAATTTTAGACATCCTACATTAACAGACATTTAGACAAAATGGAGAAAGTCCAAAGGAAAGCAACATGGGTAATAAAATGTTGAGGAAACATGACCTATAGAGAAAGGCAATAGAAATGAGGTCTATTTAATCTGAAAAAGTGAGAGAAGTTCTCTACACTGTCAAATGCTCTCAACGGCATGGGCAGAACTTGGCTGTTTTTTGAAGTGATAGGACATGATGTAATCAACTTCATTTGTTAGTAGGACATAACTATTTAGGATAGAAAAGGAGGAATTTTGCACACAAACTTGGAGGAGGATTTGAAGACATTAAATTATAAATTACATTAAGTGAAAACACCACAGGATCTAAGGAGAGGATGTGACTAACAAGCACTGTCCCACTGTGATCTGAGCCCACAAGAAGGCAAGGATATTTTTACATCACGCCATGACAGAGTCATACTGTCTGTATGGTAAATCAGGACATCCTTTCAAAGGAAATTTCAGAAGTCCGTATTTCTGATATTTTCATTTTTTCCCCAGCAACCTTTTACAAAATAATTTTTGAAGGTCTAAAACTTTACTCGAGTTGTAGCAGCAGCTCTCCTATGTCAAGGGGGTCTATTAGCAGAATAAGATGCTTTTGAAGATGAGTAAAGGAGTACATTTTAGGCCTGATGTTTTCTGCATGTTGCTTTCTTGCTTG
Source organism: Steatornis caripensis (assembly GCA_013398225.1). Lineage (NCBI taxonomy): Eukaryota > Metazoa > Chordata > Aves > Caprimulgiformes > Steatornithidae > Steatornis > Steatornis caripensis. The sequence goes on from VZSC01009109.1 coordinate 506,937, forward strand.
CTTCAGGGGTTAAAGAAGCCACATTTACAGAAAGGCACAGTTCATAATTAGCAGGGTGCTGAATTTCCCACATGCATATAGTCTGATGTCAGAAGGGACTTTCATGTCTATCTAGTTTCAGAACAGGCCATTTCACTCAGTAATTTTTGCTTCATGCTCTTATTTTAGGGATTTTTCTGAATTTCTTCAATGTACTTGGCTTTGGACAGCTGCAACTTCTTTGCTGGATATCAGATCCTTTACTTAGAAAAAGAGGTTGGGTTGATATGCCTGTGCCAATATCGAGTTCATATGTGAAGTGGCAGATCTTCAAGAGTAACCAACATACACACAAACATGCAGAGAGAAACATACACAGACAAATGCACACAGGCACAATCTCCCTGAGATTATCATGCAGACAAAATATTGTCCTCAATACATTAGCCACAGTGCACCCTGGTAAATCATTGGTTCAGTTGTCCGAAAAACTGAGTAGTAAAAACGTGTCTCGTATTTGAATTAAAAAAAGAAAAAAGAGCCCAAGGTCTAATAAGCCTCCAGGTATTTATAATATTCTAATTTGAATGTTACAAAGCGGGCAAGTTGGATATGTACTAAATGCAAGAACAAATAATGATGAATGAAATATTAAGAATTCAAAGCCAAAACCATTTGCTAAAAAGCATAACTAGAGCATAATTTCAATTGGTCAAACAGCAAATTAAATGTCAATAGAGACTAACAAAATAAAATCAGAGCAGAAAATGTTATCAGAAATTAAGCTAACATAAAGTGTATGTGTATATTTTCTTGCTTTTGTGATTATCAGAGGTATATTTTGGGAGGGAGAGGGGTAAGTTTAAAGTGCAAGTGATAGGTTTGCACGTCAAAATAGATGCTCTGGTCAACATCTAATGAAAAGAAAGTAAATAATGTAAAACATGTTTCTCTTTCAGATCATGTTTGTAATAGAGCAACTGAGCCCTCTAATCATAAATTGTGATATTGTGGAGGATTGAAGTGGTGGTGCAGAGGATTAGATGCAGAGAGGATACCTCCATTTGTATTTCTGAAGCACTGTGAGAACGAGTCCTAAAACCTGTCTTTCTGCATGTCAAGTATCCCTGGGGAGCTGTCCTGGACATGTCTGGAGAGCACTCTTGAAGTAGTTGGGATACTCTGCCCCAGCATCAGGGTGACTTGGTAGAGAGATGATTACTGACTATTTGCACGGATGGTCTGGAGAGGCAGCACTGGGTGATAGTCAGCCATCAGGGAGCCTGACCTGCTCCTGGACACCGTCGTGCTGGCACTTCATGGAACTGATGATGCCATCAGGTTTCACACTCCATCCTTCTCCCTGGGTGGTGAGAAGCGCAGATCATATCAGAGAGACCTATTCACGTTCTGGGGACATGGCTGGGAACACCCTCACCTTTGCTGTCACAGCAGGAGACATCTCAGGCTGCCCTTGCTTAGATTGCCAGTAGCAGAGTAATTGCTTTCAGGAATGGATGAAGCCATGGGTAACAATCGGGAAACAGTGTAGGAAAGGGGGAGGATGGCATAGAGCAAGTATCTCCATTTCTAACAGAAGAGAGAGACCTAAGCAGGATTTTTGCAGAAAGTAAGCTTTTGCAGAGGAGCCCACACAGTTGTTAAGGGGCCAAAATGCTTTCCGAAGTTCTGTCTCATTAGTAGGTAGGAAAGGAGCAGAGGCTGACTCTGCTTTCTCATGTCAAAAAGAAGAAAAATCTTCCCCTATACTTTCTGGAGATCTCTTGTCCTGTCTTGTTTTAACCCCTCTTCATTAAAGAGAATTCATTTTGCAGCCTGGTCTCCTACTGGTCATGGGGGAAACTCCTGAAAAAATTGCATCAGGGGCCCCTCTATTCCTGTCCCTGCTATATGAATTGTGGAGTTAACATCAGAGCTATGCAGACATGTGTAAGGCTCTTACTGATTAAGAATATTCATACGTGGTGCTATCCAGAAAAAAGTGGCTGGTCCTGAATAACTTATTCCAGTACAACTTGATGTTGAGACAAGCTCTTCAGGAAAGTAAAGAACCTGTCATCAAGGAGGCTTAAATACAGATGGCTGCAAATTTTTTCTCCAAATATTTTCTTGATTAAACAGACATTTCCATTTTAAATTGGATGGAAATCCAGAAAATCAAGCATTTAGTCTTCTGACATAAACAGTATTTTTTCATCAAAACAGTTTTAATTTCTGTTCATCATAGATTCTTTTTTTCTGTAAAATCAAGTTTGCAACCAGAGGTTTTTATAGTTTTAAACAAAATAGGGAGCTGGCCACTGTTGATTGTAAGAATCTTTTTAATAAAACTTTCCTACTTACACCATCACTAGGTCACCTGCTAGGAAAACCTCAGGAAGTGTTAGTGGTGATTACTTCCATGCCATTTTGAATGATTGTCATAAAGACTGTGTTAGGTCTTTCACAGGCTATGTTTTAGACATGCGCTCACCTGTGCCCAGCAGAGCCATCTCAAGGCTTCTCATCCATGTACACATGTCGGGAGCTGTGCCCAGGGTATGCTGCCTTGGGTGTCTGCCGTCTTCACTTCTGTGTCAGCCTGCTATCATGTATGAGCATCTGGGGCCATGCACCAGAAAGTGTGAAGAGGGATCCATGGCCAGCTGAGAGCAAGGCCTGAGCTGTGGCCAAACTGAAAAAGCAAATGCTGACCCGCAAGCGAAGAGACAGAAAGGCTTTGGTTTTGTCCTCTGTGCCCTAGCAGGGAGGCTTGGTTATTATAGGAAGGTGGTGATATCTTACCTTTTCCATGTGGCTGGAAGCAATTCAGCTTAAGAGCATGGTTTGATTGATAGGGCTTGTCTGTGCAACTTAGATTAACTGGGAGAAAGACAAGATGCAGCTAGTGGAGTAGCTGTAGCTGCAGGATTCATAGACACCCACAGAGCAGTGCAATAATAATGCCTTGTGAATCTCTATGTAACAGTTCAAAATTTATGAGGAAGAGCAAGAAAAACGAACACCCAAACCTTGTTTTAGACATATGAGGAAACACTATACAGCTTTGCCCATGCTATTTTGAATTAGCAAGTTGTTCTCAAATAAGTTCTAATAGGAAATAAACCCTAGTTAAAGCAAACAGTACTTTGTGTTTCACAGTCTGTCACTTTGCTTGCTTGTTACCCAAGAGGAAGGCACAGAGAAATTTCTCACAGAAAGAGCTTTAGACCCCATGCAACCAAATACTGACAGAAATACACCCACTAGTACCACTTCTCTCCTTTACAGATATATTATCTTTTCTGTTTTCCTCTCAGGATGAACAGGACAAAAAACATCTGCTTGTTCTACACATCTTCAATCTACCTATTGTTGTGGGACAAGACTTCCCTCTACATACACCAAAATTAACTTTAAATTAGAGGGGAGAAAGTAAGAAAGGGAGAGATGTTTGTTTTCAATGACCAGCAGAAGCAGAGATAAAAGAAGACCTTTCTCAGAAGATGCATTTGCTCAGACATGTCAGAGGGGTTCAGGTAAGGACCCACTGGCTAAGCCTTATTCTCATTAACGCAGCTCGGAGCTGATTCTGCCACAGGCAACTACTGGCTTTTCCCAGGGCTACCACATGCCCATCTGTCAGCTGTCAGTCCAGCTTTCCCAGCACTGACATCGTCTGAGTAGGCAATACTGTTTTATAACCCTCTGCAGGCTCCTGTCTGAGGCACTTGTTTAGTTTTCTTGACCTTAGACTTGGCCTTAGATTTACTGACAGGATTATGGAGATTGGTCCTTTCCAAGCTCGTAACACTAATGAATCTCAGAGTAACTTGATGATTTTCATAAAACCTCACCTCAGGAGTCATGAGAATTTCATGTGATTCACTCTTTTGCAAAGTATAGACTTAATAACTCTCATGGTTTTGGGGAAAATTTTAAAAAAAGGGTCATTATATCTTAAAAACATAAAACTGGAAGACCCATGAAGTATTCCATAATTAATGTCAAATAAAGAAACACCACGTAATGTAAAAACACATCTAAGTTTCTGGAGTACCTGGCTTGCAGGTGCCAATGTTGTTATGCTGTATTTATAAGATGGGTGGTTTGTACCCTCAGAGAGACAGTTCTTCAGTGAGACAGGCTGAGCTGGTGTTCAGCAAAGGCCCCAACAGCATTTGAGCAATTTAGCACTTTGCAGGAAGCCAGACGAACTAACAGAGCCTGTTTATTTCCTCTTTCTTTCAGTACTCCCACGCTGGTGCCTCTGTAAAGGAAAATATTGATGGATCTGAAATATGTACGACATAGGCTGGGAGTCCATGGCAGTTGTCCCCTAGCAAGCTGTTTCTGAGTCTGTTTCCTTTAGTGAGACCACAAATTATTCTTTCTCTTTCTCTTTTTTTTCTTGGCGTAAGAATTTACCACCTGCTAAGGTGCTGCACAGTTACAAACACCAATGGCATGGAGGAAGAAATAGCAAAGTTTGCTCTATAGTAAGACGTTTGCAGAAGATTTCAAGATTCAGTAAATGAATAATTTCCCCACTTGAAAAAAGGGGTCAGCCTGTCAAATTTTTCAAATTTCACTGAAATTTCTGTTGATCTGTTTAACTTCTAGAGAGTGTTAGGCTTCATTTCAAAGTGTGACGTGTCTTGAGATCCCTATTTATGCAATGAATATTTTTGAACCATATCCTTCATCAGGTTGCCATGAGAAGACAGAGAGAAAACTTCAGTGAAAACTGTGTAAAACCCTACTCCTTTTTTCTTGATTTGTAGACAGAACTCGGCCGGGTGGTCTTGGTGGTTGGAGATGGGGACAGGGACCCAGTGAGGACCCAGTGGCAACTGGAGGGAGCTCTGTAGGTCTCAGAGAAGTCCTAAGGTGGGAAAGTGATCAGATGCGCTGTCAACTCCTCCAGCAACAGCCAAAATTAAGACATTCAAAGGTGCTGTCTCCACTCCCACCTCCCATCCCTTCTGTAAGCATAAATAAAATTCCATTGCCTCAGTATGAAGTTCCCACTTCCACACACTGGAACAGAGAGGAGTCTTTTGCAGCTCAATTCCCAGTCTTTAACAAAACCCAAAGAGAAAACCCTTCCAGCTGATGACTAATTCCCGCAGATGACTTTAAAACTCACTAGGGGGAGTTTAGCCCTCGGTGAGAAAAGCAAGGTGTCGAGAGATTGCTTAGGAAACCCAAACTGAGTGTATCTTGTTCAGTCCTTTTGTGCCAATGTTTTCTCACAGCAAACAAAGAATATACCCTTTGGAGGACATGCCTGGCTCCCTGCACCACCCAGTAGAGGCCACCACACAGTCACGCTGTGAGCAACTTCCTAGCGTGAAAATGGATCTTGGTAGCTGTAATAATGCAAGATGCAATGAAACAGCAATGAAGCTTGTTTTTTTAATATATGCAGAGGGGTGATTTATTTTAGTAATGACTGGAGGGAGGTGAGTATTGAAATCTCAGTGTTAACCTGCATTCTCTGCTGAGTGTCCATTCGGTCAAGAGGAAAGAACTCAGCAATGTAACAGAAACTGTGCTCTTTTTTTTTCTTTGACAAATTAACCCCTTTTCACTTTTATGTAAAATTCATAGCAACTAAAAGCATTTCAGAAACAGCCTTAATACTATCATTTCCTTTCAGAAAATAATTTTTCTTTGTGAAAAATGTCTGGCAAAAATAATAGCTCCACCTTCAAGTGGTGATAGATCACAGTTGGCAGCCAAAGATCAGACACATCCACCTGACAAAACTTTTGAAACCCAAGCAGAGATACTTTAGCATCCAGAGGGATAGTTATTCATGTGGTTGCATTTTCTTCTCCTATTGTATCTCCATGTATTCATCTGTTAGGCATCTCTGCTCCATCTCACCTCTAAGACCCCAATTAATCAAGACCCTGAATTTACTCCTTCCCTGGCAAACCCTTAAGGCAGAATGCCCAGTGGCTCTGCAAGCTGCAGACAATGATTGCTTTAATTTTTCTGTGTTTTTAGCAGCAAGTTCACACATTTTAAAGAGAACAAATAATTCCTGCACAATGAAAGAATGTCTAGTAAAAAATTTGATCGGGGGGTTTTGCCTATGCCTATTCTGATGAAGCAATCTGCAAAATAATCCTCCCCTCAAAAAACAGAAGTAGTGATGGGGTTTGAGTTTGTGATTTTGCTCTTCCCTGCTTCACAGGTGGTTTGGTTCCTATGCTTTTCCTTTTGTCCTCTGCATTTTATGTTCCAGAACAAAATGATTTTCACAAACCATCATTCTGTGTTGCCTAATCATCCTCTTCAAGAGGAGAAACCACACTGTGTTGTGGGGGACACATAGTCTAAAAGGCAAATTTTCCTAAAGAGGATTTTTTTCAGGAATTAGATCAAGATATCACACACTTTCATTTACTTATGGCTCTCTAAAATGTAGTTCATAATTTTTAAAAAGCTATGCATATCTGTTTAATTAATAATTCTGTTCATTTGTTTAAGCCTTTGTAGAATGCTTAAAATACTAACCTCAGCAAGAGGCCATCTAAAACTTTTCAAAACATCATAGTGCATTGTATTTCATTCCAGTAATTAAAAGAAAATAAGTCACCTTATTTTTCTCCTGATTTTTATTTCTTTCATTATTTCCTCAATAAACAGGCATTAAGAAGGAGCCTGTCCTTTCACCACAATGTTGTTTGTTTCTATAATTGAGATGTCAACTCAGTGTCACAGCAGGAATTCAGGATTTTCTTTTAGACAAGAGGATGAAGTGGAGTCCTTCTGCTTTAATTCCCCTTCTCATGAGAATAATGTTCCATGGGTGCCTGTCTGAAATCATCTGAGTGATGGAAGTCTTTTAAGCACAAATCTGGTAAGTAACATAAAACTGAAATGCTGTTGCACTGTGTCCTGGTTAGGCATGGTTAGAAACTCTTGCAGTTTCTTTTTCCTTGAGCAATCTTTGTAGTAGCTTGGTCAGTTTACCAGGAGATGCCTGCAGAAACTCAGCATTAGAAGCAATGCTAAGCATTTCCTTCTATCGGAAATCATCCCCTGTTTAGTACCTCCTAAAACTTCTTTCAGTCATTAAAAACGAGTGGAATGATCTCAGCTTAGTTTCAGGTTTTTCTCTGTGTGTGTTTAGAGGAATTTTCCTGGTGATCAATGTTTTCCTTTGGTCAGCCAGACATCTTCCACAAATGCCTGCAATCTCTGTTGTAGACCTCTTCATAGGTATATGGAAGGGAGATGGATTTTTGCAGGTGGAGGGTCTAAGACTAGAGAAGGGAACCTAGGAAAGGATAAATGGAAATCTGGGGACAGACTGAAGGAGGAAGAAGAAGGGAAAGTTGAAGAACAGGACTTTATGTGTGTACATAATTGGGAGTGGGAGAAGGGAGAAAGCAAAGGACCAGAAAGTGTACAAAAGTCAGAGGTGGCAAAAGCGCATTTATGAAACTTTAAGATGATGGCAGGGGGGATATTTTTGAGGGAGAAACAAAGAGATATGAAGGGAGACATCATTTTCTCATCCTGTCTTTCTCCTTCTATTGCACTGAAGAAAATTGCCATGAAGGAATGTTATCTTTCGGCAATTCCTCCCATGTTCCCTAAGGCTATGTGCCCTTGTGAAGGGTCTCCAGATATTCACCCACTTTTCAGTCCAATTTTTAGTCTTCTAAGACTGGTCAATCTTAGGTAGGGCTTTCAGCAGCCATCTGAGAAGAGATACTGGGTGAAAAATTTGGAGGTTCACCCTGAGTGATAGTACTGATGGTAGACAGCAGAACCCCCCCTGCCTTCATCTCTTTGTCCCCTCCTCTGCAGACTCAGTGGCAGTGAGGAGCTGCTGCTCTCCTCTACACAGGGAGCATAAACATTTCCAGCAGGGAAAGTAAAAATTTTATAGACAAATACATATCCTTGTTACTTTGAGGTTATATATGAGCAAGTGAAGGGAAAAACAGGAACTTTGCAAGAATATTGCACTCAGCAGGACATACCACCACAAGGGGGTAAGAATGAAATTGTGCTGGAAAGAAACTTGAAAAAAATCTGAAACTACAAGTTGGTTGTGCACAGATCTAGCCCATATTCCAGCAGTGTATTATATTCCATTCTATTGTTTTCCCTTTGGATATTTATTTGCATTTAAACAAGGCCAACATCTGGCAGAGGACAGCATTGCATGTTTCAAAACCTTTGCTTGGATAGTATCACTTTAGAATAAATGAGTGGCCGAATGCACTGCATAGGGAGTTCAGTGATTTGTGTGGTTGGGTTTTACATCTTCATTTGGAGAGACAAGTGGGATTTGAAGCAGGTGACAAGGGAAGAACTGCATGTGTGGCTAACTCAACATGTACCACATCTTCTGGATGTCGGAAGAAAAGTGAAAAACATGATGTGTTTCAGGCTAGATAAGTACACTTCTGAAATTATGTCTCCATGATAAAAGGATAAGCCACAAGGAGCCACACAAGAAAAAGAAAAAAAAAAAAAGGTAATGTTTGTTAATACCATGTGAAATCTGTGGACACACAGAAATCTGTTTCTTATAATTTATTTTCTAGCTCTCTATTTTCTATAAATGCAAACAATGTATTCAGCTTGTCTGCTTGTCTTTTGCACTGATTTTCTAACAAAATGCCCTTAGTCCTGGCAAATCAAGCAAGATGCATGATGAGGTGCCAGCTTCCCTGAAGCACCTTAGAGACTACTGATCACACATCCATTCACCTGCACATAATCCACTTACGTTTGTCTGCTGCAAACAGTGGCATTCAGCTCCCTCTCACGTGTTTTCCCCATAGTCTCTGATACGCACTGCAGACCTAAAGGATGTGCCATCTTTGGTCATGATCTTGAGTCATTTGGGAGGCTGACTCAACATAAAAAGTTTTGGCTTAAGTAGAAACAACCTGGAAGATGAGAAAGCTGATTCCTTTTTAATTAAGTGGGGAGATGGAGTTATTATGGCAAAGATATGAGACTTGAGTGTATGGCATGGAGAACTCTAGACAGAATAACCTACAACGGAGGCAGTGCATGTGAGGCTCTGAAGAGGCAGAAAAGTAGAGAGTTAAGAGTTTAGGTCACCAATTGCATAATTAAAAAAAAAAATACCAAAGGCTTCAATTTTTTTTGCAAACCTGCTTACATGTTAAAATGTAACCTTTCCCCTCCTCAGATCTCAGAAAAAGTACATGTTCTTTCAGTATGAACAAGTTAACCCTTATTAAAAATTAACGTGTATCCCTTGATAGGCTTTTGCATAGAAGATGTTCATATGCATTTGCTTTTTTGAACCACCATCTGGAACATCTGTTGTCCTCCTTGTCATCTGTATACCCCAGTGCTTTTTTAATGAAAAGCAAAAGGAGAAGTAGGTAGCAGTGGGCAGCTGTACAGAGCTATCCAAACTCATGCTGGGACTGAACCACATCTGGGTCAACTCTAGTGAGGTACCGAATGCCTAGGCCAAGCAATGGTCCCCTCCTTCTCTCAGCAAAGCAAGAGGAAAAAAACAGTGGAAGATGAGACTTGGTGGAGAGGATTGGTTCAGGAAGCTGACATCTGGTCAGGTAGGAGCTTCATTAACTAAAAGCAGAGCCGAACAGAAAAGAGTCATCTGGGAGCTCTGTTAAGTCGCAGTTTCCCTGAGAAATGTCTCAGTTCTACAGGGCACTGAAATACAGGAGACAGGAAAATCAACAAACAAATTTCAAATAGTATATTTCAGACACACTCAGGCCTTTCCTGTGCTCAGGAATTTATAGATGACTCAAGAAGAAAAATCACTAGGAAAACATTTTTCACTTGAGTGTTTCTGATGAACAGCAGTAGTCTTGGTCTCTGTGTCTAAAAATGACATCTCCTCAGATATATCCCCTACACCTCTCCAAAACAATAAGGTCACTTGTTGCATTTTCCTTATTATTGCAGAAGCAAGCCTTTCTACAGCTTTTCAGTTCCAGATCTCTTACTTCCCAGGAAAAAAACCCAAAACAGTAACAAGAAAAATACCCAATTTAAAATAAGCGCTAATAATGACCATATGATCTCCTGGTTTGATATTTACATATTTATTACTTTGTGGAAAAGGTATTTATGGGCCTGACAGCAGTTGCTTTTACTTCACTCCCATATCTAAGATTTGAGAGGCTTTTTGTGTGTAATGCTTTTCTCCAGAGAGGTGCTGTATGGCCTGTGTCTCAAGCAGTTAGAGTAAAAAGGATGATTGCTTGAAGTTCATTCCTTGGTAGATGTGATAGATAGATGGGAAAGACCTTGAGTGTCTACACTGATAAGGGGTCTGTCATGTCAGGGAATAAGGAAAAGTGCAATATTCCTGGAAGAGCTTTAAATTACATTTTCATTCTGACCTACTTTTCCTCCAATTTTTAAGGTCTACTTGGCGATGACTTGATAAGGGTGAAGTTAAGAGCGACTGATAAGAAGTCTAGCTTGAGTAAAGTAAGACTGCCTTGCTCTGGTGGCTCTGACTGAAAATAATGACTAATTTGCTATGATTCCTGATTCATATTTATTTAGTCCTTTCACTGGAAGTCTCGCTACTGTGGGCATTAGTTGCAGGAGGCTGGCAAAGATTGCAAATAGCCCTTCATCGAAAAAACCCTTTTATAGTAGGAGTAGTTCTGCAGCTTCAGTCCTGGTAACGCCCTAGAAATGGGATTATTGGAGGTGCAGCACTGTGTATTGGGCTGGTGGACAGTCTTCTATCAGTGGCGATTGTAATGACCTGTGCTAGGATCTTGTCTGACATGAGTGTCCAGCACTCTTCTAACACATTGTCCAGTACACACTGCCTCAGAAGTGTGAGTTTCCAAAGTGTCCCATGACTTTAGATAATTTACTGTATCTCCTGGACTGGAAGCCAGTTTCACCCCAGGTCCCCTTTTCTATTAATTAAGAGAGAAAAAGTGGCATTTCTAGAAGATCTTGCCAGGCTTAGCCAATCTCTCAGAACTCTTTGAAGTGCCTCCTGACACTAGAAGAAATGAAACTCTTAAGTTAGACGCTAAAGAACGGCAGGATTAATTTAGGCTTTTGGATCTAACTCCACAACACTGTGAGCCACCTCTGTTCAATTCCAGCTGTTAGTTTGTGCTGAAGGTCAATACAAATTGCTTATGGGAGCATGGCACGTGGCAAAATTCCAACTGTGAGGAAAAAATAAGAAAAAATAATAGGCATTCAGCAGTCACTCATGCTGAAAAACTGAATGAGAAACAAGTTCCTTGCACACAGGATAGTCCCAGAGACAAAACTGTGTATTTAAGCCCATAGTTCCTGGAATACTGGCAAGACTTCATTAAAGCACAGGAAAGGCATCCTAGGGATAAAATAAAAATAGACAAATGGTGGATGGTTCCTTAAGATGTTGCATATTAAATCACAGCAACTGGAAAAAGAAGCAGTATGTTGTTTCCATTTCCTTGCTTCTCCATGCACAGCCATCAAATCAGTCCCTGCTGAGTTCAGTAGCTTCTTCCATGTCTCCAATGTCTACAGGAATCCAGTTTCTTAAGAGCTTTTGATTCACTTTCAAAGCCCTGTCACTGAAAACATTCAAATTCTACATGATCTCCATTAAACAAAGAGGGTTACAACTCAGTCAAGATTTTCCAGTTCTAGAACAGACAAAAGTACTTAAGTTGATGGTTCCAGATAGTTTTCAGACTGTAAGATGGGGATAGTAGGAAGTTCAACACCTGCATTTACATAATTGCTTTTTAATTATGTTAGATTTTTTTCAGGCAGGATATTCCTAATCTGTTTGCCTTTAAACCTTTTAAAATTATCCCAGCTAAATGAGGTCTCAGATGTATATATGGACGTAAAACAAATAACTTATTCAATGGGGTTTCGTATGGCTTGTTTTGATTTTTAACTCTTCAGATAATGCTGTGGATAGAGGTGTTATTAAAAGAAGCAAAGCTGAGGTTATCAAATACTTGTATATCAGAATAATTTAATGGATGGTATGAATTAGAGTGGAGCAACATCCAAAACATTTGCATGATCTGAATGGTAGATAGATAAGCATAGCAAAATTAAAATACTTCATTAAACAACTGCATTATATGGAAACATTCCTGCTGAGGTATAAATTGGCACTGTAAAAGGAGCAGCAGGTGCTAAAGCATATCCCAGACTCATTTATACAAGAGGAAAACTTGCCAAACCATGCACACGTCAAATTTACTGCTCCCAGTAATACTGGGGACCACTCCACTAAGGGCTGAGTTTCTCAGACAGAGAAACCGGGAGAAACCCTGTGCTGTTTTTCTGTGGTTAGGCACAGCCAATTGGACCCACAGTAAAATGAATCTCTTCCAAGCATGCAGAGCATGGACTATTTGCTAAGCCCCATGTGGTACTAGGCACTCCTCCAGAACTAGGGAGTGTAGTAAAGTGATTATGGGATTCTGTGACTGATGGCTCTATCACATGCTTGAGATTCATGGCTCACATAGCCATGCTCCAGTGATGAGTGGTGGTGTGCCTGCAGAAAATGCAAAGGAATTTGCATTTTAATGTAGCTTAGTCAACAGCAGAAAAGAGTTAAGACTAGTGACCTTAATTTGCATTTGCAGTGGGCAGAATAAGTGCCTAAAGACAATGGACACAGATCGATGTTATGTGTGCTGATTTAATTTGGCATCTGGGGCCCTACTGTGGAAAAATCCTTAGTGGTCTGGTTAAACCACACACCCGCAGGCTCCCTAACTTTTAGGTATCTGTTCACACTGAATCTCAGCTTTCTGCTGTTCCCTTTCACTGTTTGTTCTGTTGCCTTTGGCTATCGTCTAGCTGTGTGCATTAAAAAGGCAGCATTGCCTCTCAGGATATTTCAGGCTTTTCTTCTTTGCAAGATTAGACAGTCTCCTCTCTATTCCTTAGCTGGAGGAAAAACAGCTAACCTTTTAGCCTTTCCATCCTTTTAAGGACTAATATCCCCCTGGTTTCCTCATTTCTTTCCTCCCATTTTCAGTGGCCTTCAGTGTAATACTTTAAGTGCTCTCTTTTCAGAATATGATCAGGTTTTAACACCATTCATCTAGATTTAAAAATAATGGTTCAGCCTTGGTGACTACTCACCCCGCTGCCTTATTTGAAAGAGCTTGGGTTTTAGTGGCCAGTTCCTCTCCCTTTCCTGAATCCTTCTTCAAGTTTCCCAAGGAACTAGTTCCCCTTCCCTGCAGTGTTTATTTCTTGGGTTCTGCAGCTTCCTTTTAGACAAATCAAATGGGATGTGTCTCTTGGCTTTGCAGTTTGGTTAACAGTGAAAATCGAGCCAGAGGCCTTTGGGGTGGAGTATTGTGTCATGAACAAATCATGGTTATAGAAACTGCATTTCTGTTCTCTCAACATGAGTAGTAAATGGGAGGCAGCTGCACTCTCATGATTTAAGTAATAATATATCAGTTTCTATAGATTATAAACGTGGAGCTGCCCATGATGGGGGAACATGTCTACTGTTTTTTCATAGCGTAGGTCACAGAGTCACAGAATCACAGAATGGTAGGGATTGGAAGGGCCCTCTGGAGATCATCTAGTCCAACATCCCTGCTAAAGCAGGTGCGCCTAGAACAGGTTGCACAGGAACTCGTCCAGGTGGATTTTGAGTATCTCCAGAGAAGGAGACTCCACAACCTCCCTGGGCAGCCTGTGCCAGGGCTCTGTCACCCTCACAGTAAAGAAGTTCTTCCTCATGTTCAGGTGGAACTTCCTGTGTTCCAGTTTGTGCCTGTTGCCCCTTGTCCTGTTGCTGGGCACTACCGAAAAGAGACTGGCCCCATCCTCTTGACACCCGCCATTTAGATATTGATCAACTTTGATGAGATCCCCTCTCAGCCTTCTCTTCTCCAGGCTGAACAGACCCAGGTCTCTCAGCCTTTCCCCGTAAGAGAGATGCTCCAGTCCCCTCATCATCTTCGTTGCTCTCTGCTGGACTCTCTCCAGTAGTTCCCTGTCTCTCTTGAACTGGGGATCCGAGAACTGGACACAGCACTCCAGATGTGGCCTCACCAGGGCAGAGTAGAGGGGGAGGATCACCTCTCTTGACCTGCTGGCCACACTCTTCTTAATGCACCCCAGGATGCCATTCGCCTTCTTGGTCCTAAGGGATAACAGCATTTCTCTGACTTGTTCACAGTCACAGTGAAAGAAACTGGAGCAGAGCAGGGAGCTGAACCTGTCCTTATCAGATTCCAGGAACGTGTGCTATCTAGTGTCCTGTGCTTCCTCCATATCCTGAAACCAACAAAAGCTGATTGGAAAATGATGTTATCAGAGACAAGCACTGAACGTAATAGAAGACAATGGAATGGTTCCAGCACCATTGCCCCTCCAGTGTCTAGAAGACAAAGAAAAAGACAGATTTTTAAAAGCAAACTGTCCTACTTCCCTTCTGGGCCAGTTTACATGAGGAAAAATTCCAGACCTTTGAAACCACATTCAAGAAGGTTAATACAAATGAATGTTTGTAGGACCAGAGAAAACTCTTTCTGAAGTCTGGTCCCTGCTGTTGCAAACAGGAGAACTATGGAAACTCTCCCATAATGTTATCAATATTCATCCTAAAATGAGTTAGCTTTCTTCCCTTTCCTAGTCCTTCTGAGAGGCTTTTCCACAGTTGTTCTCCTCTGGTTAGCAACTTTCTCCCAATTACCAGCCTAAATTATTATCTTTATGTTGCCATTGCTTTGCTGCTGCTCATTTTACTTCTCTGTTTCACGGCTTCTTCCAAATAAAAGCACTGTCCTGGATCTTTGTCAACTGGCAATTTGAGACAGATTTTATTTCAGGCCTGGTCTAGAGCCCATTTAAGTCAATGGGAGTCTCTGCTGAGTTCAGCGTGCTTTCCAAGTGGGCCTTTATAAGTTATCCCTGTAGTCAGATGGATATAGAAGGTCTGTGTTGATGAAACAATGTGCCTAACAAAATTGTACTGCAACTTACAGACTGCAAAATCCTTAATTTATCTGCTTTTGTTGGCCAGTTCAGGAAGGAAAGACATTGAGGTACAATTTCAATAGAAAGTGGGATCTAACAGCCAACAGGAAAGGCACTGTGGAGCACTTCCTCATGAAGGCATTATGATGAAGCCACCTCTGGAAGTATTTTACTGCCATTTGTTTTCATCTCACTCCTCTGCTCACTTGGGCACTGCATGAAACCAGTGTGTCTGGGAAGAAAAACACACGAAATGCTCTTTTCATGTTCCTTTCCTTTTTTTTTTTTTTTTAACCACGTGGAAGAAGGAAACCCTCTAATTACCCAAAGATGACATTATCATCAATGATATTTAACTATTTCCAAAATGTAGTGCTTTTTTAATTGTCATCCAACCCATAAGAGGTCCTTCATTCTAGCTTTTTGTAGTTTTTCTCAACTGCCACAATGCAAAGCTGTATTTTACAGTTATAAAGCAACCATTTTACTTGTAGTGATGAAAACACTGCACCATAAGAAGTGTTCAAAACAATACACTGTAACAAGTAAACAAAGTTGTTGTCAATAGATTGCTTGATCAACATTACAGACAGTAGAAACTCAAGTTATGATCCATACAGATAAATTAGTCATGTAATATTAAGCAACAGATGTTAAAGAACTGCAAAAGTAGCTTGAGACACAAACAATCTGTGAAAAAAAAATGATCCTAGTTTGGGACTTAATGTGTCCTAAAACCAGCACAACAGAAGCAAAAGCAGAAACAGTGTGAGCTGGAACATCCTAATGGTAAGTTAAGACTTGGCAATCAGGAAGGACACAGGACCCACAACACCTCAAGGAATCCTCAGCAGCCTTCCCAGAAGAGTTTGGATTGCTGTTCCCTTCCTATGTAACTCCAGTCCCAGCTAAGGAGTCGTTTTAACTATTTAAATGTTTGCAATCATTAACCTTTCAATAAAAACACAGTTTCAGCTTATTAAGCTCATTAGCCTGTAACAAATGAAGCTTTTGAACATGCCAAGGAGCAAAATGTAACTGGATTCAGAAAGCAATTAGATGCATTTGGAGAGGACAATAGGTCTCTTGAGGGCTATTCAGCACAGAGATGTGGATACAGTGTCTGATTCAGGAGGTCCCTAGGCTGCAGACTGCTGGGTGGTTATACAAGGCAACACCATACATGTTTTTCTAGCTTTTATTGTCTCTGTTACTCTTTGGTTCCCAGGTCAGGTGGTCCTTTGATCCGATTCGCTACAACTGTTCTTATATACTAGTAATGCTTGGCCAGCAACCAACAAACAGTGTCAAACTAGCTGAAAGAAAGTAGTAGACAACATTGGTTTATGCTTTATAAACTAAGAAGCCCATACAGCAAAGCAGTGGTGTGAACTGAAGCCCTCCATAAGTCTAGCTTTTGACCAAAGAATGAAAGTTACTCAGCACGGAAGACAAAGGCTTATTTGGCAGAGGTTGATGCCAGAGTAATTATTAACCACATGCAGCTGTAAGAGTGTCCAAAAGTCTTTGATTTTTGTCCTTGCCTTTTTTCTTCTTTTCAGCGTAGGCAGGAACACCCCTGCATTACTGCAGATTGTAAAGGAGCAGTTTTCAGAGGCTTGGAAACCCAGGCTTGGTCATGAAGAAATGCTTGGCTGTATCACCTTGCATTTTACATTTTCAGGTCACGCATTGCTTTCTGGAGGAGCACTCTTCTTATTAACGCTCCAAGACATTCTCAGAACTCTCCCTGGGATCTCTCCTAGGACCAAAGCTTCATGCATACAGATTACAACACTGCCACGTGCTTCTTGAGGACCTACTTCAAGTGTCACCAATATACTTACAGCTGAAACTCTCATTTGTCAGATGGCACTGTTGATTGACATGCTGAAAACAACACAAAAAGGATAGAGAACTATTCAAACTACATTTATGATTAGTGAGACAACAGTATAAATCCACTACCAGCACAGTTCTTATTCCCATTTTCATGTTTTCCATACTCCCTACAAATTTCTCATCTTCAGTGTTGTGTGCTCTTGATGCCCCAGAGTAACTTTATTGCTCAGGTACACTCTAAATCTCAAGGAAATAATCCAGATCACTGAGCTGACTGTGCACCCATTTTATTCCAGGGAAAGTTAAGGAACAGGAAAAACGGAAGCTAAACATTTTGTTCTGGATCATTCACCATGAGCTGCATTTACTGAACTTCAGCAGTGTGTCCTAGAAACTTTTTATTCTCCTTAGTGGCTGGGATTATCTGTATTGTCTATGGTGCACTGTAGAAACAAGATTCAGATGAAGCACTAGTGTAACAGATCTCCCTGTTAACAGGCCAAGTATAGCTGGGGGCCTGTTCATTCAGACCGGTTTTTATTGGGATCCCTGAACCACTTGCATGAAGTGAAAATCTGTTGCTTTCGATCTTATCTATGTGGAAGGTATCAATGTCACATGGGTCTGTTGGGGCTGGAGCAAAAAGGCTCGTGCTCATATTCCATTTCAAGACCATCATTTTGCAGAAAGTTGTCTGAGAAGCTGCCCATATTCTTGATTTAGCTCTTGGATGCTTAGAGGTTTAGGTGTCATTGCATGAACTTCTGGCTTTGTCCCCATCCAACTCTTGTCACACAGAAGGTCTCAAGTATACCGTAGTTTGTAGATCTGATCAGCAGAATTGCCTGTATTTTCACTTTTTTCCAGATGGAGAAGAGTCCTGAGACCCTAGCATGGGGTCCAGCCAGAAACACTATGATGAGCACTACACAAGCCAAGCTAGAAAGATGCACTAAATGTAGTACATAGGATCATGGCTTCTCAAGTGAGTAAGCAGAGCACTAACTGTACATCATAATTAAAATGGTGTGGTGACACCTGATCCTTAAGAAAGCCACTGCATTAAATGGTGTAGATGATGAGGGCATGGTTTGAGTCAGCATGGAGAGACAAAATACATCAGCACAGAAGTCCAGCCCCAGGAACATTACGACTATGAGTAAACTCATTCGTATGTGAGATTATTCCATCTTTTAACAGGAACAAAAGTCACGGAGTAATTTACCAGTTGCAAAGACGTGAGGTTGTGTCATGTGTACGCAAAGGTTTTTAAAACAGAGCAGTCAGTTTTGGACTGCAACAAACTACTACGCAGATGATCTTTAAGACTGATATTAGGCGCTTTGTAGTCTGCATGTTTTGGGGATTTTTTTGATGTCTTTTGTTTGTTTGTTTCTTTTTCCTTTTTTTCTCGCTCATTTCCTGAGATTTCAGCTGAGGAAACAGTGGCATTGTTGATTTTAAAAGGGCAGTTAACATGATCCATATGTCTGGTCAGTTTGTTGAAGAGCCCAAAATGTGCACCTATTAAATATAATGAACAAGGAATGATAGATGATGTCTCACACTCACAAGCTTGTAATTAAAAAGGAGGGAGATTCTGCAGGGTACAGACTGGAAAAAGCATCCTTCAGTCACAAAACCTTGACACGGAGATGTCAGTTGCTCAAAACAGGTTTTAACATCTCTGACATGAGGGCAGCAAGGGAATGGAAAAGTAAGCAAAACAAAGCACTGGAAGGGCATTTTAACACTGTGTTAGGCAAATGAGAGGATAAATGATGACTATATACTGAATGGTGGTGGGAGGGTTATAAACATTACAGAGACAATTGCCGCTAAATGAGGTGTATCCCAGGCAGCTGTCCTGATGCATTAGGAGGTTGTTTTCAAAAGAAAAGATTATCTCATCAACATTAAAACAAAACAAAATAAAAAGATCCCTTCCACACAGCTCACATGCCATGAATAACTCAGCAGCATGTAAATGAAACCCTTCCCGAGGCAGGCTGTGTTCTGGCTGCCTCCTTTTGGGCATTATTTGAGCATGGACATGTACTCTCTGTAAGCCTTAATTATCAGAGCAACCATATGAGCAAGCTAGCTTTCCCTGTTTATCTGGACTTGTGACTTTTATGCCTCTTTGATCTATGTGTGGTAAATCTGAGAGCCTCCATGCTGGCCCAGCCTCCACTGGAGGAATTTGACTGACTACTGTCTTGCTGGATTGCTATGATCACAAGAACTATTGGTTTCTTTCAAGGTCCATTTTTCTTTCATGCTATATGAATCTGTGACCATCTGGGTTTTCTGTATTTCTTTAATGGAAATTTCCAGCAGGCAGGTGTAAATTCAGTGCAGTCTGAGAATGTAATACACATATTAAAACTAGCAGTGTTTGTTTTGTTACTGTTAATAATATATTCAGCTCTTCCAGAGCACTTTCCTTCAGTACACTTCAGATTACATTATCATTTCACAGGCAGGGAAACCGAGGCACAGACAAACACAGCTTCTCATGCTAGTAAACAGTACCGCAGCTGAAATACGATATAAGGCTTCTTAAGTGTAGTGCAGTGACCTACCCAGAAAACACTGCCTCTCTTTGACCTACGGGAAAATTAAAATCTAAGACAACTGTGTGAAATATTCTTATTTCTGAAACTGAGCTCATGTCCAATACTCTTTCATGTCCTTGTTATGCTAGAAGCCTCAACAATGCTGACTTCAGGGAACTGAAAGACTGGATCTCCCTCACAGTGTTAACTAACTGATTGATGCTCACAGAAGGTTTTCAAGGCACATTTCTTTTTAGTGGTCAGTAGATCAATAGTGATCCATGGGCCAGCCTCAGGTGTTCCACAGAATGACTGCAAATTCCTTTTAACCACCCAAAAATAACCACCGCATAACAGCACAAAATCAAAATCAAGGAAAAGAAATGAAGAGGTAAAGTCTATAACTAAGTTTTACTTGGTTGAAAGTGAAATCTATTCTGATACAAGATGGTACATCGGTTTATTTTTTAAAACACTTTGCTTACTAGAGACTGAGAGTTACTTCTCTCAAAGATTTGTAAACCGGCTATCCTCCTAGGAGACCTGAGAGATAGGATGCAGAGATTCTGCCAGTACATAGCCTGTCACCTTGGAAAGGAATGAGAGCTACCTGCTGTTTACATCTCTGACAGTAGAGAGCCATGTCAGAGATAATGTCAGAGATATATCCCTCCAAAACAACAAGATGGTCTGGAGCAAAAGAGCATCTCAGTAGGATGGACTCTGTTTGCATAGACACAGTAATGCTTTCTATGAGAGTTACGGTTGCTGTTTGTACTACAATAGCATCCAGATTTGCCTCAGAGCATCAGGGCTCTGCTGTACATACTACAATCATCTCACGGAGTAAGAAGCATCTCTGGCCCCAGAACTTTGAGGACAGGTGTGTAAAGGGAGATATGACAGTTGAGGCACAAAGAAATCATCATAGAATCATAGAATCATAGAATGGTAGGGGTTGGAAGGGACCTCTAGAGATCATCTAGTCCAACCCCCCTGCTAAAGCAGGTTAGCCTAGAGCAGGGTGCACAGGAATGCATCCAGGCGGGTTTTGAATATCTCCAGAGAAGGAGACTCCACAACCTCTCTGGGCAGCCTGTNCTGCATTTTGGGGAAACTGACCATTTAGGATAAATTTCAGTTCAGAATAAAATTCTAATAAAACTATTTGTAAAATGTTGCATTTTCTGACAAAAAGGTGCCAGACTGGAAAAAACTGGCCCAGTTGAATCCGGGAAGTGAATTAATGCAGCCACATCCACACAGCCAATCTGCGGCAACTGCAGCGGAAGAGACGAGCTTCCTGCCTGAGCTGGTCTCCATCAAAATGGGTTGCTTCTCCCTTCAGTGGTGCCATGCACGCCCCTGCAGCAAACCCACCTCAGGGCATGGCAAGCTCGCAGCAGCCTCGTGGCTGGCTCCATCTCTTTGCGCTTTGGTTAGCGATACAGTGCTTGGGCTGTACTGCTGTGAGGACTGGGCCCAGCTGAACAGGCCAGAGAGAGCACGTGTCCGCTTCTAAAATGGTGCCAAAGTGGATGTCTCCACTATTCACTTCTAGAAGTCCATTTTGGAGAGACATGACATAGAGAAAGCAGCAGGAATGAAGGCCTGGCATGGGCTTGGAGAGAGTGATAGTGACAATGAAAGACAGAGTATTTAAACCAGAAAAAAAGGAAGCTTTTTCCTTCTGATTGATTGAAAATAACTGAGGTTCTAGCAACAATCCACCATCCACTGGTTGAGGAACTCTGTAGGGGTGTTGCCAAACCTCACAGTATAAGAAGAACATCATGAAAACCTCTCTCCTCTCAGGGTAGCAGAGCAGCCGCACTACTCAGGAACTGGATGGATCTTGTTTCACCATCTTCTGCTTCACAACCTGGATGGGATGAGGGAAAGGGAATTGCTTGCCCCCACGCATATCTTTTGAAATTTATAATTTTCCTGTAGAATTGCCTCCATAAAAAAATTCCCCTGAAATAATTTTCTTTCTCTATGCCCCTCTGCCCTAGTTTCTATCCCTTTTTTCAGCAGCTGAATATGAAACCAGTTCAACATTGGAACAAAAAATTATTTTTTTCACTCTCTTATTTTGAGAAATAAAATCTCATAGTTGATTTGATGAAAGCTTCTGTTTTACAGGGAAATCAATTCCTCCTCCAACACCACTTCACTTTATAACAGACACTAGAAAAATACCCATTCCCTCTAAACTTGACAGATGCCACCACAAGGTGAGAAGGAACCACTGTTTCTTTCAGTATAGTCTTTTTTAATATGCTATGTACATGGAAACACTTCTTCATCCATCAATCAAAAAGTTCATTTCTTCCTGCTGCCCTTCATCCCACTTTCAGGTCTCCCAAGCCAATCGTGACTGTGCTACATAACTGACTCTGGTATAAATAAGAGTTGAGGAAATGGAAAAAATTAAGAACTGCTCCAGCCCTAAGGCTAAGTATCGCCCTCCTATTTGTTTTCTCTGTATACTAGGCTTAATACTTTTTCTCAGCTGGGTACATGAGCTAATATACTACATAATCAGAGAAAAAATATCACCTTATAGAAATCTCATTTCTTATCACGCTTGAGATTTCTGTGGATACTGGAAACACTTTACCATTTCATAGTATGTGGGCAGAATAGGGAAGAAACAACAGAAGTGAATAATTATTTTGAGCTTTAGAGTCTCATTTGTATTAAAGAGTCTAAGCACTGAAAGTGAAGGGAGACTCAAATTTCTTCCTCCATCTCATGTGTGCTACCTTGTTGCTGAAATCCAAATAATTTCAATGGAGAAACTCCGTTGATGCGCAAATAACTTCTGTCTTTGGGGTGCATTTAGAGATGGACATTCACAGTCCACCTATAGTACACATATGCCCATCACAGTAATGGTATGAAACTGTCTCCTTATCTACACTGTGTGTTTTGTTCAGACACTCTATGGGGTCCATTGCTCTGTGTGACAGGTATATCTTGAGGACACATCTGTTTGGGTGGCCTCGGTCTGTGGCAGGGCCTGCAGGAATTCAACCTGTGAGTAATAATCTACTCACATCATGCCTATCGATCTCAAATGGGGCATGAGTCTAACAGAGTGCAAGTCTTAGAGCAACCCCCTTCAGCCAGCTGCTTTTCACCATTCATCAACTCACAACTCATCTGAGATTGAAAAAAGAGAGAGAAATGTCTGGATAAAGACACTCACATTAGAAGAGATGCAAGTTAATCAATACAGCTCCTATCCTTTCAGAAATCTTTTAAAAAGCTGTAAATATCATAACGTAAGAAAGAAATTCGCAAGAGAGAACATAGCTTGAATCAGATATTCACCAGTACAAGTAGAATTTGATAAAACATATAAACCCCACAACCGTTGTCTCCCAAACCAGGCCTCAAGCCTCCCCTTCACTCTCAGCCATGCTGCAGGGCAGACGAAGCTCAGTCAGCCAGATCACCCATCTTGTGATCAAATTTGTGTACTGACTATCTAGTTATCTAAAATAAAATGAAAGTTTAAGAGGCAAAACAAGGTTTAGAGAGAAAGAACAAAAGCAAAGGTGAAAAGTCCTCTTACTCGTTTGGTGATAAACCTCCCCATTATATTTTTGGTCTTTGGTGCTTTCCACTTTAGCTGGTAAAGATCTGTGCTAAAGATTGTCCATGGAGGCAATTTGTGCCTCAGAGCTATGCTCCAGAGACAGGATTGTCCTCCTTTCTCCTGGGGAGACTGTATAGTGCCCTAGCTGACACCAGTGAGTTAGCCATGGTAGCGGCAGCATCAGGACCAGCCCCTTCACTACTTCCTCCCCTAATGAAATACAGAAAGACCCTTGCACAACAAACCATGGACAGTGCTAGGCAAGCATCTTGCTCTGAAGACAGTCAAAGCAGGTTAAAATATTTGCAGAGACTATCCACAGCTCTTACATTAAACCTATTATTTCAGTTGCCAAGAACCTCAGAGCATTGCTGTGAGGAAGAAGCCTGGATGAAATGAAAGAGACTAAGGGCGATGCTCAGACCACCTACTGCAACGCTGGAAACTAGTTCAGTGTAGTTAAATTCATGCAGTCTGTGAACAACTCACATTTCCCCTTACCAAAAATCATAACTTACAGGGTGTAACACTGAACGTGGCTCCCTGTACTGTTGATGAAGAAAAGCATGATGCTGAGATTGCATACCCCTATCAGACCCCTCCAACTACACCTTTTTTTTCTCTGAAGTATGTAGAGTAGAAATAAGATGAAGTCTATTTTAGTGTTTAAATTGCCACCATACTGGCTAGAACATGACTGGTGATTTATCTGAGGTAACACAGGAGATTTGAAATAAAACACAGACTTGCACTGACCCCTTTCAAGTAATCTACAAGGGTCCTAAACATCTTCCACACAAGGATCAAAGGACCAGACATATTTTTAATTGTTAAATCTCTTTGATCTTTCATAAAGCTGTAAAAACAGGACTTGTTACTTACAGTGTATATTTTAGCTCCATCTTTTATATAGACAAGGGAATATTGAATAGTACTGCCACATTTGCATATAAGATGCTCTTTGCAAGTCCTTTTTTTCCCCCTGAAAGCTCAGGATCCTAGAGATACCTCATTTTGTTACTCTCAGTCTTTCATTCACACACACTCTTTCTCTAGTTTCCAGCATTTCAGGAAAAAGTTTGAAAAATTCTAATCTTTCTCTCCATTCTCCACATGAACAACAACAGAAAACAAGCGAAAAGATCACAACGTGACTTTTTAAAGCCTTCTGACTACTAAGCTAATATCACAAACTGTCTGGCAAGGGTTTGACTTAGGATTTATCCTTGTCTGAGCTTGGCAGTGTGCGTGCTGGTCTACTTATTATAGCAGACAGATGTAAGATCCTCACAGCACTTAGTTTCTTATACGTCTCCCTAAGTTGGTTAATGCTTCACAAAAGCTGGGAGAGAGAAGTGCATAAGTGTGGGTGTTGCGGAGCTGGATGCTGCTTGCAGTGCACTACTCACAGGAGGGAAGGAAAAAGATGGATATTATCAGAATTTCAGTGCAATCACAACCACATGGAAGTGGCTTTACTTCCTTAAAGAATATCTTTATGGGGAGTAATAAGAAAGCCAGACAGGCCTGAAGAATGACTTACTCTGGAGGTTGTGCAGTGAAAAGCCATGAGCTATGAGTTTGATTAACAATAGTGACTCAGAATCAGGATCTTTCCTTTGCACCGAAGCTCCCATTTGTTCCTAGCATACATGACTGGTGCTGACAGGCCACCACTGGATTCACGAGAAAAAATGCATTGCCTGCAGATGTACCCGAGCTGATGATGCATGCTAAAGATCCTTGTCTCGAGTATCCTGTATCACCGCAGAGACAGAGAGAGGGAAGAAAGAAAGGGGGATCTTCTACTTAGGTATGGCTGAAATTGAAAACTGTGAAGTGGGGATCAGGAAGGGATAAATAGTAAATTTGTGGAGCAAATAATGCATCACATTAACTGCAGGGCCAAAGTCTTTTTGTCTTGGGATTGCTTTCCCTCATTGGTTTCTTTGGTCACTTGCTAAACCCTAATTAAGGAGATTCTATTGAAAGCAGTACCTAATCATACCTAACTGCCTGAGAGTCACTCTTTTTCTTTTGAGTTGAGCCCTTCTGAAAAGCTGGCTCCTAGATCAATTACAAAACAAGCACAGCTTGGTTTTTGGAAGGGACCTTTTTTTCTCCATCACAAGCTATTTAGCTTTCCAGTCATGTGGCCGCTTCATGTAGTCTTCAAGGGGGAAGGAAGAATGCCGTACGGCAGAACGGCTTGTGAGCTCTCCTAGGAAAACTTACACCTGCTTTCTGCCCGCACATCCACACTCATCTCTAACCAAGCCATGAGCTGATGCTACACAGCTGCTATGAGACATGTCAGGGCTTCATTTGCCAGCATTTTCTCCACTCTGGATTGCATTGGTGTCTCGTAACAGCTCCCAGAACAGCTTCATGAAGCTGCTAATGTCAACCAAGTAAATAATGCATGCTTCAACTTTGGGCTAAATATACATTTGTCTGATAGTCCGTAACAGCCACCAAGTCTGTTGTGCTAAGCAATTCTTAGCTGTGTATTTACCAGATCAATGGAGTGCNCTCGTAACAGCTCCCAGAGCAGCTTCATGAAGCTGCTAATGTCAACCAAGTAAATAATGCATGCTTCAACTTTGGGCTAAACATACATTTGTCTGATAGTCCGTAACAGCCACCAAGTCTGTTGTGCTAAGCAATTCTTAGCTGTGTATTTACCAGATCAATGGAGTGCTTACAGCTTTCACACATAAATCAGTACTTAGGTAAGTTTTCAGATAATTATTAGAAGTAAAAGAGCATTGCTGTCCATATACAGCACTTACACAGAATGAATCTTCTTCTGTCTTGTGTTGCTTTTTTTTCTGTAGCCCTCAGAGCCCTGATGAGCAGAGGCATTAAACACAACAGAGTAAGCTGAAGTTGGTGTCTGAGCGTCACTCATTTTAAGCAAGACTTCTGTAGAACATGGAAGGTTCTCACAGGATCCAAACTCTTCCCTCAGTATCATTTCAGAGCAGTTGACACTATCCAAGGCACTTGAATTACATCTTGTTTGTTGTATGAGAAGAAAGAGAAAACACTGTGATATTGGTCTACTTGCTCTGGTGTCTGTGTCTGTTAAGGACAATAGGAGTGCCTGAGGATGCTTCTGCAGGACCAAAACGTACAAAGACAAAATATAGAAGACTTATGCACTTGAACAAGTATCACAATTTCATACTCATTTCCCTTGTGGGCTCTGAGATACATCAGCTCTGCAATGTATTGTTTCTGTCCTCTGGCTGGGCATGGGAGTTGGAGGAGGCAGCTGTTTTATCACTCAGGTCATGGGTACAGAATAGGAGGTACCAGTGATTGTGGACCTTCCCTGAGGAAACTCTGAGGAAGACGCATGGTGGATGTTGAAGTGAAACTAGTTACTGTTGTGGTAAGAAGTGATCTGATCTCAGAGGTGAACCAGCTCAGAGGATTTCTTCTTCCAGCCTTTTCAGTTTGTAACCAGGATGGTGGAAATAGAATCTTGTCTCTTTCTCCATAGATATTAGGTGTAAAATGTGGAGTACACACACTTGCAGCTATTTTTGAGTTTAAGCCAGATAAAGCCAAAGCCGTTCCTAAATTTCAGGGAATAATGCTATCTATGAGATAGTGATTTCAGCTTGCCCAATTTCTTGGTTGAGGGGATTTATCCCATCGGACTCCATCAAGGAGGTACCTGAAGAGGCCAAAGTTTGTTCTCCTGAAGGCCAGGGTAGTGAGCTTGCTGTGTGCCCTTCTCATTGCCCTAAGGATCTTGAATTCCACATTTTCATGGTCACTGCATCCAAGGCTGCCCCTGAGCTTCACATTCCCCACTAGCCCCTCCTTGTTGGTGAGAAAAAGGTCCAGGATAGCACCTCTCCTTATTGGCTCCTTTATCACTTGGAGAAGGAAGTCATCATTAACACATTCCAGGAACCTTCTGGATTGCTTATGCCCTGCTGTGTTGTCCCTCCAACAGATATCGGGGTGGTTAAAGTCCCCCACGAGGACCAGTGCATGTGAATATGAGGCTGCCCCTATCTGTCTCTGGAGGGCCTCACTCACTTGGTCTCCCTGGTCAGGTGGCCTGTAGCAGACCCCCACTATAATGTCATCTGTCCCTGTACTCCCCTTAATCCTGACCCATAAGCTCTCGATCGGCTCCTCATCCATCCCTAGGCAGAGCTCCATGCACTCCAGCTGGTCATTGACATAGAGGCCAACACCCACTTCTCGTTTCCCCTGCTTGTCCTTCCTAATCAGCCTGTATCCTTCCATTTGAATGCTCCAGTCATAGGATCCATCCCACCACATCTCCATGATGCCAATAAGACCATAGCCCTTCAGGCACATGGATGTCTTAAGTCCTCTTGTTTATTCCCCATGCTACATGTGTTTGCATAGAGGCATTTAAGTTGAGCCCCCAATGAAGCTGACTCACTGACTGGAGTGGCTGGAATTCATTTGTGCTGCAATTCAGATGCTCTTCTGCTGGCCTGTGATCCTTCAACAGGCTCTGGGTATTTATTGCTGGCACTGGCACCAAACTGGTAGAAGTTGGATGGATTGAGATTCCTCTTCTCCAGCAACTTTAGTTTAAATCCCTCTTCAGCAGCTTGGCAAGCCTATGACCAAAGACGCCCTTCCCTTTCTCTGACAGATGGACCCCATAGGCACCCAGCAGACCAGGTTTCTCAAAGCAAGTCCCATGGTCTAAGTAGCCAAAACCCTGGCTGTGGCACCACTCCTGTAACCATTTGTTGATTCTAGAGATTCAGCTGGCTCTTTCAAACCCCTTCCTTTTGACGGGGAGGATTGCTGAAGAAACTACCTGCACTCCAGATTCCCTTACCACTGCTCCCAGTGCTCTGTAGTCCTTCTTGATACTCCTCAAACTGTTCCTGGCTGTATCGCTGGTGCCTATGTGAAACAAGAGTAGTGTATAACAGTCAGTGGAATGCATGAAGCTTGGTAGTCTCTCAATGACATCCCTGATATGAGCTGTTGGTAAGCGACACACCTCTTCAGAGACCGTGTCAGGNCACTGACTGGAGTGGCTGGAATTCATTTGTGCTGCAATTCAGATGCTCTTCTGCTGACCTGTGATCCTTCAACAGGCTCTGGGTATTTATTGCTGGCACTGGCACCAAACTGGTAGAAGTTGGATGGATTGAGATTCCTCTTCTCCAGCAACTTTAGTTTAAATCCCTCTTCAGCAGCTTGGCAAGCCTATGACCAAAGACGCCCTTCCCTTTCTCTGACAGATGGACCCCATAGGCACCCAGCAGACCAGGTTTCTCAAAGCAAGTCCCATGGTCTAAGTAGCCAAAACCCTGGCTGTGGCACCACTCCTGTAACCATTTGTTGATTCTAGAGATTCAGCTGGCTCTTTCAAACCCCTTCCTTTTGACGGGGAGGATTGCTGAAGAAACTACCTGCACTCCAGATTCCCTTACCACTGCTCCCAGTGCTCTGTAGTCCTTCTTGATACTCCTCAAACTGTTCCTGGCTGTATCGCTGGTGCCTATGTGAAACAAGAGTAGTGTATAACAGTCAGTGGAATGCATGAAGCTTGGTAGTCTCTCAATGACATCCCTGATATGAGCTGTTGGTAAGCGACACACCTCTTCAGAGACCGTGTCAGGTCTCAGAAGAGAGTCGCCTACTACTCTCACCCATTGCCTTTTCTTAGTTGTGTTGGGTTTTATATGGGGAGCAGGTCAGGCTGCCTTACTCAGCTCCAGAGTCTCTCCTGATGTGATGGGTCTTTCCTCTTCAGTCTGCAGAGTGGCAAAGTGGTTCTGCAAGACCATCTCAGGCTT
The DNA here is from genome assembly GCA_013398225.1 of Steatornis caripensis. NCBI lineage: Eukaryota > Metazoa > Chordata > Aves > Caprimulgiformes > Steatornithidae > Steatornis > Steatornis caripensis. Next base: position 535,721 of record VZSC01009109.1, read on the forward strand.
CAGGGGAATTCTCTTCCTCCTGCTGGTCCTTGCTGTTGCAACCGTCCATTCCTCTGCATTATTACTTCCTTCTGTGTATGCTGCTGAGGGAGTTTCTGGCTGTTTGGTCATGGGCTGTGGGCCCACTGCAGACTGTGCTTGGAACCAGCTATCTAAATCCTTCTCAGCCTCCCTGATGCTATGCAGCCTTCTCACAGCCTCCTGCAGGTCAGTCATCTGCTGCAGAAAGTCCTCCACCTGGGCACAACTTTTGCAGGCAGGTCTGCCACTGGACCCTGCCCCAGGAAAAAGATCTAAGCACTTGCTGCAGTCTGAGGTCTGCACTGCAGCCTCTTCCTTAAGCAGCTCCCTCTGTGTGGAGGCATAGGCCACCCGTGGAGTAGGTGACGCAGATCCCTCAGCCAGAGCTGCAACCTTTGCTCTCAGGCTATTCTTTGCCCACCATTCTTCCTTGAGAGTCAGGCAGGATGAGCTCCCTTGACCAGTGTAGATGGTCACAGAATGGTGCTCAGATGCTGGGTTATGTGTACGCCACGTCTCCCTCTCAGCCAGTGGAATGTCCCTCCTTTGAAGAGGCGCCATCGCTGCGTACCTTTCTGCACAAAGTACTGCTCAAATTGCCATACAAACTGCCACGCATACTTCCACCCCTTGCCCTGGCTGATGCGATACATCCTGGCTGGCATGCCATTCTTTGTTTGCCCACTCTGTTTGCCACCGCTCCCCAAGCTGCTTTTCGTAGGTGTGGGAGCCGATGCGATTGCTCTGGCAACACCCAGGCCTCGTCAGCCTCTGCCTCAAGAGCTGCCAGCTCCTGGGAGTCTCTCCATTCCCCTGGCATTTCCCCACCTCAGAAAAAGCCCCTGTGCACAAGATCTGCCTCTCTGCTGCAGATCGGGCCAACTCCAGAGCAGCTCCCTTCAACAACAACAGTCTTATTTTCAAATGCATTTACCCTGAAGTCTATTCTTTCCATTTCTGTCACCCAAGACCCAGTATTAATACAATCCAGAAACCAGGTCTGTTTGAACCTGACTCTCAACTCCCAACACAAAACATTTCACAATTAACTCTTATTAGTGCTCTCTCCAGAGTCCTGACTCTCATTTTGCAAGTCAAAGCATCAACTGTCTCTTCCAGACCCTAATTATGTTGATCATGACCTTTGTAAACTAATCTGCTACAGCCATTTCAGTAATTAATGTCTTATGCAAAGAATAGTATAGTCTGAAAAAATAAATAAAGTAAACAAAAATAAGAAATTGTAATAAACAGCATGTCTGGCAGTAAAATATTGGTTTAAGAATTCTAATGATGATCATGATTTATTAACGCACTTGTCAGCATCTGTTGCTGAGAGCATTATGTATACCTTAGTAAGATTTGCCTTGATTTGTTGAATGTAAGTCAGATAGACAACAATCGTGTAAGGACGAGAATTACAGTTTCTGAATCCCATATTTTTCATGTCTGTAGTAAAGTTGCTTCATGCTCTCTGGATCTGTGCTTTCTGTATAATGTTATTATTAATAATGAAAAACACCTCCAAATCAATTTCTCAGTCCGTGTACCATGTTCTGTCAGCTGCCCTGATCAGGCAAATCCACCCCACCAAAATTTGAATATTTCAATGCCTGATGATGAATTCAAGAGCAACATGCTCCTTTTACATAAATCTCTCTAGAAGGAGGAATAAGGAGAAATGTAGATAGATCTCAACAGAATAAAATTATTTTTCCTATTTAGGCAACCTTCACATATGTCACCATTTCCTGAGAAACTCTGTTGATGTTAAAAGTGGATTAAAATGAGGAATGGGTACACATTTTATTTATGCTGTATATATCATGGTGTTCATTTAAGTGGGTTATTTTACAGTCATGACTGATATTTGCATGTTGATTTGCATTTTCTTTATACTTTCAGCTGTCCTGTCATATATCTGAATTTTCTCCCCAGGTTTTTATTAGGGATTGCTAAAAAAAAAACCTCAAACCCAAAAGAATCACTGTTATTTGCACACTTGGGTGAAGAGGGTAGCTAAATTTAGTGGAATTTAAAATGATTTTTTTTTATTGTAGCTTTCATTGCAAAAGAACCTTAAATGCTTTAAGGTAGGGCTGACTGAAAATCAAATTCTTACAACCACTTCTGAAATTACATTTCTTGTAACTTCTGCAGTATCCTCATGGTCCATGAAATGCAGCTATTTGGGGTGTGAAAAAGTGCAGCGGTGGAAGTTCTAGAATCCCTGGATTCCCACACCCCAAACAAAACTGAAATTTCAAGGTTGAGTCACAGAACCTTAAGGCATTAGGCAGAAGTATCTTGTCCTCTCCTGGGTTTAAGTACCCAAGATGTTGAGCAGGATAGAGTCCACATCTCAGTCATCCTGCTAGTCAACATTTCCCATCAGCTGTAGAGGATGTTTCCCTATCTAGTGTGCTGGATCTTGGCAATCCCATTTGACTTAAACTAGCAGTCTTCAGTTTCCTCTCACTTAGAAAAAGGGGACCTTACCTTTTCCATCTTAAACCAAGCACAAGTAGGGAATCCATAGTACAGTAGTGAACACTATGGTGAATTTGAGGGAAGGTGGGACACACTGGAATCAAATATTGCTCAGACATTTCTGTGTTGCCCCTAGGCAGAGTGCATGTAGGCTGATGTTGGTAGGATGAGCAGGAAAGAGCAAGTGGAAGGAGCTCTAAGAAGCCTGACTTTCAGATGCCCAAATATCTTAAAAACCTTCATAATCCTTCCCTAGAACTTTAAGAAGAGGATTAAAAGTTTGCTATCTTTCCAGCCATATCAGCAGTGAGAACTTTAGACTGGAAAATGATGGAGAAAGTGATCCATTGATCTATTAGTCAGCTCTACAGCAAATCTAATCAACAGCAGTAAAGATTTTCCAATGCAGTAGAAGCCTGTTAAACAGATTACACTGGTGTACGGAAATGTCATTTTCTTAACAGCCCTATAACACAGATAAATAGTGGCTTAAGGACAGAAGTGGCCTTTGCTGAACCTCATATGTTCTTTTGATCTCTGTTCACGAACCCTGCGCTCTTTATTCCAGATATTAATGCAATGCTTCTTTTTAGGTAAACAATCACAAAACTTGGTCTTTCCCATGGCACATCAGTCCTCTTGTCAGGTTTATTTCTCTGTATCTTTTAAGAGGCCTTTCTTTTCAAAGGCATTTAATGAAATATCACTTGGTGTGGTATCAGTGAGGAAATATATTCATTTAACAGATTTAGTCTTTTAACCTGTTCAGTTCTGTATTGTACTTGATCTTTTGATCTCCTGGGTGTTTAGACTCCCAGGAAGTTTATACCTTCAACTGATATTTGTTTCTTAAGGACACATCTGAATTGTCAAAGTATGATGGGGTTTTTATATTTTTTTTTTTTCATCCCATGGAAGGCAAATCTGTTCTGTTAACAAAGATCTGTTCTTTCAACCTGTTGGAAACTTGGTTTCTCTGTAGTAAGGAGCAGCAGAAACATTCTTCTTCAGAAAAAAATCATGAAGAACTGTACAGATGGCACTGAAACATAATACAAAGAATGGCAAGCACGCTGTCATTGCTATACTACTCCTCTTTTGCTGCTCTTGTTCGGCAGAGTCAGCATGCGATAAAGATATGGGAATATACAACTAGTACTCAAACAAGGGTGGCACCTTTGCAGTCATCTCAGGGAAGATCCACAAAGCATAGGAAGCAGAGGGGGAGTCTGGCAGTTTCAGTTTCATGAGGACGAATACAACAGCTACTGAAAAGGAAAATGAAACAAGCAACAAGCATGGGCTAGCTTCATCACTGTTTTTTTTAATAAAATTCCTGGCATGGAGAGGAAATTGGAAAGAGAAAGTAGCAAAGCCTGTTCAGGTAACTGATAAAAGCTTTAGAAAACTTGGAAGGATTAGTGGACAGAAGTAGGCAAATAATTTTTCGCATGGCATTTCTACTTGAATTGTTTGCAACAGCTCCTAAGCAAAGTGCAAGAGGGTTTTTATTGTCATATCAGATTTATAGATTTATATGGTAAAATTTAATGTAGTACTTGTCAGCTTTAAATACTGGAAGTATCAATAAAATGTCAAATTACACTTGACTTAAATCCCAAATGTTTATAAAAACACAATCCAAATTTACAGTCATTTAGCCTTTCTTCCCCAGCCCCTCTTTTTTTCTCAGTAAAGCTCACAATACGGGTTGTTTGGGAGGAGATAATTTTTTTTTTTCTGCTTGAAGTCTGGTGATTCACTAGGGTTTACGTCACCACTGAAATGTTCTTCCCTTAGAAATCAATGGCTGAGGACTGGAGTGGGGACTCAACTTTTTAATTATGCCTTGAAGTAATGTAATTGTGGATTTTAATGGCTCACACAGCTCTGTGACAGATCACCTGAGTTTGTTGAAAGTTTTGAAAGCAATGAAATCAATTACTTGGACAGTTAGCTAGAGAGAAAGCATTGACGTTAATTGGAGTGTAGACATAATATCACCTAATACCTATGTATTTTTGTGAAATGTTTTACACATTGAAGATTCTGGTCAAGAATGTGGCAAAGGGAAGCATGAGAAGAGATGTCTGCTGCTCCTTCTATTCAGTGATATTTTATATTCGTGGTGCCTCAGTGAGCTTAACAGCTCTGATTGCATGATAAATTCATCATTGCCAGTCCTGGCAATGTAGAGAGGGAGTCTGGGAAGATTTCTGAAGGTTAGAATGTGTTGGCTGACAGTACAGGGTATCAGAGTCATAGCACCCTATTTCAACATTGAACATGCTCTTACTCAGAGCTCTGTAATAAGGCTTTTGTTTCAAGCCTATAGCAAAAAAGTCCAGTTAGGAAGTCTGCCTAGCCAACAGGGAGTTACAGTAAATAATCTAACAGTCCTTTCAGGCTTCAGATTTCCATTAGCCTCTGTCTTAAGAAATCATCACCCATGTAAAGATTAAGCAAGGTCTTTTTAAATGCAATAAATACCTTTCCCAGAAGCTTTGACTGAAAGTATCTTTAAATATCATAGCTTGAATATTAATAGTCGCTACTGATATTGGTTAGGCTAATTATCAGTGACACTAACCAAACTCATTCCATTTACTGCTCAAGTTACTCTACAATCCTGCAAGAAAGTGTCTGTGCCTATTAACAACCTTTTTGTTAGTGATTTTATGATTCATGTGAAATACAGAGCAACAAGACAAAACACAACTCAGAAAGAGATTTATCTCATTTACTAAGATGTTCCCATTATGTGTTGCAGCTTTGTTTTGTCTGATTAGTTGTTGCAGTTGTCAAAAAACTTGTCTTAAATCTGTTGTCAAGAATCAGCACAAATCATGAGGAATCGAATTATCTAGAGCTATTCACTTGTTACTAAGGGGAAAAACAGGAAATACAATGGAAAATAGGAAATATATGTTACTGGAAATATTGAGTTACATTTTTTCCTAAAAAGATTCTGAGGGAAAAAAAAGGAAACAACAGTGCATTCTTTGCAAAGGACACAGAATAACCCTACGTAAGCAATGGAGAATGGCAGGCAGAAAAAAGGCTTCCCAATTAAAACTTTGGGTAAGGAGCTCCATAGGTATGTCAAGACGAAGGTAAGATTCATCCAAAACTCTAAGTAAAATAAAATCCAGCACCAAAAAGGGCTTTCTAAGATGACAGAATAGCTTCCTGAAGTGACTTAATTCTTCAGTAGTGACCCTCAAGAACTAAAAAAAAGTTCAACTACCTAAGAAATTAAAACAATCTCCAAATTGTTCATTGAAGTGGCATCACACCTGTAGTTAAAGGCCATCCCTGACATCCCAAAATGAAGAAGGGAGTGAGAAGGGACAACGTTAGATACTACAGCGATCTTTGTTGCAGTTATTAATGTAACATCACTTGACAAGATGTTCAGTGTCCTTTGGGCCAAAATGTTGTGTGGTCGTACAGAGAGAAATTGTCCATGAAATTTGACAGTGTAAGCTTGATTTGACAGTGAAAGCATAGGGAAGTCCTGTGACTTTTTTAATATAACACAGTGCTGAAAGATGAAGGAGGAGTGAGATCAGAACCTCTTCAGTCTTCTGCTTCCCCTTGGCACCAGAGTCACAGCAAACAGCGTCTGCCAACACCGACAGCCAAAGGAGCTTGTGGCAGTTTATCTGACCCTCATTCTGGACATACCAACTGCTTCTCACATCAGGCAGAATCGCCTGACACATGGTCACTGCTGTCAGTGGCTTTCTGGTGTTAGATCAATAGCACAGGACCACGTTGGAGCGACAGCTCAATTGGCAGAGAATTCTGGAATATATATTTCAGAAGCAAAGACAAACTGCAGTAGAGAGCCACAGAAGTGACCCTTGAAAGAATTAAATGGTGTTTGTCAAAGATAACTCAGATTTTCTCAGGGATTAACTCCTAGCAGCTGGTTTATAAAGTATGCCAGGAAACTGTGACAACTTAGAAACTACTAAAATTTTATTTCTCTTTTTTGCTGCTAGAGAAAAGCCCCTCATTTTTGAACCTTAAGGTGCACTGGACAAATGCCATGAGATAACTAGACACAAAGCAATCTCTTTTCTGTCTCAGTTGGATAAGAACCTGACTTCTGGTGTGAAACCACTTTAGGATACATGACTGCATCATTCAAGAGCTAAGCATTTCTGATGTAAATGCAGTAATTGTCTCATAACAGGTAATTACAGAAATATACATATGCATGTATAATAAAATCTGTTCATGGCTGCATAGCAACTTGATAAACAAATAAGTAGTGATGTTGTCTGATAAATCTTTGCAAAGGAAAGCCTGTACCTCCATAAGTGAAGATTAGGAGTCAAACGAAGCCTCTAGCCTTTAGCTGCAGCAACACCACTATGTTTCAATCTTACAGCTTTGGAAGTCTCAAGGTCCAAGCTTGTATCAGTTCCACGCAGATTCAGTTAAATTTACGCTTTCTTCTGGAAGGACAGTCATCGCTGTCCAATCATTAGCCTTGAGCATTCACAATTTAGTTTTCACTGGATAATTACATTTCTCAGATCATTTGCAGACTATCTTTTAGGTTTGATTGGAAGCTACATCCTTTTGGAAAGGGGACTGAAATTCACCTGCAACTCCTCTGTTCACACCCAACATGTGGTGACAGTGAGACAGGTTGAAAATTCAGGGGTCAATAACGAAACACCACACTATGCTCTCACCCACAAAAAGTAGGACTTTCCTCTCCAAAAGGATACATGGAAAGCACCAGTCTGACCTTTTGTCAGCTCAGTCATTTCCTCTCCAGATTTAGACATGGGATTCGAAGGAATATATGACCCTGAGGTTTGAATAAATCCCAGGCACCATAATTAAACTCTTGCCTGCAGGATCAATTTCTCTCGAACGACCTTTCTGTGTTGTTTCTTGCCTTGGCCGGGAAAGGGCAAAACTTTTGTTAGGACAGAGGACCCTTTGTTAGGAGAGCAAAAGTAAAGCTGATGAAAAGCAACATTCACAGCCCCTGAAAGGCCACATTATAACTGTGTTGCTCTCTTCTAACAAAAGTCAGCCCAATCTTATTTCCTTTTTCTACTGAAAAACAAGACCTGAATTGCAAATCATGTTTAGAGGTTATAAATCAGATTTGGTACATCTCCATTACCTGAAAACTGACCCCAGATTCTCTCCTATTTTGGGTGTGGGATGGTGACAAACCTCACTGGAGGCTGCTCTTTCTGATCTGCAATTCCAGAGACATCTCTGCAGAAGAAAGCTATATGTAGCACCGAAAAATGAAGGGCTTTACCCTGGTAACCCAGGAAAAAACTCCTGTTAACAGCAAACACTTTGGAGAGGACCCTAGGGAATCCTAGGGCCTGTAAAATCCTCTATCTAGGGAAAGGAAGCTAATGAAAAATGGAAAAACAGTCAACCAGTACCTTTTGAGCTTCTCAAGAGAACCCTGGCTGGAAAGACAAAAAACATGTTCAGATGGGGCAGAACATAAGTCAGGTCTCTTGGGGTCTGTGCCTTGCTCTGCTATAGACTCACAGCATGATATTGGACAAGTCTGACTGAGAGTTCTTAAAGAAAGAATGGTGCCAAGTGTGAAATGCCCAGGACATAACCATCTTTCTGTTTGAAAACTGCACTGATATGCAGTGCTATAGCTTTCCGAACTGTGAGTTAGAGGACAGGCAAGTTCGGTCATGGGATTGTGGCACTACTCGGGCAGCTACAGCACCTGAGCAGCAAAAGAAAGGTCTTGGAATAACAAGGAAGACACATCATCTGGACACCTCTCTCCTGGTGAATTTGCAGTGTTTGTACAGATCTCTGGAAATAGAAATTGAATTGTTTTCTGCAGCCAGAATGTGTAGCAAAAGAATAGATAGTAGCTAAGTTTGGTGCAATACACAAACAAACTTTCCAGATAGTCACACAAAGCCTAGGAAATCCACTTTCTAACAGACTAGAAGTTTTGTATTAAGGAGTCTGTCATTATAATGCTGCAAAGAAGGCTCCTGAAAGATTTCAAAAACCAAACAAGAGCCGATTAGCTTCAATATCAAAGCAGAGGGACTCATTTAGTCTAATGCTATTGATCTTAAATACAATCTCTGCTTAGACAGACAGCAACATCAAAAAGAAGTACAGCAATAAAAAAAGACTAAAAAACCTCACTCAAAAGCAAATCACAACATGACAATTGTAAAGAAAATGGAAACACCTTATTTCAGTTCTTCCAAGAGATATGGCAGAAATGCCCATGATTTTGCATCTAAATACACTTTGAGTCAAAGTTTTTCATCAGCCAGTCAAACACCATCTTTTTAAAAGTCCAGATAAATCGAAATGCCTCCAATCTGGTCAGCTATAGTAACACCCAGTGGTTCACATAATAGGGATATTTACTAGATGGAATATTTTAAAAATGCATCTACCTTGACTCTACAGCTCCAGAAAATTCTCAGTAAGATGGATTTGACTCTTCTTTTACTGAGATCAGGTAAAGATGAAACAGAGTCTTTGAAGTTAGAGGCTTACTCCTCACATGCTGGCCGAATTTCCAAGGTTGTTAGAAACTTTCCTACTCAAATTCATCCTCCATAGAGCAGTCTTTTAACGCTAGGCCTGTGCAACTTTGAAATCACATGTTATTTGAATGTACTAATAGGTAATGTCTTGGCCATGTTTTCATGGTCAGAGATATTAGTATTTTTCCCTTTTGGAGGAAGGTGGGAAAGACACAAGCTTCAGTTGTACTAGTCCAGAATAACATAATTGATACTGATAGGTGAAATGTTTCTGACAGAGCTCTAACATTATATATTGACTAGACAAGGGCCATTGTTGCTGCTTTATTTATTTTTCTTTGAAAAGTGACTGTATGACTACAGCACACACAAATATGGAGAAATTTGTGCATCAGGATGAGGAAATCATACTTGTGTTTAGGCCACCTGAAAGCGCTATGTCTACAACAGAGAAGCCCGTCCAAAGAGACCTGCTAAAAGTAGGAGAAGATATCAAGAAAGATAGTAGAGATCAAGGAGTCATCCAGGAATAAGTCCACTAAAGAGACATTTGCTTCTGTGCATAGTAAAGGAGTGCAGATGGGGAAATAGAAACAATTATTCAAAAATATTTTGCAGTGAAACAATAGCACTGCTTATCTGATCTCTGCCTATCAACTATGATGGCAGATTCATCTGCTTGATGTTCTTTGGGGGGACAGTGTAATCTAGAGATCTCCCTGCTCTTCCCATCTTAGCATCCCTTTAGCATCCCTTCCCTCCCCCTCTGAAGTGACTTAATTCTTCAGTAGTGACCCTCAAGAACTAAAAAAAAGTTCAACTACCTAAGAAATTAAAACAATCTCCAAATTGTTCATTGAAGTGGCATCACACCTGTAGTTAAAGGCCATCCCTGACATCCCAAAATGAAGAAGGGNAAGAAGAACCATTAGATTCAGTCCTGGCTTGGTCCGGCTATTCTGACAAAACAGACTGCCACCTAGAGTGAATTATCTGGATATTTGGAAAGGACCAGTGGAGGGGAGGATGGTGTTGTGACCTAGGCAATTGCTGGCTAGAAAACGACAACTTATTTTGCACATAGTAAAGTTTTGAAGAGGTATTAGGTTGTGCGCTCTGAGTCAAGAAAATACTTAAGTACAGTACTGAATGCTCTGTTGAATTGAAAATATGTATTTTTTTGAATCAGTATCAGCTGGAGACAAATTTGAATTCACTTTCTTGATGTTCAAGGCTGCGGTAAAGTCCTGCTTCAGTGTAAAAGGGCACAACTGGCATCAAATCTGAATGTGATGCTTCGATACTATGTATTATCTGTAGCACAGATGTTGCTCTTGAACAAGTTCAGAGGAACACCATGCAGTTGCATTACGAGTAGTTGAGTTGCTGAGGGCAGAAAGATGACCTCGAATAAAACACCTGTTTTCTGAGTCCCATGCAGCAGAATCACTGCAAGTCCACTAAAGCAAAGAGATTAAAACTGGGCAACCTTGGTGGAATAGAAACAGTCAAGTTTCAAGACTAGAAATCATTCATTTTTTTAATGTCTCTCAGATTTCCAGAGGAAAACCCCCAGCATTCACAGTTATACCCCAAATGATCTGTAAGTACATAATATGCATGAAATAAACTTTCTTCTTCAAAGAAAATCCTGCAAAGTTTTGCAGCCAAGTGTTTTTGAATTAACAGATGATTGTTTTACAACCAGAAGACAGAGCATTAAAGTAATAACTGAATGGCTACAGCTACAGAAGAGGAAATGAGAAAAGTGTGTAACTGCCTCTGTATGGTGTGTGCATACACCTATGCTTAAAGCTGCATGCTGTTGACTGGGCTGTTGATGAAAGATGGCTTTTTTGCAGCAGGGAATTAAAGACAGGCAGATGCAATGTTTGCTGCTTTGGCTACCAATCTGCTAGCCTGCTGTTAGCCCAACAAGCCCACTTGGCTTTGGCAGATGTCCAACTCATGTTAAATAAGTAGACAGTAATTTTAACAACTCTTTTTAGGACTTTTCCAAAACTTCTCCCCATAACATTTTTTTTTCTTCTCTTCCTTTCTCTCACTGATCTTATTAGCATTTTGAGTTCTTAAATTAGTAAAGAAAACAGCTTTAGGAATTACATGCCTGCTAAATTAATCTAAAATGTGCATAAGAGTCTTGCAGCTGCTTGTACATGTTATCACTATACATTTGAAATATGCGTGCATAATTTTACTGTCTCATCTTTCTCCAGAAGCTCCCACTGCTTGTACCTGCTCTTTCCTGCCAAAAAAAAGCGCAAGACTTAGGCTCAAGGTGCAGTTCATATTCAGGGTTAAAATTGTTAGGTATTTCTCTACTGCTCTTCATCCCTGTGAAAGTCTGTGCAACCTCACATATTTTCGAATCATGAACGTTTTGCAAAAATCAATGGCCTTCTTGAGATGTTAGTAAACTGAGGTACTATTGCAAGGTGGATCCAAAAATGTGGATATTTTTCCAGTAAAAGATTCAAATATGGAAGGAATAGTTTTGAGTAGCTGAAGACAAAAGGACAATTTTTAGCAATATGTCCTTTTTAGCAATACTGTCATGTCTAGTACATACATGCATACAGACATACCAACGTACTTACAAGTGAATGTTTTATTCAATTATTTGACTGGGACCCATCTTTAACTCAGAGTGTTCATGCTTTTTACATGAATTTAACACCACTTGCTTGGACTGAACATAGTGTCCTTAAATATTATTTTTTCATTCTCCTTAGACTTCCCAAAACCTCTGCCCTTAATATTGTTGCATTTATGAAAATTTACAATGAAAATTTATGGGTAGGAATCCCAAGGATCTTGCTAAATAAGGAGATATTTTTTAATTAAAGACTAAATTGATCTCTGAAATACTCAAGCCTTTTTTTTTTTTTTTTGGTTAAAATTTTCAATAAAGAAATATTATCCTTCAATAAAAACTGCTTCACTCCAGGGCTCATATTACTCTGTCAGTCATTCTTCAGAGACAAATCAAAACATTCAACTTCTTACATGATATTTGGAAATGGGAAATAGACATCTCTCAACTCAAAGGGAGTTGAGATATATGTATTTGTGAAATATGTTGAGATATATGTATTTGTGAAAATTTATGTTACTACAGTGTGATTGCATGCAGTTCCAGTATGAAAGAATACTATGTGAACAGGAGTGCAATGAAGGGAGTTACATGTGAAAAGCCCTTTGTCCAGAGGTGTTGATTAAAGGTAAAGAGAAAAAGAAAATAGAAATAATAATAAAAAATTAAGGCAACTTGCTCAAATGGAGGCTCATGCTTATTTCTCAGATGCCACAGAATACAACAATCCAACTTATTACCTAAAACAGTAGAGAATTTGCGTTCTTATCTAGGCAGGCAACTGGCATTTGACTAGTTCAAGTTGCAGCTAAACGGTAAGAAGTGCTTCTGGCAAAAAAGCCATTAATACATGTTAACTCTGACAGTTGTACAGATGCCTACAGGCACCTCTGCATAACCAAGCTTTAATGGAGATGTTCACGATGTTTGCTGAGCATTTGCTGTGTAACATACACACTGAGTAAGGAAAAGGATGAGAGGGGTTTCTATAACCCTAAGGTTATATGTTGATGGTCTTGCAGTTATAGACTGAAAAAATGCATACAACTCAGTTTAATGACCCTCTTGGTTTAATAATGTAGCATATCATCCTTTGTAGACACAAAACATCTGTTACAATCACATATCATAGATTTTGTAGTGGTAAATAAATAAAGAAACAGATGGGTTCCCTAATGCCAATGGTGTTAGTGTTTATTTAGAGACCACATATTGAATCACAGGCAATCTTTTCTTTTTGTTCCCCTCCTCCAGCAGCAGGGATAGCACTGCTAATTTCATCAACAGCATGAAACCTTTTTCAAAGGGAGGATGACTGGATTCTAGATGCTCCTCTGAATTTGGATGTCACAAAAAAGCTAACTTCCAGGAAAGAGGGAGGTTTTATTTTGGGGGAAGTGAAGGCTGTACGTACTATGAAAGCCTTAATTTTACAGCAGTTTAGAGCTTGACTCAAGACATAATTGAGTTAATTGCAATCTGACGACTGAGGTACAAGTAGCCTTGACAGCATGGGCTGCAGGGTGAACCAGATTTCCAATTCCACAGCAAGGAGCTCCAAAGGGTTTGTGTGGTGTCTGCTGATGTGGTGGTGGTGTGATTTAGTGTCCATCAACTCCCAAGCTAGAAGGTATACAGTAAGTTCAGGTACAACTTTGTGCAAGACAAAATTATCTCTAAGATTAAGATCACTATTTCAATTAGCTGTTGTTACTGATCTTTACAATACTTGCCAGGAATCTTTTTAAAATTAATTTATAAAGTGTATTTTTTCAGTAAAAGTCAGTTCTTCCTCAAGTATTGACAGTCTTGCTTTCCCATAAGCTCTTCACCTTCTGCTCTGCAAGCCTCTGCCCAAATTTAACACTTGCTAAATAGCTAAAATCTTCCTAGTGCACATTTCTGTAGCATGTCAGAAATTTAAGATTTGTGTGTGATGATCACTGAGTCACCATATCAAGTGAGATCAGATTCCTAATATTTTATCAGCTATCCAAAGAACCTTGTATTTCACTTCGTTATGTGGCAGGAATTTGAAGAGAAAGTGCCTCAAGATGACTGAAATTACACTGCTACCATGCAGAATAACTTGGGAATTGTACGTGGATATGGCATTTGCCTTTGCATCTCTCAGCCCCAAAAGGAAAAATGTATTTACTACCTTTATTTAAAAGCAATCTTATCTCTCACTGTTCATCCTTTTTGGGTCTTTAGTTCCATCAGAATTGCTGTTAGTTATGAAATGTTTGGCTGCATCTCACACTTTAATTAAATTTGAGGTTCCTCTTGTCCAGAAACCAGCAGAGAATAGGGAAATGGGGCTTCTATAGTAACTGATGCAAAACAGCTGTATTCATGATGAAACACAATTAAAAATTCAATATATCTTATCTGCTCCAGCCAGTGATTCAGTTGGAACAAGTCAGTTGCTGCTGTTGAGTGTGTCCTTGTAAACAAGTATTCAGAAAAGTAACTCTACCTGTGTTAAATTGTGTTGCTTTTCTCAAGAAACTCCAAAAAAAGAAAGAATCAAGGTCCAAGATGTATAACTTTATATATTTTAATTCTATATATGAGAACTGGGTTTTTTTTTGCAGTCTGTGAAGCTAAACTGATTAATGCCACTTGAATTTCTATCCCACAAACTGTTGAAACAACACTCAAACATTTGTTTCCAAGTCAGACAAAGACTGTTGAGTTATGTGTACTCATATACAATATATATGCCAGGCTTAGAGAAGAGAAATCAACACAAATCAAAGCAGCAACTGCGAAAAAATTACAATGTGCTTTCTCAGTCAACATACTATAGTCCATTCTTCTCAGCAAACAGGGGAAGATGGTTGATTATATGGGAGGAATTAATCATAACCACAAGTATGTATCTTTTTTAGTCCATGGTATCTGACAGTGGCTAAATAGATTTCTAAGCCTTCACCAAAGAAAGTATGAACAGAAAATCCTATGGGGAGCTTGGAAACACTAGAAGACGTGAATAAAATATGCTTCTATTTCCCACTGAATCAATCCACACACCTTCTCTCCTTTATCTGTACTTTTTTATTGGCTACCTTAAGGGGACCTTTTGCCATTCTTGGGAAATGAGGAAAGAATTCTCTTGAAAATGCAGGACTGTTCTTTTCTATAAATGTGGTGGGAGATGATAGGTGTGTGAAACTGCTTTACAATCTCTATTGGAGCATTTAGAAAAATAACAATGACATTGAGTTGGAGCTATCTGCCTAAAAGTTAGACATCTAGCATAAGGAAGTCTTATATGTACCATCATACATACTGAGTACAGTGATTGACACCACGAGCAAGAAGTTGATTCTACCCTACAAGAGGTACATAAATGGAGAAATGTCCCTCCAGAGATTCCTGTGTTTTGCTGTGGATAACAGTGCAGACTAAGTACCTAACTTTTAGCTAAGTGAAATGAAACTCACCCATATGGTGCAGAAATCAACATGAAAATTTCCCTATATATGCCTACAATCCACAGCTTTATTATTCATTGCAGCCAAGGGATAGCTATCAAATATCCATGGGAAATGAGAGCCTCTAAGACGAGAGAGCTACAGGACTCGGCCCCAAAATGGTAGAGACAAAAGATAAGCACTGGCAGTTGGCTGAGCAGTGCTCTCCCCCTTTCTCACACTAGGTACTGGGCCAGGCAGTGTTCCTCCGGAACAAAAACCTTTGAAGTCCATCCTACCATACCTACTCCAGTTACACATGCTCCCACTTTACGGCCAGTGAAGGCAACTCGGGACTTGGGATATGAATTCTCAACTTGAAAGTAATGTTTGGTGTGCCAGCACTCAGGCAAGCAAGGAAAAACAATTCCCTGGCTGTCCTCTTGGTACAGGCTGATTTTAGTAAGAAATAGGCAGCTTTGATTTTAAGCATCTGCATAGGAATTCTCAGCTAGGCTTTTGTAATCTATAACAAAGGCAATAAAATAGTATCTGCTTTAATGCTAAGGATAGGTTCAGTCTACAATGTACCTGTATTTTTTAGCTATTATCACATCCTTCTGGACATCCTTCTTTTTACAGACTTGAGTAATCAGCACCTATTTGATTGCTGTATCTCCTTCCACATCCATTTCTCTACCTTTCTGTGCTGAAGAAGTGTTGTTGCAGGGGCACCTGCTTTAGCGGGGGGGTTGGAGTAGATGATCTCCAGAGATTCCTTCCAACCCCTACCATTCTGTGATTCTGTGATTCTCACTGCGCACTTACAAAAAAGAACAACATTCCCTTTCACAGACCTTCCCTGTTAGTCCACTTAGATGTATTAGCTGATGTTGTAAAGGAATAGTTTCATTAGATTCACGATTGTGCCTCTAACAAGAGAAGTGTTTCTAATTGCCTGTTAAAGATTTGTTCCCCGACACATCTGCGTGGGGTGAGTGAAGAAGAAAGACGAAAAAGGGGATGGGGCATCTGGGAGGGCAACTGGAAGATGAGCTGGTGGTAAAACTCACTCTTTACATTCCCTGAACTTTTACCTGGGCTAACACCTTAGATAACATGTCAGCTCCTGCTATCTCATATCACTAAAACAAGACTAGGTGTGCATCTTCCTTAATATCTCTCCTAGGATGAATCTAAAGATGAGTTCCATGTGGCTAATTCTGGTTGCTGTTAAATCTCTTAACTTTGAACATGAATGAAGTCAGCCATTGAGGTTTTCATCAGAAGCTGGGCTTGCAGCTGACAACACCCTCCCTGTTCTGTGTTTCTATTACCAAACCCCATCAACTTCATAACCTTCCTTGAACAACTGGGGTCATATGGATTTTTCACTAAAAATTTAGTTTTCACAGAATTGAGATTTTTCAAGGAAAAAAAATATTCAGTATATTATTCTTTCCTAGTTCTTAAAGGAGATGGAAACTTATCTGTTGAGCCTTGGATGAATGTCCATGACTCCTTTCCTATTAAAGCCACAGCACGCACATTTCAGAGTAAGGGATGTGAGGGCCTCCTTGTATTCTGCTCTGGTTTCCTTTAGTTTACGTAGGCCAGAAAGCATCACTCCTTGGTTTACTTTGTGAATAATTACATGTACAGACTACATAATTTAACTTACACAAAACAATCTGCATCAGACAGAGAGGAAACAGAATACTGCCACCTCCCATCCTATAGTGCAAGATGGCTTACACATACCAGGGAATAAAGGTAAACTTTAGAGATGATATAGGTGAATCTCCTGGTGGTTCTGTGTGTGCTCCAGAGACAACTCAGCAATACCCAAAATGCATTTCCCAGGGAACAAAGCAATGTCAAAACAGAAATATGGTTATCTCACCAAATAATAACATTGAGCATGAATGTCCATGAGTCTAGTGGTATGTACATAAAAATAAAAAAATAATTCAATTGTGAGTATATTCTCCAGTTGTACTTGCGTTAATAAAAATGTATACCAGCAGAGTGGCTTTTCTGATTGAAAATTTTTTGGTTTTACTAATATCTAATTGATTTTTTCAGCTGTGGCTAGTATATTGGATGCAAATAATAAAATGCTACAGGGAAGCTCCTTGGTCAGGCCTTGAAATGAATGAATCATTCCTTGAGGGATACAGAAAGAATCACTTGAAATTTGCCTTTGCCTTGGAAAGCTGCATCACTCTATCAGCAACTATGTCTCTGTTCCAACAATTATTTCAAATTATGACAAAGGAGGAGAATTAAGTTAAACAAATAAAATCAGATCCTTTAACCCTGGATTCATCTTTTGTTTCTGGGAGAAGTGAAGAAATCAGAACTATTTGTTATTCAGCTCGAAGTTTGAGTGGTGCCTACCTGGTGATTGGGTACAGCTTGCAGATTCAGAAACAGCAGCTGACTTTTGAGAAGTGAAAGTTAGTAAAAAACAAACAAGCAAAAGAAACAACAACAACAACAACAACAAAACAGGCAGAAAAAACCAAACCCTCCTGTGACAGATAACAGGCTGCAGCCAAACCCTGCTAAGCTCATTTTCAGTTTTGCTTCACAGACCTTGATTCAGATTATAGCACTTAAGGAACCATGGGAGGTATTGATTGGGGGAGCTTTTGGAAGCCACTAAGGCTCTTGAGAAGAAGAGAACCGAGTCAATACAGAGTCCTCACCAGAGTAATGGAATAAAGCACATCATTGAGTTAGCACGAGTAGCTGTTGCCTTGCTGCAGCTGGTAACTGCGTGACAAGAAAAGATTAATAGCAAATAAAAGAAAGTATTGGAAGAAAGAACTGATGATGTAGATTATCAAAAATATTATGCTAAATTCTTGGTAAGAAGGATGTGACTGTGGCACCTGTAGAGTGGTAAGGCCTAGTTTTTTTTAGACTTTTTCTTTGAAGCCACCTTAAAATCTGAGCAGAAATGTCCAAACCACTTGCATTCTGGAGAGAACAGGGGTTTTCCAAAACAGAAAATTTTCATAATTTTTGTCACATCCATTGCATTGTTCCTTCATTGCACATCCTTCATTGTTCCTTCATTGCTCAGAAAGTCACATTTTTTAAACAGAGAACCAGGATGCGGAGAGTATAAAAAATTGGGACATAAATGTTTGCTTCAGATTCCTTCATATTTTGGCACTAGTCACATCAGCTCTTAGTCGATGATAGGGCTTGAACCAGAACTTGGTGTCTAATACGGTCTTCTGCCTCCTACATCAGACCTTTGGAAACTTAATTTGTGGGGCCCTATCTGGATTCTGAGGTTTAGGCACTAGCGAAGTAACTGTATCTCTAGACAGAGACATGATCCTGGAGAAAGGAGCTATGACAGATTCTTAGTTAACTTCCAGGTCTCTGTACCTCCTTACTACATCTTCATAGCTTGCCTCAATAAAGCTGCGAAAGCATTACCCTCAGTACCTTCACTCTTGGTCCCTACACTTGGTGCATCCTTGGTGCATTGACCATATCTGACTAGATACTTTAAAAAGTGAGGCCACAGTCATGTTTTGCGCCTCTCAGAAAGAATGTACAGTAATGGTCATGGTAGTCAAGCACAACCCCCAGAAGAACTTTGTCTCATGAGTTGTGTCTGATCTCTTTCTACTTAATGCGACTTGAAATTCTACATGTGTTAGATTAACACTTTAAAATTACATTTGGAGACGCCTCAGTGAGTTCTAGCTGAAAAATGCAAATAAATGTAGATTTCTGTTATTATCAGCTTCATCAAAGCAAACAAGCAGCAGCCGGGCCATTATTAGTCTTTGATAAGAGTGCATATTGAATGATTTCTCTAAGGGATTCAGTAAAACTAATCTTAATCCATTTCCTTTTATATAATAATATCAATTGTTTCATACAGGAACACCTGCATACAGTGTTGTCGGAACTATTTATTTATTCATTTTATTTCTTGAAGGGGAAAAATGCCAGAACAGTTCTATATCGTAATTTCAAAATGTGAGAGAGACCTGAATTCTGTATTCTGACAGAAGCTGAGGAAAGTAGTGTTGCAAATGCATAATCATGCATTAATAAAATAATGGTTCTGAAAAGAGAACGTTTTAGTGCCAAAGATAGAGAGGAGACTGAAAAGAAAGAAGCAGGAAAAGGAGAATACCTAAAAACATGAATTTCTTTCCTGAGAGCCAATAAAATGAGGAAATTTGCTATGAAGAAATAACTTCCATGGCTTATAAAACTACAGTAGCATTTGGCAAGCAAGCAAAGTTGATTTTCTTTCCATTCAAAGCCATCATCAGAATTATAATTTTTTGTAATACCTATATATATATAAAGCTCAGACATGTTTATAACTCTATTTCAGTGCTGAAAAAGCTTGTCTTGAATAACACTGTACAAGGTCACCCACAAAAAAAATCTCTCCTAGAAACAATTATATCCCTGTCTGTAAAAGAAATTCTGTGTGCATTTTATGACTGATATTAAAGAAACTTCTCAGCTTTGCAGAAAATATCCTTGCAAATGAATTAGGTTCCTCCATCTATTCTCACAATGACTATTTATCTTCACAGAGTTTCTGAGGAATTCCAGGGTACTCTTTACTGTGAGTAACAGTGATCCAGTCCAGCCATCTGATACTGATTTACCTTTATACTCCTGCACAATGCTGGCAGACTCACGGTCTAGTTGGTTGGTGGGGCTTCTAGTACTTCTAGTACTTGGTCAGTAGGATTTCTAGCAAACAGTACTTGGACTATGTTACAATTAGTAGCAATCATTGGCAATATAACCATTTCCTGGGGCACCTGATGGGAAAATTGCAAACATTTGCAATGTCCTTGTTCTATTAGATTGTCCTGGTTTCAGTTGGGATAGAGCTACTTTTCTTCTATTCAGCTAGAACAGAGCTATGTTTTGGATTTAGTGTGGGATTTGGTATGAGAAGCATGTTGATAATATACTGATATTTTCAGTTGTTGCTAAGAAATCAAGGACTTTTCAACTTCACATGTTTTGCTAGTGTGCAGGTGCACAAGAAGCTTGGAGGGAGCAGAGCCAGAGCAACGGATCCAAAATGGCCAACGGGATATTCCACACCATATGATGTCATGCTCACCATATACAGCTGGGGGAAGAAGGAGGAAGGGGGGGACATTCGGAGTGATGATGTTTGTCTTCCCAAGCAATGGTTACATGTGATGAAGCCCCACTTTCCTGGAGATGGCTGAACACCTGCCTGCTGATGGGAAGTGGTGAATGAATTCCTTGTTTTGCTTTGCTTGTGTGCATGGCTTTTGCTTTACCTATTAACTGTCTTTATCTCAACCCATGATTTTTCTCACATTTACTCTTTCAATTCTCTTCCCCATCCCACTGCAGGAGATGTGCATGAGAAAGCAGCTGTGTGGTGCTTAGTTGCTGGCTGGGGTTAAACCATGACATAGATGGGGAAAATTAGAGGAGAAAATTGTGACTGCAGAATAGGGAGCTGGAAAGACAACGCAACATCCAAGACTCTTCCACATCTTAAGCAGGAGGTAATTGATTCCCATTCAGAAATTTATTAAAGCTTTGCCTTAAAGTTGACTGACTTAGCTTCCTCTGATCCCCAGTCTCTCTGATCAAAAGCTTCTCCAAATCCTCAGTCCAGTAATGGAGAAAGAGTTCCTCTAATTTTGAGTTACTCAAGACCAGAGTATACTCAAGACAGAACACAACAATGGAAAAAGGTCAAAAACTGCAGCTGGAGAGGTTCAGGCTGGGCATTAGGTAAATATTTTCCTGAGAGCATTGGCAATGAATACCAGACAAGTTGTGGCATCCTCATCCTAGAAGATTTTTAAGACTTGTTTATACAGAGCTATGGTTGACCTGAGCTACTGATGGTGACAATACTGACTTAAGCTGGGGCTGGACAAGAGGGCCTTCAGTGATATCTTCGAACAAATGAGTCTATGATTATTCCCAGGTGTTTATCTCAGAGGAAATATTCTACCTCCTCTTGGACTTTGTTCCACCAGATGAAGCAAAGTGAACTTAGTCTCTGTGCTGTCTTTATAACCCCATCTCTTACAACTGTTTCTGCATTCCTCTGCTCATTCCCATCTCCCTTCTGCATCTGTAGTCCAGTGCGAATGGTTTCTGGGATCTAGCTGACATAGGTCTATGTGGTTTGTCTAAGGTTTTTTCCAGAGGCATTAAGTAATTCCCTGTTTCTCCTGGAGGAATCTCACTTTATAGAAACAAATTGATAATTGCCTTTTTCTTGATCACATCACCCCAGTGGCTCTTGGTCATCCCATTGTTCATTCGTTTACCTAAATATTACTTTTCCTCTGTCATTTCCTAATGAGGTTTCGAGAATAAATCTGACTTATATTCTATAATGAACATTATAGTTTCCAGTTTCCAGACTACAATTTCCAGGAACATGTCCTTGAACTTTAGCAATCTGATTTCAATTAATCTAGACCTTATTGTCATCTCATTCATACCACGTAATATTCAGATTTTCTTTAATTTTGTCTAGTGCCTCTAACTCTGTGTCATAGCAAATTTCATTAGCACAGTCTTTTATGTTAAATTTCTGAAGAAATATCATCCTGATGCCAGTTCCAGGGAATTCCAAATAAATTCCCTTCAGCTAAATATTTCTCATTTTAGCACATGCTGTTGTAATCTCCCCTCTAATCATGACTTGCCTTGTAGTTATTCCACTAATAATGATTTTCTGCAATGTAACTACTATATTCCCATGCTGCACCGTATCAAATGCAGTTCTGAAGTCTGAATAGATTAAAGTTATTGTATTTTCCTTACATGAAATATAAAGCATGATTCCTTATCAACAGATGAATTAAGGACTAATAAAAGACAGCAGTATCCCATATTGGGAAATGAAACAAAAATATCAGGTGGAGATCTACCTTTCTAATTCCACACTATACTTTCTTCTGGCTTCCCTGGGCTCAACAAATGGACTCCTTTTTTTTCTGGATTTGAAAGGATGGGTTTTTTTAATCTATCAGTAATGATTTTAATTAAACATATGGGTGCTGAGATCCAGAATGAAACTAGGTAACATCCCTTTGATGAAGAAATCTGAAAGCAGAGCAAGATAATTCAGCCATGTGTACTTTTGTTTCCCTTTTGATTTTCCTCTTTGCCCTTTTGATTTTCACCTGAACAAGGGTTGGTATAGATTGGCCTAAACCATATTTTAAAGACCAAAAAGCATCACTGAGGAGGTTCCATATCCGTACTTTGTGGATGTTAAGCTGAGATCACTTGTGGAAATCAAGGATCCTCATCCTTACCAGCTTGGACATGACACACCATGAGAAGGACTATGGTCCTGTTACAAGGAAACCAGAAGAGGCACTTCTGCCAATACCTGTGTTGCGGGTTACTATCCTCAGAGAACACTACTGTGCTAGAGATTATGCAAAGAAATTTGGAGCTCAGTTCTTGCTTAGGAGGTCACCAAGAACTCAATTTTGTTGTCTAAGCATAGGAATCTGGTGCCACTTAAAATATCCTAGAGTATCATGCCTGGTCCCCAGCTACTGTTCTAGAATCACTGCTCTTCTGTAAGTCCTCCGTCATATCTGCCAAACCTGTATGAGTGTGTTGGATAGCCCAGGATATCTCAAATAACTCTACATGCATTCATTCAGAACATTGCATTGAACCATTACTCTCCTTGTAATGTACATGTCTTTAGAGTGCAGATTTATGGGACCACATGGGGTTTGTTTTACTGGTTGTTTAATGATGTTCACAGAAAGACAGTTCCTCTTAGGAAAGAACTGGAATTCACTTGAAGATTAAGTACTTCGTCCTACATATCTAGGTGTGAGCATATGTCTGACCTATCAGGATAGTCAATAAAGAACTTGTCATGGAGGCTGGAGAGCTGTTCATTCAGCTCACTAGCCACTATCTGCTTCAGGGAGACCTGAGTCTCCACTGACTGCAGTAGTCATTTAAATGCTAGGCCCCAGTGTAGGTACCCAGCTGTAGATATCTCTATTCAAATCCCTTAATGTGGAGTTGTTTCCCATCCTAATTGCCTGTTGGCCACAACTGAAGTGCTGGATGCACTGAATAACTTGGATATTTCCTTCCATTCCTGTGCATCTATTCACTTACCAGTTCATTTGAACAGTCCAGTGCTCCTCTCCAGCCTGGTTTTAAGTGACTTGTTTGATGGAGCATCTAACTTGTGAGACTATTGCATCTTCTCACGAATGTCAGTTAGACCCATGCTCATCTAACTCACATTCTCTCTTTGATCAGTAGCAGTCCATTAAACCCATCTATTGGAGATCCATATGTGCTCAACTTTCAGACTATTGAGAAATTATTAGAATATGATCACATTCAAAGAGACATGCCTACTGCCTTGGGCAATGATACCATGGTCACCTTCTGGTCTGACACATCTTGCTTGTCAAAGTGATCCAACAAGAATTTATAGGAAAAGAAATGAACTACTGTGTTTTATTGTACTGCGAATTCATTCATTTCTGGTGCTTTTGCTGATCACTTGCATTGCTCAGCTGCAGCTGACTAAATGAGACCTTTTAGTGATGAAGCTTTCTTGAAGTCATTTGGCCTGTTCTTCATTATGCGCTTTTTAAAATTGTTATAGTAGATTAACTAACTAATGGTGGTTGGCCAGGAGCACTCATCCTGGGCAGGTCATTTCAGAAGCTGAGTTTTTGCTTCTGCTATTGGGAGCAGCTGGTTCTGTTTATGGTTGGTGAGAGAAGACTGGGCCATTGGGCAGCTCCAGATTAGGAATGCCAGTGTGGCGATGTTTTTGTATTTACAAAACCAATGCAATGACCTCTGAAAATGTGAGGGCTCTGTGGTATATAATGGCATGAAAGCATCCCACAGCCCTTAGAATTCATGGCCTGGGAACTTCTGAATCAGAGCTGTCCTGGAAAATAGTCAATAACTTCTGAAATTGATGAAGTGGTTTGATAGGTGATAATGTAAAGTGCTTTTGTGCATTAGAAATGATTACCAAAACTGTTATTGAAGGGTTTAAAGTCTCAGAGAATAAACATATTTGTTTCCCAGGGATATTTTGGAGTATTTTTTAGTTCTCCTCCTCCTTCACTTCCCTCCGTTCCACCTGCCAAGTTAAAGAATGTGCAGAACTAAAAGGGGAAATTTAGGGTATTATTAAAATTTAGGCATATAAAGAGTACCTCAACTTCAGAAAGCTAAGTTTATTCTCCATAAACACAAACACAATTTACGGAGTAAGGAGGAAAAAAAAAAAGCATACAAAGTTAAACCAAGCCAAACCCAAAATATTTTAATGAGAATTTTCAATTTTTTTCTGTTTATAATACCAGTTAACAGTGGGGACAATGTCTCAATTAAAAGAGGATAAGGACTAAATTAAGTATCTATATGCAGTATACACAATATTGGAGCATGTAAGAAGCCTTACAGTCAAGGCTGGTTGCATATTCATTTTCACTGGTATGTAATTTAGTTCTAATTTCCCATGGAGTCATAATTTTTAGTCCTTTAAATCTAGGGATAAGTGATAAAACAATGAAGGATTAGTTGAAGGCATTCTTGAAATACAGATCTCCTTTTAAAGTCTTTCACAAAGTACTTTTCCCCTTCCTTTTAGACAATGAGGCATACTTTCTCATCTGAGAAGATGAAAGTTTTTGAAGCGTGGAAGAGAGTACCTATGCATCAGTCTTTCTGTTTGTCTGTCTGTTTATCTATCTATCCATCTATCTGTGTAAGTAAGTCTCCATCACATTCACAATTTGGTGTGAAGCAAGGGGAGGAGGGCTGACAGACAGACACTGAGCATGCGGTGGGGGGAGACACCTTTGTCCCTTCCCTGTATTATGGGGACTCCAAAACCCTGGCCATAAGAAGAGTTCATACGGACTGTTTGGGCGAATGAAGGTCCACCAGTAGCATCACTGGGAGCAGAGTGATATTGCTAACAAAACTGGCATTCAGGTACAGGATTTCATTTAAGGATTTAAAGCTAAAACAATCTAAGTTGCATTTAGACATAGGTTTCTGAAATACTCCT
This sequence comes from Steatornis caripensis, assembly GCA_013398225.1. Lineage (NCBI taxonomy): Eukaryota > Metazoa > Chordata > Aves > Caprimulgiformes > Steatornithidae > Steatornis > Steatornis caripensis. The sequence goes on from VZSC01009109.1 coordinate 560,885, forward strand.
CGCCTGGAATAGTAGCAGGGTTCAGGACAGAATGACCTACTCAGTTGTGTATTTGTCTTTTGGAAGTGGGAAACCTGCAAAAAGGAAGAACATTTTCTATCAAAGGAAGTCAAGAATTTTAACTGTTAATATATATGGTACATTTTTAGGAAGCTTGCCTTCTGTCTAGATTGCAAGGAACAAATTGCCCGAAATATGGTGTTCTCCATATCCAAAATCTTGATGATTAAAAAATAAGGATTCCCCACAAACCACTTTAAGAGTATTTTAATTTAATGTACTTAGTGCTTTCATAGTTATTGTAAGCAAAGAGAGGTTTTATGACCCAGCTGAACATGTACTGGGACCCATATTACTGACAGAGTATAAGAAACTTGATGCCTTTCTTCAGAGGGCACCTCTGCTAGGCACACATATAAGCTATACACAAATAGGCCTGCTGAGTCTCCCATGTGAGCTAAGAACAGTCCACTTCTCTTGGTAAAGAGTCCTCTAAATGGAGTAGAAAAGAAAATTTTTGTACAAAATTAAGTCTATTGGTTCTTTTCTCATCTTGCTTCAGATGGAGCAATGTCACTTGGCATGGCAGAAGCGAGCATGCTCACGCTTCATCTGTCCTGGAAGCAGCTGCTTGCTGTGCAGCATCCCTGTCCTGGCAGAGTTCAGCTGGCCACAGCTACAAGGGGAGAGAGTAACAGCATGAAGTTCAAGGGCATGTGTTACGGAGGAGCACAACTGAAGACCTTAGCGGTCCCCTTCACTGTGAAATCTGCAACAAACAAAGAAGAACTTCCATAAAGAATATATGCTTGATCTAGACACATATTTATCTAGTGTATCTGTTGTGAGATGTCTATTATTAGAGGTAGCGTATTCCACAAAAAGAGCTCCTCCCAGTCATATGCTGTGGTGAACAAATAGAGTTTGAGTCTAAATCTCTTTTCCGGTCTAAGTGATATTACTCTACTTGAAGCTTCTGTGAGTGTTCTCCTGGCATCCCCTTAACTTCCCAAATGTCTTCAGCAAAACATGAAATTGAATAGCAAAAAATCCACTGAGACAATAGACCATGCTATAGTCCTATTGCTCATCTATGTGACACTGCAAAGACAATAGTCTCATCCTCACCATCACTGCTGGTTGCGGGGGTCACTGAAAGTCTCATTTTACTAGTTTGTTTCTAGATGTACCCTTCCCATCTTGTGAAAATTCAGATGCACATATACCCTAAGATAGCATCAGAAAATATTTTCTTCTTGATATATGGAAAGCTGTGACTGCTTTTAAGTCCTTCAGCCTACTTTCAAGAGCTATCAGCTTAGGGCCCATTACAGGACTGTACAAACGGACCGTGGAAAGTCAAGATGATGAACTTCCTAGGTAATTCAGTTTTGCCAAACAATGCAATGGCTTAAACCAAGGCTTGTCAGTCTGCTATCACCTTCACAGGATGAAGCTCAGGCCTCAGCTATGGAGAACGTGTAACTATCTGTAGCCACAGGTTTCTAGGAAGAATGGAGATCTCCTTCAGAGTCACTGTCAAATGGAGAAATGGATTTCCACAGTGTGGTGATAGACATGTACAGCGAGTTTCAGCAATCTAATTAGTTTCTTGATCAGAGGAAGACAACTCTTCAAAGTAAATGAAAAGGTCATTGCAAATCCCAGAGAAGTATTCATGTCTTCTGTCATATTTGCTGACAGGTATTTAAATATAACCACTCACTTTTTCTGCAGATATTGTCAGCAGATGCCAGACAGCTGACAAGCAGCAATGAATTTGTATCACTGCCCTGACATATCAACAATGAGAAAGTGGATAGAAGCACTATGTGTTCTTTTTGTGCTGCTGTGAGATAGGTCTGGGTCAACTTACACTTACAAGTCTTGGCGATGCATAGAGGACATAGTGACTTGTCTGAAGATGGTTCAGCCCAGTAAACAATATTAGCAGGGAAAAGGAAGGGTGTTCGGTCAGTGGAGCACTATGAGAGGATGTAGAAGACTGGGGGTCCTCCAGAGACTTTCTGTACAGCCTCTTAATATGATTCAGAACTGAAACCTAACCACATATTGACTGCAAGATTGACTTCAGGTACTGCTGATGAGGTGGGTTTACTCTCTTTCAGTTCTCTGTAAAATGGGGACAAAAGCACTTTCTCTCTCCACCCTTTCATTATCACTTCTTTTAACTGTAAAAGAGTCAAGGTAAGGATAGGTCTGAATGCAATTATGATGTGCATGGACACATTCACATTCTAGCACAGGATTCTGAACACAGAAGATGTTAACAGAAGAATGAAGGCTTCATGGTTGGAGAAGTAACAATTTGTGTTGCACGTATCAACAGCATAACCAAATTCTAGTATTAATACATATTTTTATAAGAAGACTAGAAAAAGTACTATGTCCTCCCAGCATGGTATTTCATTCCTTCAAAGAACCTGACCCTCTTCTATGGTGAGGATTATTCTGTATCCCTGTTCCATGGTGCCATGCATCCAGCATTCTTTCCAACCTAAGAGAGAAAAGCATGTGTTTTGATAGGCCACACGGACACTTCTCCGAGTATGGAACAGGTATACTGAGTCTTTTTATGTTTGTACATACAGACTGTGAACAAGAGATTTCTTGCTAAGAAAAGACTTCAGCAATGAAGTTATGAGCTTGAAGAGAGAGTAGGGGATTTTACTTAAATAGACTGGTAAAGTGCAGACAGATCTTTGTCCGCACTCAGAGACCTGGTGAATCAAGTCTCATGCTTCAGATGCTTCAGATGATTAGTGCATAAATCAAAAAGGAAAGAATCTCTCACTGTCCATTCGCTGATTAGGTAGAAATGTGATATGAAAGTATAAGTTACTTTCCTTTGATTGGGAAAATGATGGAAGCAGGATGCATAGCATATCCTGTATTCCTGAAGGAATACTAACGTTATATTGCATTAATGGCATGCATGTGTTAAAATCATAAATACGTAATGAGCTAGGTGCTTTTATGTGCTGAAGTGTAGCACCCACTGATCATCTCTCTCAAAACTAAAGAAAAGATTTTACTGTACATTGAATTCCTTGCCCCTCTAGCATGTAAATGTGTAAAAAGATGTGTGAAACATTTTTACATGTTCAAGAAAGAAAGAAAAAGAAAGAAAGACATGAAGTAAAAGCATAGTCAAAAGAACAGAAATGTTCTCTAGGAAGCAGTGAGATTTTGAAATTCTTTTTCCTCTTGCTTCTCCAACTCCTGCGTACACAGGCAACATATGAAATGCTCAGAAGGAAGGGTTGCCTGTTAGTATTTATATCCTCTCAAATAAATCTTCAGACAGAATAAAGCTTGTAAGTCTGACCTATTTTAAGCTCTATGTAGGCCAATGAATTTAATTAATTTAATTAGGGAATCATGGAGATGGTAGCCCTTCCTACCCATCGGCACTGTGCAATCTGATGGCTATGCATAAGTCATGTGGTGCATTTGTGTCATTCACATTGTGTCTCTCTCAGGTTCTGGTACCAGTTCATAAGGACGAACAGCCACTTGCATTGTTTTGCAAGGTGTGTCTGGTGAAGAAAACAAAAATTTTGCTTGGGTAAAGTTGGGAGCTGAAGAGAATGACATGTTTAGTGTTCTTCCTCACACAAGATTTGTGTCTCTGTGTGTCTACATAAGCTATGTTCTATCTCTACACACTGCTGATCCATAGGCACAGACGACGGTTTTTGTAGCCTTTACAAATGTCCAAAGAGAAGAAAGTATTTTTGTATGGATATTGAAGTCCAGATTCATCATACCAAACTGAGATGGCTGAATTACAAATCTAAAAGATAGGAATATCGAGTGGGAACATAACTTTCCTAAGATGTGATGCTTCTCTCATTTTTTCTTCCTTTCTTTCACCGAATATCCTACAGTATAATTACACAAACCCCGATTCCTTGTGAATAAATTCAGCTTATGAAACTGGCAGAAAACTAAGCTGGGGATAGGGAAATTAACCTTTTCTAAAATCGTTTTTCACCTGATCAGTGCCTCACTCTTTTTCACAGCACAGTCAGTCAAATGCTTGTAGAGGTGTAGGGACAAGGACCGTGTTTGGAGCAAGAGTGAGAAGCCAGGGTTGGGAGAAAGGCAGGAACTGCCTTTTCCAGCAGAAATGCTGGCTTCTCCCAGCTTGAAATTACACGGTAGGTAGAGCATCAGCTGGCTCAGATTAGGTCCTGTATGGCATAAGATGGGATGTCATGAATGGTGATACTTGTTCTTTTCTGAGTATATACTTGTTCTTTTTCTGAGTATGCATGCTTACAGATACGAAAAAAAGTCAGGAAGATTTTTAGAGCCTGCCACCAAGCTGCTTGGACAGTTGATAAGTCTGAAGTTTCTACACTGCAGAAAAACTTGGCTTGACAGAAAAAGCATAATATCACAGGTTAGCTTCCCCCCATTCTCCATTTCTGATCAGAGCCTAAACAGCAAAAGCCATTGTAACCTAGTTTTGATATTCAGTCTTTTGCCTGTACGCTGTAACTGTTTCTTCCTCCGACTTTAGAAAGTACAGCACATCTGCATGCTGCTTTCTGAAGCAGGCATAATTATTTCACCACTCTATGTATATGGGAATCGAGTGATGTAACTATTATGTGACTTACTCAGGATGTGAACGTGCCTCCAGAAAGCCCCTCAAAGCCCCCCAAGTGTCCTAGGTACTTGCTTTTGCCACAGAATTGTATTTGCTCTGAATCAACTAAGTGAGGATATTAGCCTCTTTTTATTAATACACCTGTAGAAAAACTACTGAAAGAAAGAATATCTGTTCCTAAGTCAGCTTCCTTGGGTGCAAATTAACATTCTGAACTCCACAGGAAGAAAAACCATGTCCATTTATGATTTCTCATCCTGATATTTCTCATGTAAAAACTAGCACAATCTAGATTATAGCACTAGTAAACTGAGACCAAATATTTTTTTAAAACTGAAAAAAGTATTAAAAATATAAACCTTCAATTATCATTTCGTCTTCAACTACTATGATAATTTTCGCTGATTTTTAACATGTGAACATAGGACAAGAAAAAGTTAAAGAACTTGCCTTTGTTCATTTTAAAGGTTTGTACTACTTAGGAAACAACATGCGATTATGTTTTGATGGTGTTACTTTTGACCACTACTTTCAAATCATGCTTCCTTGTGTCTGATGCAGGATAATGATGGTGTGTGATTTATATCAGAGGGGATACAGTCAAATGTGTTCCTATTCACAAGACTAGAGCTGTACTCAGAATATAGAAAGTAATATCCAGTCCTTTCACTAGCAAGAAAGACAACCAATACAGGGACTGAGGTCCTGGATCTGACCTCAGTATTAAGTAAATCTATTTACTTTAATGGATGAAGAGCTGAAGTGAGCTCATCATGTACCTGAAATACTGCTATGGTACTGAATTACAGGGGATCTCATCCTCACAGGAAAGACAAGCTGCTGCTCAGAACCTTACACTGGGCATGATCAACATGCTTGGGAGTAGAGGAAAATTACTATTCAGTTCAATTCAGTCCTCCTAAATCAGGCAGAGATTTGATTCCAATGGTCATTGTCAGTAGTTTAAAGAGGGAAAGCAAAAGTAACAATGGGATGGATAAATTTCATAGCCATTATTGTTGCAGGAAAAGTAATTTAGTTTCCAGCTAAATAAATTCACATATCTCTTAGCCTTAATTTCTAACAATGCACTCTGGTTTTAGAGAACAGCTTCCCATCTTCTCAGTGAAAATGATACCTGTACAAACAACCAACTTTCAGATTGAGAAGGTGAAAAAAGATGAAGAAAAGGAAGATTTATTTTTTCTAGTCAACTAGAAACACTATTTCTGCGGGGAAATTGAATGAAAATTTATGAATATACATGCATATAGAGTTGAGCTAAGTGCTTTCTTAGGATGGAGATAAGTTTATCTCCTTTTCTTTTTGATATTAAAATAAAAGGAAACATAATGAAAGTATAATGTCAAAAAATGCCAGTATATCAGAAAAATAATAATAAAAAAGAAAATGTTAAATGATCACTGAAATGTTTTTACTTCTTTCAAATGTCCCTTTTGATGCATTTACCTTTTTAATGAAGTAATTCACTGAAATTAAAATCAATCTGCTAACCTAAACTTTTTACTTCATTCTGAATTTTCAGGCGAGAAAAAAGAATTATTCTAAAAATGGTGTCTACTTTTAGACTGTCTTAACCTTACTAGTCCTAGGAAGGTTTCTCACGTGCACCTTAATTACATAAGGTCCTATTCTGTTTTTTAGTAATAGCTGCAAAAGCAGATGACTGCACTCACTACCCCATCTTAGGCTCACTTATGAAATTTTTCTGTTCCTTTAACATTCACTTGTTCTCAGTAATGTCCAGCAGTACCTTCAGACACACACACATATGCATGCATCTGCAGTAAGAAGCAAGGCAAAAGCCTGACTTCATACAGTGTAGAGGTCTCTTCTCATTCCCATTTATGCTGCACTTATCTCCAAGGGCATCTAAGTGCAGCTCCAGTTCATTTGTTAATCAATGAATGTCCAAACACTTGTAAGCCTATAAAATGTAATGCATTTCCCTCCCTTTTAATGGAACCATGGCTGTAGTGTCACAGTCCCATGGTTTCTTCTCCTAGTGCTAGTGTTTAAAACTTTTCAGTTAAAAGAGAAGATTTACTCTTCATAGCTACTGAAGATATATGTTTTGTGTGAAATAATTTAAACATATATTTCACAGTCAAATTGGCAAAAGAAGGTCATGGCAGCCAGAAGAGAAGCAACATTACTCTGCTTTTGGGATCCTCTTCTGTAATGATGCACATCATGGGCAATTGCCTGTTACGTGCAAGCCGAATCCTACAGTCCTGACTGAATAAAAAGAACAACTAATACCAGTGGATCCTGCATAGCTGCTTCAATAGCCTCCACAAGCCCAGATTTTTAGAGATTTTTACCTATGTAATGATGCAGGTAGATGCCTAGAGATTTTCTAAAGCACCTAAGCAGATTAGGTCCTTAACGCCTAGCTGCTGTAGAGGGGCCAGGATTTCACTCAACATCTTCCAGGCGAAACTATGTCAGATGTAGGAATGGGATTTTTCAAAATAGAAATGCTGTACTTTGAGCGTCATTGCCAAGCTGTTTCCAACTTCCAACACATACCATGCTAGTTTGGGGGCATAAGCATTTCCTTTTGCTGCAGGGTAGGTTATGAACACCACTGCTTAGCAGGGCAGTATTTTTTAGATGGAAGAAGGGTATTTCTGTTTAAATTAAAAAAAAACAAAACAAAACAAGACAACATCACAGCAAGTAAAAGAATATGTGACTGAAAAGTAAAATTACTGGAAAGAAAATTGATCCTGTCCTAGCTGAAACCAGGACACATTTAAAGTATACAAAAATGGGGAGATGGTTTGTTTGCTTGTTTTTTCTTTAAATATCTGCATTTCGCTTTGTTCGTTGGTCAGAACTGAATCTATTTTAACAGGAACCTGAGGTTAAACTAAAGTGACATTTGTTTTAGTTTTAAGTCAGGAATGCAAAACAAAATCTCTCTAGGCAGAGAAGGCCACTCTGTTTCAGTTTGAGTCCTGGTGGATTAAATATATTTTAAAATAAAATCTAAATATATTTCAAAGCTCAGCAGAATTCTGAATGTGGGAATTGGCATGCTTTTTTCCCCCCAGAAAACACAAAAAAAGCCTGAAGCAAGTTAACAGTCTGAAGGCTATTTTTGCCTGATTCTTTTTGCTAAAAACAGAGGCAGCAATATTCTCCCAGGAAGCTGCGTGACACAATATGCAAACATTTTGGATAGGACCTGAAGAAACAATTTGTAGATCTCAAGCTGCAGAGGGAGTTCAGGTGCTCATTTAAAGATTATTGGCAACTTGAGGCCCAGATTTCTCCTTACCTGATGAACTCTAATTACTTTATAAGACAGCACTGGACTAAATCAGCCTCTGGATGTACCTATCTCTGTATTACCTCTACAAGGACTGTAAGGTGAATACGCTCATCAGTCCCCTGGGTATTAAGTAGAATTTTGGTAAGTGAATCATATTACCACATCTTCCTTCCCCCGCCACCCACCCCCCATTCTATTGCTTGTATATATACATGCTAAGGACACAGGGGTTTGTCTAGTTTGGAGAAAAGGAGGCTGAGGTCTCTACAGCTTCTTGAGGAGGTGAAGTGGAGAGGGAAGTGCTGGTCTCTTCTCTCTGGTATCCAGTGATAGGATGTGTGGGAACAGTTCAAAGCTGCACCAGGGGAGGTTTAGACTTGACATTAGGAAGCATTTCTTTACAGAGAAGGTGGTCAAACACTGGAACAGGCTTCCTAGAGAGGTGGTTGATGCCCCATGCCTGTCAGTGTTTAACAGGCATTTGGACAATGCCCTTCAGAACATGCTTTGACTTTTGGCCAGTCCTGAAGTGATTAGACAGTTGGGCTAGATGATCATTGTAGGTCTCTACCAATTGAACTGAACTATTCCATTCTGTTCTATTCTATTCTATTCTATTCTATTCCATTCTATATGCATGTATGCTTCTACATACACATATATGTTTACATATACACATATTGCATAATCCAGCCTGTGACTAGCACTGCAGAACTTTCAAGATAGACTGGGGCTATTCCTTCTTGTCCCTGGAACTCCCAGCTGCTCTGCACAGGTAACTTTGCCTGGCTTATTAAGATATATTTGATTTATTGTCACCTGATTCATGCGCCTTTCATTGAAACCTGACTGTTTCTGGTCAAATGTCATACACAAATTTTTCATCATGATCAAAACTGATTGAGAGTGGACCCTCTTGCTCCCTCTGTCCTTTTGCTAACTATTCAAGGGCTGGAATATTGTAGATTTCCAAAGAGGAACTAACACCTGTAGCCAGGGAATTCACGCCAATGAGAACAGCACCTGTTCTGCAGACAGTTCATGTGCACAGAGATTCAGCACAACACAATCAAAAAAGAACAGTGACATTCATGGTAGATACCTTTTCCAGCCTCTAATCTTGAGGAAGCTTGTGTGCACTGACCTTATACATGGCTTGTGACACTAGGCTGGTATACTGAGTGTTAAAGCTGACAGGAGAAAGAATACTTGTCCTTCTAAAGATTTTCGTGCCTTTGGTAACAGCTTCAGCTGTGATGTCTTTGAAGACCTCTTTTTGTGATGGTTTTGTCATTTGGAGTGAAAAAAGAAAGGAGGAACCCTTGAGTGAGATTTGGCTGTGTTCAAATCACTACTACAGTTGTCAGATACCTTTCAGGATGCAAATCACCAGCAGCCCCGCACCTCAGTAGCACAGTTTAATATTTTTCCTAGTTATTTATCAGACTACCTTTAACTGAAATTTGAGTAACCTTCTCATGTGTGGAACTGTTGATCATCCTAAATCCAACGGAGGAACTCGATAAGTCAACTGTTTTACAATAATCAAAATTCTAATATACAACTACTAGAATAAAAAGTAAAACGGTTAATATCAATAGGACAACAACTGGATGAAGCATCTTGTTTAGAGTTCCTGTGGCAGTTGGTGACCACCCAAAGAGTTTATCCCACCACCGGTGCATCTTTCTTGACTCGCTCTAAGATGTGGTGTATCTCTTCCGCATCATGATAGACAGTAGAGTTCTTCATCCATTTTCTTGAGCTTGCTTCAGCAGCTGTTTCAAGTCTTCGTGTTGTAACAACTTTCTAACTAATGTGAGGTAGGTTCTAGTTAAATCCAGCACTGCTCTTTTTTCCCCTCTATTTCACAGAATCACAGAATGGTAGGGGTTGGAAGGAACCTCTGGAGATCATCTAGACCAACCCCCCTGCTGAAGCAGGTGCCGCTAGAGCAGGGTGCACAGGAATGCGTCCAGGCGGGTCTTGAATATCTCCAGAGAAGGAGAATCCACAGCCTCCCTGGGCAGCCTATTCCAGTGCTCTGTTACCCTTACAGTAAAGAAGTTCTTCCTCATGTTTAGGTGGAACTTCCTGTGTTCCAGTTTGTGCCCATTGCCCCTTGTCCTGTCGCTGGGCACCACCGAAAAGATCCTGGCCCCATCCTCTTGACACCAGCCCTTTAGATATTTATAAGCATAGATGCGATCCCCTCTCAGTCTTCTCTTCTCCAGGCTGAACAGACCCAGGTCTCTCAGCCCTTCCTCATAAGAGAGATGCTCCAGTCCCCTCATCATCTTCGTTGCCCTCCACTGGACTCTCTCCAGTAGTCCCCTGTCTCTCGAACTGGGGATCCCAGAACTGGACACAATTTCTTGAACTGGACACATTTCTTGAAGTATATAAATACTAAACTGTTTAAACCACTCCAGACACAAGCATTGTCTCTCACTCACAAACACAGAGGCATGTCTTCCTTAAAAAAACCCCAAAACTCAGTAACAAAACCTCTCACTTTAATATAGAGCAGAGTCAGAAAGAAAAATCTGCTTGTCTACTTACTGAAAAAACAGACAATTATAAATTTAATGTTAAGCTAAAATATATGTATTTTATATATACACACACAATGGTGTTTCTGTGAACATATATGGGAGAAGAGGTTATAGCAAGAAAGATACAGTTATGATATTCAGATACAGATATAATATTTAAATTCAGATATATTTCTGAAGGTAAAGAAAGGTCATCTCACAGGTGAGCAGCATGGAGTTACGGGGGGATCAAAAGGGTCAGAGTTGCCCCTGATGCCACTTCAGTGACATGTAGTTTTACTTTCTTTCGCCATCATCCACTAATCACAGACATGCCCTGTGGACTTACCTGGAATTTAAGAGACCCTACTGAAATGTGTCATGTTGCTCCAGCTCTTTCATATACTTTCAGGCAAGTAACTAAGGCCAGGCATTGTTTAAATCTCCACAGATTCTTCCTCCACTTCAATGAAGCAGGGGATTAACAGGTCCCTGCCAAGAGTTACAGACTGTCATAGCATCTGTGGAAGGAAATGCATGCCAGCTCCTGTTGACTGGTATTTCAGTGTATACATCAGCCTGTGAACTGCAACAAAAGAGGAGGGGAAATTGTAATAAACTGCTAGTGATTCAGAAACCTCCAGGTAGGACAGGGAGGACTGCTGGAGAAGATAACATCTGAAATATCTGCATGTTTTACCAGAAGCCCTGACCCTTTCTTTCCCTCCTCTTTTAAAATAAGGAGCATTACCTTACAGGTGTATTATGAAGATAAAGACTTTAAAAATTATGTGATACACAGCTCTAATATTATTGGGAGATACAGAAGTGCCTCAGAAACATCAATACAACCAGCAATTCTGACTTCTGACACAGAAGGTTTTTCCCCTTCCAAAGATCTACATCCCAAGGCAATCACTAAGGTTTTAAACACCTGTCTAGATAGAACTAGAATTATCCATTATTAGTGATGGCAGAGCACAGTCACACTAATGTTCACAGACATTTTTCAGTGATTATCATTCATCAACACCTCCACCTTCAAGCAAACTCTTAACCCTGCTTGGTGTTGACTGGACAAGGTAGGACATGACAGTTGAACATCATCTCTCCTGACAAAAATCACTGCTGTTGTGCAAACACTGAAGTTTTACTTTACCTAACAACACCAAAAGAAAAGTTAGCACTACCCATTGGAGTTATAAATGTCAGCAATGGCAGTTCAGTGGGGGAAATAATCTCAGCCATTGCTGTTGATTCACTCATAATGAGAGCTACAGCCAATGCCATTGTAGTGCTGGGCAGAGTGAAAGTCTCTGCTACCATTACGTTTTATCTCCAGAAATAAAATCATGCCCATTAGGCCTTCAAGAACTTGAAGACAACACTAGGGGGACAAGTAAGTAGTAGGGATAGTTCTTTTTTAATTGCTAGATCATTACCTGCAAGAACTCTAATGGCTGAGATGAGGGCTCTCCTATTGATTTCAGCATTCATAGCCGCTTTTAGTTTTGCGGAAGGACTTCAAGTTGCTCTGATTTTTGCATAGATACCACAAAAGCGGAGAGTGATTGATATTGGTAAGTAGAAGGCATTATAGTTTGTACTTTGAGAGTGACGGTTTATTCAGGAAGTGGTTGGTAGATAGAAGGCCACTTTCTGAAAGGAATACCTGACTTGAGCTTTCATTAATTCTCTTATTCAACCTGTCAGCTTTATTTACCTGTCCTTCCTCTAGATTTCCAATATTTGGGGTTTTTTTCTCAGAAAAGCTGAGATTCCTTGGGTAGAGAGATACCAGAAGTGAAAAACTTCCTTTACTCCTTCCCTTTGTGATGGGACACATCTGATTTCCTTACAGACTTGGTACTGTTGTAGGAAGTAAGGGTTAGGGTCTCTGAATCACAGCAGTAGATTAATAACCTAGATTGACATGCAGGGATGAAGCAACATGGAGGTTTAAACTTAGCCCACAAATTTTCTGCGTTGGCTTTTCAGGAAAAATGTGGGTATTTGAGATCTTGGAAAAATCATCTCATGAAGACATTCCAGTAGCTATTACAAGTAGAAAAGCTGAGATTTCCTAAGACAGATAGATCCTGGGAAACTACCTGGCAAGTTTCCCAAGAAGCATCCAATCACACTGGGAAGGGAAGCGTTAGCCAGTCCTAATGCAAATTTCAGGAGGATGCCTGAATTAGGAGGTTTTTGCATTTACAGAGAGAATCAGGTGCTATTTAACGGGCAGCATGTCTCAGCCTGATCTGAGATCCTAGCCCAAGGCAGTCTGGCTGCAGATGGCATGTGTCTATGAGTAACTCAAAGGGATTTGTTGCTTTTGTGGCATGGTTTCTTTTTTAAAAAAGCAATAGCCTCAGTAAAAGAGTTTCAAAAGGGTTTAGCAATAACAGCAATGGGCCATATGAGAAACAAAAGCTTGATTTTTGTTGAAGTGATCCTTAATAGAAAGATTATGCTGCTTGCTGCTTTGAAAGAATATGTGCAGGAGAAAAAACAGGAAAGGAAAAGAGCATGTGTCGTTTTTTTCATTGCAGTTTAACAGCCACAGCACTAAGTGATTTAATCACTATAAGCTGCTGCTGTTCTTTTTATCTTCCCCACAGGCAGCCTCTTCCCTTGGTGTGTGTGTATCAGATGGTGAATTAGGAGCCACTTGCTGCCAGTTCTGTAGGCGAGTGAATGAATGACCACTGAGCTGTTGCACAATCTGTTTGACCAGCATCCCATGACGCGCAAAGCTTTCTAAGAAAAGGAGGTCCTAGTGCCAGCCTGCATTACTGTCAACATTGTTAAAAAGAGTAAGATTTTTTTTTCCACCAAGGATAGCAATGGAGTCTAGCTGGACAAGCTTTAGGAAAGAACAGAAATGTTATAGGAAATGGAATAAGGTACCTCTGTGGTTCTCACTTGTGCTGGAGGGACTCACTGAACCCTCAGGAGAGCTGAGCTACTGGGACTGTGGATCAGGAGGAAAAATGAAGTTGTCTCAATGGATGTGCATGCAGCTGTAGTTCTTTCCCTGAAAAATAAAGAAAGTGCTCAGTGGGGAAGGGACTTAAAGTTGCTATCTTCTAAACAAAAAAATTCCTTTGCAGAGAATCCAAGATTTCTGAGTTGACATGATTGGCTGGGCCAAAACCAAAATAAAATATTTTGTTTTCCTCTTTTCCTTTCAGTTCAGCTTTGCCTAAATTGGCAACAACTTGGATCAGTGCATTGCCCTATGGGAAGTGAATGCCTTCTACTCTCAGTTTATTTTGTGTTGGCTATCACTGTTGAACCACTTTTCTCACAGAGTACACGATTCCATTCTCAGCATCAAATGCCACAAATATCCTGGGAAATGTAGGCTAGGCCAGCCCAGGTCCCGGAGGACATTGGGCACCTGGAGAACAATCTTAACAGGCACTGCAGTAGCAGGCAACATAGCAGATGTTGCTCAGTGTCAAAGCAAGCTGCAATGTTTCAGAGAAATCAAATGGCATGAAGACACCAGATTTCCCTATTTCTCAGAAAAGAAGAAGAAAAAGAAAGAATATTTCTGTCTTAGCATGAGCAGAAAACAAATGTGGAAATACTGGCAGATCTTGCAAAGCAGGAATTCCAATTCTTGATGCGCTATAAAAGGTACAGTAAACATGAGCAGAACTACTTTCTTTTACAAGAGTTTATAGATGTACCTGATTTGTTGGGGGTGGGGGGTGTACCAACTCCTCTTTGCCAATGCAAGGTATTAATTAAGCAGCAGGAGGTGCAGAACATACAGCCTGTTTATAAATCACATTTGAAATTGTTTCTTTTGTGGAAACAGAAGTAAATACCCACCAGGCCTCTTGCCAGAAGGTTTAATTCCAGTCACTCATTCATTACGATACTTGTGTGTATGATGACTGCCTATACAGTGGCATCAGCAGTACAAGACGCAAACCCAGCTGGCTTCTCTCTGACACGAAGGAGGCAATTAAATTCCATACACGGATAAGATCAAACTCTCAGTCTCTTTGCTCAATGGGTTCTCCTTCCAACAAAAAAATAACAATTTGTGCCATTTTTGTGGCAGATGTACACGAAAATGTTACACATAGGGAACAGCAGTTAGCGTACTCTCCTAAATAGCAGAAATCTTGATTCCTTGCTGTCCCAGAATACTTGTATGATCTTGAGGAAATCATAATTTCTGTGCCTGGTTCCCTGGTGTGTTGGGTCTCTGTGGTGGTGCTTTGGTAGCAGGGAAGGGCCTACACCAGTGGCCCCAGTCAGAAGCTGCTCAAAGCTTGCCGGCTCCAAGTTGGACCCCTCGTTGGGTTGGCCATTTAGACACAACAGATGCGCAGGGGACGAAGAAACTGCCAAAGAAAGAAAGCCCTGCAGTGGACATATGAGGGGAATGTGATAGGAGCACCTGTGCAGATACCAGGGTCAGTGAGGAAGGAGGGTGAGGAGGCTGCTGGAGCAGAGATTCCCCCTGAAGCCCTCGGGGAGAGGGCAGGCTGTGCCCCCGCAGCCCACGGAGGATAGCGGTGGAGCAGCCCGTGAAGGTCCACGGCAAGGCAGAGATGGACCTGCAGCCCGCAGAGGAGCAGAGCGGGCCCTGCAGCCCGTCAGGGACCCCACGCCGGGGAGGTGCCCGCCCCCGAAGCAGGCCGTGACTCTGCGGGCAGGCCGCGCTGGGGCGGGGCGGTCCTGAGGGGCGGCCCCGCGCGGGAAGGGCTCCCGTCGGAGGGGTCCGTGAGGGACCGTCTGCCGCGGGGGGGGACCCCGCGCTGGGGCAGGGGAAGCTGTGAGGAGCCCTCGCCGCCTCAGGGGGAAGGAGCGGCGGGGACAGCGTGTGGGGAACTGAAAGCACCGCCATTGCCCGTCCCCCTGCGCTTCTGAGGGGGAGGAGGGAGAGAACTGGGCAGCGAGGGGAGTGGAGCCCGGGAAGGAGGGAGGCCTGAGGGAAGGGGTTTGTTTTTAAGATCTGGTTTCACGACTCGCTTTCCTACTCTGTTTTGATTAGTCACAAATTAAATTGAATTTTTTCCCCAAGCTGAGTCTGTGTTTTGCCCCTCACCATAATCGGTGAGTGATTATGTGGCTGTCCTTGCCCGTGTCCCGACCCACCGGCTTCTCCTCCGCAGGCCCCGGGGGGAGCGGTGAGCGAGCGGCTGCGGGGGCCTTTGTTGCCAGCTGGGCCTAAACCATGCCAGTCGGCTTACACAACGGCTAATAATGGCTTGCTATTTCAAATGTATGTGGCGATGAGAAATGCTTAGACATGCTCAGAAAGAGGAGGTAGCAGAGAAATGATAGCCTTGCTTGTAAGCATTCATGAAAACAAAAATTATTAACTGACTTCACAGAACAAGAGAACCTGTTTAGCTGTAAAGCTCTGTAAGATGGCATTATGTGAACACTAAACTGCTAAGCTTAAGAAAGTAGTTCTCATTTGCTCTGCGTGCCATGACAGTGTCATCTCCCTTAATGAAGGCAGCACACTAATTGTATAATACGGAGTATCATACATGACATGTATATATCTATTCAATCAAGACTTTGACCAACATCGTCAGGCATTCAGCTAAACATCCAAACACAGGATCATCAGCCCTTCAAAGTCATTCTAGATACAAGAAACAGTGTCACTGGAAATTTTTCTCTTCATCTTTTACTCACACTATTAGATCCTACAATAGAAGCTGCAAGTGTTAGATATGTTCCATGTGCCCCAAAAATTGCAAGCAAGAGGCTACTCTCTATACAGAGGTGCCCACCACCATCTGTGCACACAAATTCTTTTCAACATTTGATGAGGGCAACAGGGCTTTCACTCTGTTTCAAGAGAAGCCCAGATCTGGAATCCAATGAAGCACTACTTAGCAGTCTGCTGGAGTCTGGGATCCCCTCTATGGGGTCCCTGTAACACAGCTAAGATTAGAGATCTATCATTAGTGGGTGCCATTTAGGAGGGTGTGCAAATCTAAAATTTGAAAACCTATACAATAAATGAATGCAGATAAGCCAGAATCAGAGGTGAGGGTTTTTACTTGCTTCATTCCTGCCCCATATGAAACAATGAAATGGTATGTTAAAAGGAAAACTTGACATTATCACTCCTTTACCCACATTTGGAAGTCGGTCTTCAGTGATGGTAATGAAGAACAGTCGATTGAAATTTTCCATTATCACTGTTGGTAGCTATTGTTTAATGCTACTGCAAGTATGGGGGCTAAGTCTCAAAATCTTTTGTGTGCATAGCAAAAGCATGGAAGGAAGTGGAAAGGCAACAGAAGTAGATAATCAGATCAGAAATCACTGGCAAGGCCCAGAAAGATATGAGGTTTGAGCAGGGAGGAACGGGTAAGAGATAAGATACAAGCCAGGATACAGTTATGCAGCAGTCTGAATGTCAAGAAGAGAAATTGTTGTTGTCATAGGTATTTTTCCTCTGGCAGAACCAGAGCCACAACTGAAACAAATTATGTGAAATGCTCAAATCATAAAAGATGTCCTGCTTGCTGCCATGACTGAGATGAGAGTGGAAGAAACTGAGTTGGGACCTATTCCAGGTGAAGTCAGGTTTTGTAGAACATAAAGCAACGATGCTTATAGAAGACAGATCAGACTGGGATGAATGATAAACTGTCTCCTCCATCTTAACCCCATCATTTTTTTCAGCTAATAAACATGAGGATTAATTGACAGAAATACAAAATTCACTGCTGTATGTCGGACTGTCAGTGTTTGCAGCAGGTCTGCCTACTTCACATCACTGATGTCACTCCTTCCTTCACTAGAAAACACAAGCAATTAGCCTAGTTAAAAGTGATTCCATTGAGGCTGGGTATTCATTGTACCAGGGACTGTATATTGAGCTGAGTCAAAGAAAAAAAAAGACAAAAAATAGAAGATGAAAACTGGAAGATCCACGATTATTTGTGAAATTGTTTCAAATTTGGCAGATCGTATCAGCAGCTCTCCTCTGCACTGAAAAAAAAAAGGTTAAAACGTTTGTGGATAATTTATTTCTTAAAATTAAAACTGTATCACGTCACTACTGTTAAAATGAAAACTAGTATTCTGGATGCTAAAACTATCACATCTTGATAATTTTAAAACAAAATGTTATGTGATGAGGGTAAATTGAAACTTGGTAACATGAAATGCATTAAAATGTATTTTGAAATAAAGAAAAAAAGAATTGGTAAAAGCACAAACCAAATGAATCACTTTATTTGGGACTGAACACTATACCTACAGATGGCTTTTATGAAAAATAAAAAAGACAAAGAAGGTACCTCCGTTTTTATTTAAACTACAGCTTTTTTTTTTCTGATTTTCCAAGTCAATAACTGAATAAAAGATCTGGTCTTCGTTCTGATCTAGTTGTGATCTAAACAGGGTTACATGAAGATAACCATAGTGCCTTTATCTTACAGAGCAAAAATTAAAGCATAGAGAGAACAGATGACTTTCCAAGGTTACATATGAAAAGTAGCCCGTAGAAGGACTATTACCTAAACATCAGCTTAAACAATAACCTTATTTTACCAGTACTGCATGGGGAACAGCAAATGGGCTTTCAAATTACCATACACCAGTAAGTTCTTTCTTTGTGTAAAATAAGACTTGCTTGTCTAGAAGTAATTTGCACAGCATTTCAAGGTACAAGTTCCACTTCCCAAGTCTCTGGATATGGTGACAAGAGCAAGTACCTGTGGATAAGACAGCCCCAAGTTTATCATTATCTGTTGCAGTGATTGAGGGTGAAATTCAATTTCAGACTTGCTTTTTACTGCATGCACCTCCAAAGTCCTTACCCTGCAATACATCAGAGAGGTTGCCCTGGGAACGGTGTGAACATTTTTTCCAACACAATGCAAATGAATCTCATTGAGAACCTGATGTTACCTAAGAGATGTGTTGCCTAGAAATCATTTATTTCGCAGAAGCGGTCCAGTTTCTTTCCTTATGTCCACCTAATATACTCAAAAGTTGATCTTTCCATTACTGTTATAGCTGTAAGAATCTCAAGGTTAACAGCAAATAAGATAAGGGGTTTTGTTCTCATAAGGATTGATCCCAGCTCCATTCACTCAGTGACATGGTGACTAATATTGCGAGACATTGAGCTCCTTCACTCCTGGAACCTTCAGTGCCACGGGAGTAGCTCGTGAATTCACGAGAGTCACAGTAAAGCACAACAGTCAATGAGCACAAAGGTCACTGAGCAGTTGAGAACGGAAGTTCTCACACCTTACGCAAGCCAGGATTTCATTCTGAAGAAGACTGGCCAACTTGAGGCATATGCAGAGTAGGCAGTCGCTAATCAATCAGCAGCAAAACTGGAATGGGAACAAGACAGTTTTGCATGGTGTCATCCTAACTTAAACACTGAAGGCACCAAACAGCAACGGGCATTCAAGGCTTTGCTGATTTTAAAGGCAATCTGCCTGCTTCTGCCTTTGCTCTCCCAAGCTGCATGGGGAGAATGCAGAAGACACAAAGAATGAATGCTGAAGTGAGCTGACCTCAGAATGAGAAGAAAATTAAAATGTACTTACATTGCTGAAACTTTTACTTTGGTACACTTTTGAGGACAGAATACAACATGGCACCAACACAGTGAAGACTGAAGTGCTCACATACAAGATGGCTGCTTCGTTGCCAATAGAGGCAGGTCCAGTTGCTGTTGCAGTCAGTGGAGATCTTCCCTTACTACACAACAGGAACTGTAGTGACTCTACGATTTAGCTTTTATTTTGATGTTCATTCAGTACGGTATAATGACCACTGTAAAATCTTTGAAATCAGTAACGGACCACTGCAGGGGATGAACATCTTTACAATTCCAGAGAATCATGACCTTCCTGTGCTAAGATCAAGATATTATTTAACTGAGATTTCAAGCGTTTTTACAGAAATGGCTAGGCAATTACTCCCTGGCTCCTGACTTTTTCTGTATGGAGGGAACTTTGGCTTTCTGAAGCACCAATTAAAAAGCCCCACAACTCTCTCTTTGAACTGCTTCATTGCTCCTGTTAATTGTCTCGTTTGAGTCTCTGCCAGAGTGAAAGTACCTTATTACAGAGTTGTGAACCTGCAATCAACTTTGAAAACTTCCACTTTACAAGTCCAATCTTGGGCTTTTTTTTTTAAATTTAAGTGGGAGATAAAAAATAGAAAAATGTATTAGATGTTTCCTAAATCAAAGTCTTTAATAACATGTTAATCTAAGTTATTATAGATTCTGAAAAGCAGTTATAGACAGCTGAAATTTTCCTATGGCTTACTGTCAAATATACAAGAGAGTGTTTGGAAAGTCTGTAAGTACTGTAATCATGGATAAAATATATTCTGCAATGGGACTCTAAATTTGCAGTAATTATGTACCATTTAGTTAATCTGCCTACATTATTTATGAAGAGTATTTTGTAGTTAAATACTTGAAGAATTGACAGGGTAATGTTCAACAGCTACTTGGAACAGAAGTGATGGAGAGGCAGTAAAAAAAAAAAATTTCAATTTTAAATTACTCTCTTTGTGTTCATTTCCCTGTTTGTTTTTAACTCAAAGATGTAGCATGAGATCTTATTTTTAAAAAGTAGAATAAAAAAGAAAAGCTCGCTCTCTGTATGTGTATGTGCATAACTGCTGTATATATCTGTATCAATGAGACAGAAATAGCTTGGGGTTTTTGAGCGACCTCAGCTACCTTCCCTTTTCCATGCTCAGCTCCATGGATGCAAACAGTTATCCACCCTGATTTTGCATTTGCAAGAGGAGTAGACCTAGATGGTGAGGGTCCCATGAGAGATCAGTGTCATAACACATTTTTTGACCACGTCACGTAACATATATGGATACACATGTGCACTGAACCCTCATACTCACAATCTTAACAAAGGCACAACAGGAAAGACAACAGGGATCAAAAGATGTCTTAGCTGTTCTCCTTGCCCTTTTCCTGCTGCCTTGCAAGAAGGGGACTGGGACAAACCACTTGTCTGCAATGACACCTGTAGTCTGGAAAAAGGAGGAAGGAGAGATGGCTCCCAGATGGAGAAGACAACGAGAGTAGAAAAGGAGAAGGTGTCACATGTACTTATGCTATGCCCAAAAGTGGGCCTGACTGATAAAAAATCAGGTGAACAGATGTTCCCTCTGACTTCTAGGAACTGCTGTCGTACAGCATTTTTGAAGCTCTCGGGGTGTGTGTGCCTGTGTGTGGGCAGGGGGTGCATGAGTGCTTGTGTACACATCCTCCCAAAGCACAGACACCACCACCAGCTGGGTCAGGTTTTTAAACTATTACCTGTTGTGCTTTTCCAGCTCCTAAACCCTGAGATTAACTGGCATTAGCACAAACTCCTGTCTCCCTCTGGGATTTCCACCATGAATAAAATCTGTTTTATTTGCCCACATGAGCTGTATGTACAGCAAGTGTCACATCCTTTCTTTGTTTATAACCCCATGAGATGTAACATGCAAATACTGTTCCTTCAAAACCAAATTAATGCCATGCATTATAAGGTGGGTGGTGACTCACCACCAGATGACAAGCCTGTTAAACCCAGGATTTATTACCCATGCAAGTTAGTGGCATGAGATTTTTTTTTTTTTTTTTTTTTTT
>VZSC01009109.1:582112-612669 GCA_013398225.1 Steatornis caripensis
AGATTTTTTTTTTTTTTTTTTTTACTTTGCAAGCTGAAGATGAGCACGCTCACTCTCCCAGAAGGGAACAGTTAGTCAGTCAGTCAGTTTTACCAGGTCTCATTGATCATGCAAAATTATTTTTTCTGTGACTGGTTCACTGACAGCCATGAATATATTGGATGCCTGTATTGTCACTAACAAAGCTTCATTTGAATCAAGTCTCTGTGCTGTTTGGCTATTTACTGGTTTTGGACCAAAGGGCTTAAATATGTGGTAAAGTCCCCATATGTGGTTTCATCTTGAGATCAAAAGCAGTTGCTGTCAGAGATGCTGTGCAAGACACGGCTTTTCTACCTCCCACCTGTGCTATGGCAGTGGCCTGAGCTGGCATGGTAGATACCATGTGTGGCCAACGCAAGGAGAGAGCAAGCAGCTGCGAGGGGAAACCGCCTCTGCTGATGGCAGCCTGCACCATGCTGGATTTGAAGAGGTCCTGGAAACTTATCCTGAGGTGAAAGCGGAGTTTGGTAGCAAAGCTCCATAAAGCCACAGGCATAAATTCATGATTTATTTCCTGGAGTCAGAGGATTGATTACATGACAAAATCCCAGGTTTGGTCAGGCATCTGTACAGGACAAGGGCTTGGCAGAGGAGGAATGCCACTTCTTCACTTCTGATTGCCTGCCCAGTGATGTGAGACATGTCTTGTAACTTCACTTTCTACATTCATAACACTGAGATACTATTTTTTCAGTAAAATGCTGTGAGACTTGCTGATAAAGAGAAATATGTACTGCTTCTTATGAAAGCAAAGAAAATCTTGAAATATAATCCACAGATATAAAGTATACAGAGGTCTGCCAGGCTCTACAGAGAGCCCAACACAAGAGCTGCCTTCTCTGTCTCATCAAGGAATTAACTCTGGGAATCCATCACAGCAGCACTGTTGTTATTACTGCTGTAATAAAAAGGATGCAGCAGAATGAACTCATCCAGATAATGCCCGGTTGGGAATGTGGTGGGTCCGCCATCTGTATTCTTAACATATCAGAGGAAGATGACTCCTTAGCGGTGCCTAATAGCATACTCTGCTGCTATGTACATTTCATGAACTTTTCCTTGCCTTTTTTTGCTTCTGTGTTGGGATGCCAAATGAAGGAACCCTTTTTTATGCCTCGAAAAAAGTGAACAGAGAGGACTCTCACTATGTACTCATTTCCCTCCCTCTTTGGATCACCCTGAGGTGCATCCCCACCTTTCCAAGCATGATCCTTACCAGAACATGGAGGATGAGACACAGAAAAGGAACAAGGACTCCATCCCAAATGAACTCTGAGCCAAGACCTGCATTATGAGTGTTGAAGGGCTTTTACCTTCCATATGCCAGTGGATAACTTAGACTTGTGTAAGGAAAGGGTTTCTGGTTGACAGGAGCCATTACAGGAAAAAGCTGTGACCGGATACACGGAGCAAGGAGGACGGAATAGAAGGGAAACCGCTGGGTTCAGCTATGGTGCAGCTGTTGCAATATATTGCAAACATCCAATTGTTCTCGAAATTGCTGTTTAAATGAGAAGTATTTCAGCTAATTTTAACCTGTCTGTGTAGCTGAGGGTAGTGCTAGCAGCATAGCTGTAAAAGGAGAGAGCATAGCATTTACATTGGTGCTTGGGGAGCATTCAGGTGGTCCTTGGTTTTGCTGTTGGTTTTGCTGTCAGTTTTGCTTTAAAATCATCTTGGATGTGTCTTCTGCAATGTGGACACATGAAGACAGTTACTTTATACTCAGCTAATGAAGAAAACACACCCACCTCCATGTTTGCCTTCCTTGGCTCAGCTGCGCACCAGTAAATAGAGAGCCGGCTCTGGCCCAGGAGAGCTGGACCAGCCCTGAAAACCAAGGAAAACTGAGGGACTTTTTATTTTGGGATTTTTTTTTTTCCCTGCACGGTTATGCAAGCTCACTGACCATTACAGTGACAAGGTAAATAAATATGCCAGAAAACTCATGATGTTAAACTCCCACTGGTCTGGAGTCTCAAGGGTTGGACTTTTTACTTTTTCCTCTCTGTTTTTGGCATTCAGTTTAAGCAGGATATTAGGAGACACTGGGCTCCTGACCAGGAGGCCATCCTCTCAGGAACAATTGACATTTACAATAGAAGTCAACAAATACTTTGAAAAATGGGTTCTACCTGATTCACCCTGCGATTTTATTGAAGCGGATAGATTTTTTAGAAAAAGAAATGCCCTGAAGGATCAATGACATGAGAAAGCAGTTTAGTAAAAAGGATCTGACAGGTTTCCATCTGCTAAGCAGGCCTCTCATCCCGATTGCAAAGAGCTGTGAACACACACAGACACACAGACTACACACAGTAATTGACACTCACTGATGAGCCATAACTCATAACGCTATGGCACTGTTAACTCGCCACTTCTGTTAATGTAGCTGTACTCTCAGAACACTGTGAAGCAAGCCTGTCCCTGACTTGTTATGAGGCTGAATAAAGAGATGATTGCTAAATGCACAGATGCTAACATGACAAGTACCAATTTTTGTGCTGGTCTCTGAAATCTGAGCAATGCTACCCACAACATATAAAGTCTGGTCTGAAAACCATATTTCTTTTCTTCAGCAATTTCTGCTATTCTGTTCAAAACTAAAAAGTGAAATGTGGGTATTTCTCAGGAATTCTTTTTCTAAACACTTTTTAAAATGTTGACCTTTTAAATTTTGAAATTAGATGTTAATGTATCATTTTAAAAGAGTTAAATAATATTTACATACTCTAGTAAAATGAATTTGTGACTACAGTATGAAGATTACATAAAATGTTTTTACCTTTTGAAAAGGAAGCTTTAAATTATTTAAAATAAGAGTATTGAAATAACTTTTTATTTCTTCGAATTTTATCATAGGAGATGTTTCACGTTCAGAAAGGTAAACTGGCTCTAAGATTCACATCAAGTTAGCATCCATCTTTAAATATAGTGGAGAAAAAGGAAAAGAGTGAATTGCAGGTTTTTTGTTGTTTCTTTGTTGTTTTTCTTCAACTGAAACTGAAAACAATTGTAAAGTTTTTCAAAGGAAGCAGGAACAAACTGACTAGCTACAGTTCTCTGGAGCATTTATGTCTTGAGTGTGGCTTTGACTTTCCTCTGGAGTCTAAAGAGAGATCAGATCTTCAAGGAGTGATATGCCCATTTTATAAGCCAAACGAGTTGGAGACACTCAGGTGTACAGGGACCTTGTATAAGTTATACAGGGAATTTTTGGGAGAGGCTACTGGCCTTTGGACCATACATGTGAAGGACAAAAGCATGTGAAGGAGCTGAATTCAGGCCATGACATATGTACACCCTGACACTTCTGATGGACAAAACTCACCACTGATTCACAGAGATTATCCTTTTTTTTGGCACTGAACACACGAGTGTGGTGTGTTAGGATGGGATCTGAATGCATACATAGAGACAGTCCTTGAGATATTGCGGGCAATTGTAGTTGCTGTTTTTCTTTCGTTCCTTTTAAAGCTGCATGCTCATTCCAGATGTGAAAATCTAATGAGCAGTGAAAAATAAAAGAGCTTTCTTTGTCTTTTTTTTTTTTTTTTTACCTCAAAGGAGTGCTATTTAAGAATGAGATTTATGAATAGTGCTTCAAAGTCCTTTCACCAAAGGGCTTTAACAAGGAATATGACAGGTACTCGGATAACTTTTAACCCAGCCAAATAGATAAATAAATACAAGATTTGAAAATTCAACTTTGTTCTGCAGGTGGACGTAAGCACTTTGACATTTCAGACTAGAATCCCAGATTATCTGTAGAACTCGAGGATTAAAGAACGACAAGTATTTTTTCCTTTCTTGTTTTTGTAAAAGTGCTCAAAGAAAACAAGAGGCACAGTCCCAGAGAGCAGTAAGTGAGTATAATAACCCATTTAAAAGGGCAGAGAAGAAAGAAAACAAGGAATCTGCTTTCTCAGGAGTCTGATGATTCCTTTCTAAAATTACCTGAGACATTTCACCATTGTTCTATTTCTGCATTAGAATTAAATTCAAAACTTTAATGAAATGGAATTTTGTTAAAATGCCTCTTGACAAAGTAAGAAGGTTGGGGTTTGTGTGAGCTTCAAGGTCCGTGGAATCATCCACAGTGTCTTCTCCAGGTCTTAGGAGTATTTCTGTCAACAGTGGCATTGGTTGGCACATTTTAAAAACCTGGTTTGATTTCAACAAAATAACATTTGAGAGTGGCAAGTTTTGAGTTTATATATGTTCTGAACCGCCCTGTAAGTGATCTTCTCTATGTAACCTGAGTATGTGTGCACTCCCAGCTGCCTTGGTTGTGGGGCCAGCACTGCAGGCCTAGATAACCTTCTTACCGCCATGAAGGATTAAGTCCTTTATTAGGAGTCTACTTTGGACTCCATTCAAGTAGGACATGTTTGTGGGTAATTTAAGCTGGGGGTAGTCATCTTCTCTCCCTCTTAAAGTAGATCGCTTTTAAACACTTAACTCTACTGAGGCCAGAAAGCTCAGTATTTTGAAGCATCAAGTCATTAAGTAGCTTACTGAACTGCAGAAAATAACGGCTGGAATTCTCAGGCTTGTGCTCTGCAGCTCACACTGGATGATAATAATGGGTTGCTCCGATCCTAAAATCTAGAAATTGATGAACTTAAGTAGACTACTAATATGCATAAGGCTTTTCTGGACTAAAGCTGAAAGTAGCAAAAAAAAAAAAAAAAAATTGAATTTTCTGCTGCCGGCCCATCAATATTTGATTCCTTCATCTGTTTTGCATGTTGCAATCTTTGCCATTTTAACCAAAATTAATATTGGACCCAAATGAACTCCTGCACACATTTGATTATCATTATAGATATTAATCCTGGAGGGGAAAATGGTGCCGACTGGTTACATTTTTTCCTGATGAGCTGTTCCACTATTTGACTTTGCAACCAGTGTGGCTTATTAGCTGGGAAAGCAAGTGTTTCTTGAAACTTGCTTAAGTGTTTCTTAAAAATGTCTCTGTGCCCCTTCAAGTCCGTCCCTAGCTTTTTGGTCATTTTTGCTGTTGGTTTTAACATAAGATCAGAATTTTGGAACTCAACCATATGACATTTTTTTATAAAGCTAAATAGTGACTCAAAGGACAAAGGACAAAGAGATTTGAAACACTGAAGGATAAAGAAGAGAAAGGTTAATAGATTTCTTTCACTGATTTCTTTGAGGGAAAAGAAGTCTCTCTAGTGTGTCTGTCTGCCTGTTACCATCTCTCCCCTCACTGACATTACTGAATACATTGGTTAATATTAACCACATTTGACTGAAAATCCTCAAGGAGAAATCTCAAGATAAGTGGCCATATAAATGTGAGACAACGATTCTTCCATAGTATCCTACTGTGCTAAAGGTGGGAATGTTGGCCTGCATGTTTGAGAAGCTAGAGCGATAACGGAAAAGATAAACTTTATGTATGTCTCAAATAGTAGGAAGAGCTTTGGCTGTGATGTCAAGGCACAGAATCTATGTCCAGGACCTGTGGGAAGCAATCTGGCTGTCTTCCCTGCACTCTCTTCAGCACAACTTCTCCTAACTTTTTAATTGAACTTTTAAATCTGTAATTGCTTTCCCTCTTTTTTTTTTTTTTTTTACATTTATTGTAATTTTGGCAGTGGAAAGATTGAATCCGTCTTCTCTAAGAACTGGTGGCCACACTAAGAGCTGGAGTCGTTATCACAGCCTCAGTCCTCCTCATATCTATATAACTGATAATACTGAAGACTTCAAGTACCTTTGAATAATAATGGCCTACATTTTTCTAAACATCTATGTAAGTAGATACATGACTTTTACCGTCCAAAGACCCCAAAGGACACGAAACCTACTAATTAACTAAATATCACAATTGCTAAGTACAATAAGCATGAGGCTGACATTTGGTAGCTAATTCTAATTACATCTGGGATGCCTGAGGTACAACAGTATATAAGGAAAGCTCAAAATCTATTACAAATATAAAGACTAATCTCGCTTTCCCAAAGGCATTGCTGTGAAAAAAGCTCTGGATTCTTATGTCCTGCTTCCTGGCTCAAACCAAGCACATGATTCCTTTGTTTAACTGTTTGCCTATTAAACCCCTGACTCAGCAATGTCCTTTAGCACAAATTTAATGTGAAGACTACAAATAATTCAATTAACTTTGTGTTGCATCTAATACACTTTGAGATAGGCGAGTACTTTGTAGAAGACCTGGTTGAATAAAGCAGTTAAGGATGTATCTTAGTCCTGCAGTTAAGAAATTCTTTGACGAAGGTGTTTTCCTAAATCATTCTGCAAAACAGTCTACTAATCACCCTGAAGTCCTTCTAGTGCTTTAAATCCTTTAAAATATGTTGCTAATATATGACATTTCAGTGCGATACTTAAACATTGACATGATTTTTAGCACATATACAACTCCATACCAAATAAATAGATCGTGTGCGGATGATAGATGGTGCAGGATGATGTGTCCATCAAACATATACATAAGCCCTGTTCTATAGTAAAGACAGAAATGGTAAATTTATTCGTTCAGTAGACGTTTAGTGAAGCTTTTAATGTGCACCACATCTTCAGAGATTGTGTTTTTATTCTTGTGCCTTAGCTTAAGAAATGCTTTGCTCAGAAGCACTCAATTTCAAAGGACACAGAATACTGCTCCTTGTCAGGTTTTGCCCATCACATTGCTCAGATGAAACACTGACTAGAAACTGCCAATGTCTGGGGCAAAAAGGCAAATGCAATTCTACGGCCTGCGTGGTATGATAATGGCTTCATTCATTGCAGAAAGAGATTGCTCACTGGAGATCAAATACGATCCTCAACATCACAGCACTGTGGATCGTTTGCAAACTCTGCTCTTCCCCACTCAAAGAACAAGGAACTGAGAACTGAGATTACATGAGATAATGCTTGAAAAACCCATAGTGGATATCAAATTAGACAAAGCCATTGGCTCTCTGGTCACTGAATCTGCTCTCTTATCAGTGAGCCATACCAGATCACTTAGAAAAAAATACTTTCATGATGAGCAGAACAAAGAGGAGGTCACCACAGATTTGTACCACTTGGCTTACTATTTATAGACCTGAGAGATACTTCTCTATGAAGTTTCTTTGTCACTTGTGGATTGGCATTGAGATCACTTTCCTTCTGTCAAATTTGAATGGAGTCAGTCAGCATATTAGGAAGTTATTGGTGAGAATGGAAAACCAAGTTAGCAGGATATGACCCCTGTGCGTGTGCACGTGCAACTAATTGTCTGTGGATACAGATTGTACAATGCACAGAAAAGTACATTTGATTCCTCAATTCCCTCCTAGAACTGCATGTTGAGAGAATGGCTGAGTGTATGTGAAAGATAACATAACCGAATTTCCCATGCTTGGCTACATAGGAAGAATTTTCATTCTGTGCCTCGTGATAAACTTATTGTGTACACTTCTGGGTCTGCATGCCAGGCATCTTGAGTTCAGCCAAATTATTTCCCTGAATTAACTCCCATGGTGATCCCTCTTCTGCAGGACTTCAGTTCTATGGCACAGAGCTAAGAGGGGAGGAAGCCTGGAGGCCTGCAGCTGTCTCTAGAACCCGGTCGATGGAGAGAAATAGATCTGCCGTGCATGTGGCTGATATGAACTACATCAGCAGTTCCTTTAGTCTGGGAGGAATTTTGCCCCTGAAGCACCGATGTGTGTTCCCCCAAGGGGAATCTGTACAAGTCCCCACGTGTAGGAACTGCACTTGCAGACTGTTGAATCTCAGCTATGGAAGCTGCATTTTGTCCCCGAGAGGAGTACACAGAACCAACACGAGAGGAGTGTTTTTTAAGTGCACCACTGTCCTACACAGGGAACATATTTTTTGATCCAGTTTGGCAAGTACCACTTTGGACTTCGACAACGCATGTACCCAGCACTAGAAACATTGTCCTTGATGATCGTGTTTCCTCCATCCTGACCTTGCTGCCTCACAAAAAGGTGGCTGCTGCCCTTGGACTTGACCAAGCCTCTCTGGCCATAGCCCGGTGTCGGGACCTCATTCATCATTAGGCTGAAGTACGGAGAACTATGTGTGAGAGACAGTAGACACCACAGAGCTAAGGGGGTTTATAAATGAAGAGCTGGCTTCCATACTCTGCCAAAAGTTTGCTGCTTATGTTCAACCAGACGGGCTCTTAAAACAGTGCCAGAGGCCTTTAGCACTTCATGAAAAGGAAACAAAGCAGCAAAATGTGTTCCACACTCAGAAACAGCCATCCCTTCCTGTTAAAAAAGAGTGAAGAAGAGTGCTATTTCCCCCACCCCCCACCTTGCTGAAGTATCTTCCCCCTTCCACACCTTCTGGGAGGCAATCTGTGGCTGAGGAGACAGGAAGTCCGACCACTCCAGGTTGGCTTGCAAGGCTCAGACAGCAGAAATCATGGGGCAGTGTCTACTACTCTGCGTGCCCATGGGGTTGTCACTTAACTGGATCTAGAGTTAAATCAATCTATTAACTTATCCTAACCATGGTCCTAATTAGTTGCATACGTATAATCAGCATGCTTACAGCCATCTCATCAGGGAATAGCGGGCTGACAGACACAAATTTGTTACTCTGCATCTGCTGCCAGATTTGGAAAGTCTGAAGTTTCTGAAACTGAATTAAAGCAACAAAACCCAACTAAATTTGCTAGCCGACAATGTCCGTTGCGAACAGATGGCTGGGAACACCTTTGAAGAAAGCCCCTTTTGACAGGAGGACAATAAAATTTCACAGCTAAGATGAAGTTATTTCTGAAGTGAGGTGCAGAGAGCTTTATCTCATTTGCTGTGCTTTTTATATGCATCATAAAAGACAAAGATGAAAAGAACTCAGTGCTTTAACACTTGATGCTACGCAGATAAATCCTGCGTGGGGAGGCCTGCATTTTTGTATCAAAATCCCATGTTTGCTCTGGCTGCCTTTGCATACTAAAAAGGTGGTCCTCAGAAGCGTTAACCCTGAAAATGGAAAGTGTAAAGGGCTGCAAGTCAAAACGATTCCCTCGTCTGTGTTAGAAATGGTAGATTTTGTAACTCAGAGTGATGTTTTTACTTTGCATCACGATTTTCATCTGAAACCATAATGTATTATTCAACTACTAAAAGAAGCTTGAAACTGTTAATAAAGGAACATGTACGGATACACTCGTGGGCTCACCAGTGTATCAAAACTAGTGTTTCTTTTATTTTATGTAGTTTTTATTACATACTGTTATTCAGTATGGAAAAAAAATTATCTTTATTTAGACTCCCAAAAAGTTTTAATCATGCGCCTTACAAAGTTTAGCTTTGTTGAATTACATTAACGTATTTTTTCAGCTCACATGGTTTGGGGTTGTTCTTTTTTTTCTTCTCCTGACCGCATGTTGAAAGAAATAATTTAGCTTTATGGGCTCACTTATATTTGATTTTCATAATTATGGGCTATTTTGTGATATTTTCCATGGTGATAAACTGTTTGGTGATGTGTGGCCTTTTTTTCTTCTCTCTTTATCTCAGTTGGATATTTTACACATTTCAGTTATTATTAGGAGAAAAAAATACATTCATAGAGGAAGACTCATCAAAATAACTATTAATCTTTCCAATAAGTCTTAACATAGTCATTATTAACTAGCTGTAAAAGTTGGAACTGTAAGAAAAAAGGCTAGCAAAAAAAATTCACTATAAGCAACAATATTATTCATTGGTGACAGGATTCCACAGTACCCGGTTAGATCTGAGGGAATTTTAATTAATTTTAATAATACAGTTTAATCAGTTCTGTAACAAAATCTCAATGGAAAAATTCTTTTTCTCATTAAACTAGCTAGCAAACATGTAGTTTTGAAAGCATTACATATAAAATATTTTTAAAAACAATGGCTGTTTTTTCTGTATTTTTTTGAAGGACAAACATGTATCATTACTATTTCCTACTATTCACTGAAAATCTCAAATTAGAAATTAAAATCTTTCCCCAGATAAATTTACTTTCAGTCGAAAAGCATTTCCTTTTTAAAATGTTTTTTATTTCATGGCAGAAAATAATCGATTAATTAATCTCTAAGCTTTCCCTTTAGAAAAAAGAAATGCTGTGAAGGTTATCTCTGCAAAGTTCTGGGACAAAATCTGTTACACTGCCTCAGAAAAGAAAGCGTTCGTAACTCAGGTAACTGATGTCATAGTGCTCTGGAGAGAAGACCGATACTTAGAAACTGAACAATACTACTCTGAGCAGGGACCGGGATTTTTTCTATGGTCACTTTCTGAGAACAGATCTAATTTTATCCTACAGTAGGAAGCAAATATATCTGTTGCTTGAGTCATTGCAACTGAGTGCTTTGTAACATCACTCTGCATTAAAATAGCATCCAACAAGTACTTTCAAATAGACGTGATCAAAACAGAGCATGAAAGATTGAATTCTGATTACTAAACTTCCTCTGAACAGACCTTTATTTAAAAAAAAAAAATCCCAATTAATTTTACAGTGAATTAATAGTCTTGGCTCATATTGATGCCACAAAAATGTCAAGAATAATGAAATGCTATTCAGGGCTTCCTAAACTCAACTCACCAATAACTTTGTAGAAGCCCCATTTGAGAGCAAAATTTCACAGTGTATCTCTGTCTTTACAGGCATTCATTCAGCATTACTGCTGGCTAGAAAATGGTATGGTTTCTTCTTAGAACCTCCTAGACATACCAGAGTAGAAATGCATGTCCTATTAATAAGGATAGCAGCAGTAAATTAGCACGACGAGTGGTTGATCCTTCAGAGGAGACTCCACCCAGAAATACATTCAACCATATCTTTCACTGTGCAGCTGAAATAAAGGTTGGTGAGAGCTTATCTCCTGCCCTAGACTGGGAACACTATGAGAGTGAATGATGCCAAGACACTCAAGTTAATGTGCACAGCTGGCAATGGACAGATGCAGGATCTAATCTCTTTCTGTCCTTATTCAAAGGAGAAGTTCATTCTGGGAACCCACCTGAGTGTCTTGGACAGTTGATTGTCAGTCTCCCGCAATCCATTATTCAGATGAAGGGGAGTAATTCGGGCAGTGAAAAATGGTGAATGAGATCTCTTTCATGCTCACATGTCTGCAATTCCATCTGACTTGAGGGAACTTTTGTCCAATTGATATATTTTAACAAAAGCAATCAGTTTCAGTGAATCAGATTTTTTTCCAATAAAGCACACATTGTAGAGAACCTGATTTGTACACTGAAGGTTTGCAGAAGCCAGCCTGTGCAATGCTTTTTCTCTTCAAATATCAAAACATTTTATAAAAGGGAGAGTGGGAAATCAATGTTTTATTGTTAGAAAGGAAAGAGTGGTGGTTTAGGAATAGAATGGGGTTCTGCCGACAGTCAGACAGCAGTGGAGCTCACAGACCAACCCAGGAGTCCTGTCTCCCAGTTCATTGCTTTAGCAGAATTGTACAAAATCCCGTATTGCTCTCTCCATTCCTCAGTTATGTGAGTGGCCAAGAGAAAGGTTTGTGAAGTATTAAAATATATTCCTGTGCAGATAGCTTATCTGCCAATTTCTTTCATGGAGAGATTTCAGTTATTTTTGGCTGAGTAAAATTCAGTCTTAGAGTAAAGCACTCTCACAGATTGTTTTTGGTTCTATTCTAGTGTTTTGTTTGACAAAATGAACTCAGTCTCCATGTTGCTTGATCTGACAAGATGCCCTTTTTGTTACCTGCTTTTAATTTCTACTAAAATACAAAAGGGCTTGCCTAGCTTTTCATTTTCCGCAGATAAGGAGCATGATGAGGCGAGAGGAAGTGTTTGATGCTTCTCAGTCCATTTCTCAGTCATTAATGAAATCCTCAATGCCCTGACATCTCCAATTAGTATACTCATCTGTTACCTCTGCTTTGTTCAGTAATGCTGATCTATTATAAAAAGAAAACCAAGGTAAACCAGTTCCTGATTAAGTAATATTGTGTTTACACAGAAGGTAGGGTGCAGGAGGGAATAAAAGGGAAACAAGCAAACAAGGATGTTAAGATTACTGATTTATTTAATTATAATCTTGAATTGTTTGTCGGTGCACACCTTCATGAAGCTTTCCAAATCAAGCCCTGTATGCGGGACACAACTGTCACCAGTCATTCTAGAGGTGCTAAGACAACTGGAAGCCATGGCATAATGTAGGAGAAGGTGACACCTGTGCATGGAAACTCTTAGTCCTCCCACATCCCGCAGAATACATTCTTCAAATCTTGAATCACAAGAAACAATTAGGTTTTTAAAACTCATAGCGGTGAGGCAACAAATGGACTTTCCTCCTCTGCTGTAGCAAAGATAAATGGACTTCTTAGAATTCTATTAGAAGATGCTTGTCTTTACCTGGGAACTTGTGTTTTGACTGCAAATGAAAAACTATTAATCCAAACCCATCTTGAATGCTGAGGCCACATAAAGTGGGTGAAAGAACTGTTTCTTTTATGGTCATTTCTCAACCTCTAGATTTACTTTTGTTTACTGTCTCCTTAGGTGTTGGATAAAGATGCTGATGGTGGCTTCAGATTACCATGGAAAATTAAAAAAAAAAAAATAGAAAACCTATTAACCAAGATTTATGTGGTATTAACAAGCATCAATAGATTTGACAGGCTGAATATAAGGGCATCCATTTCTGGCTTGCATTCATGACCAACCCCTTAGCTTCTGGCTCTGATCTTCTGCCTAGTAGTGAATTTAGGAGTTCAATTTGAAATAGACTTTTTTTTTTTTTTAAGGGTCCTTAAACTACAGTCATATCTAAACTGAGAAAGCAAATCCTTCCTTGCAATGAATAATTGCCTAAGCGATACTAAAACAAATATATGCTTGACTTGCAATTCTCAGCCTAATACAGTATTGTTGGGAGACCTGCCAATAATGCAAATAATGTGACTTGCAATGAGGAGAACCTGTGTGCTATGAACCGGGTTTGAAACAAAGCTAGTGAACTCATTTAATTCAGTTCTGGTGATAAATACTCAAGTT
Organism: Steatornis caripensis; assembly: GCA_013398225.1. Taxonomy (NCBI): domain Eukaryota; kingdom Metazoa; phylum Chordata; class Aves; order Caprimulgiformes; family Steatornithidae; genus Steatornis; species Steatornis caripensis. The sequence continues at coordinate 595,165 of VZSC01009109.1, forward strand.
CATTATTAAGCTTCACTGGCAACCAACATCAAATCAATGGTGTAATCAAGGGTAAATGCAGAAGAATGCATCTCACCCATGTTTAATTTTAGCAACAGATAGAGGAGACACAACTTCTCACTGCTTGTTTGGGAGCAACAGGTTGGTAGGTTTACTCACTTTCTCATCAACCACTTCACTGCTATTATAGTGAAATTTATCTTTGTAACACTTCTGCATAGCTACTTAAATCTTAAGTGTAAAATATAGGCTGGCTGTCAAGGTTCCCTTTTCTATGAATGGGAGTAGGTTCCCCTCAACTTAGACATTTATTTTAGGATAGGATGGATCAGCCTACAGAGGTTCTTCACCTTACAATTGCTTTACAATAGATGCCTGCGTTTAATGATGCAAGACTCTGTACCTTGTGGTAAACCATGTTGTCAAACTATTTCTTCTTCTGAGAAGAAAAGATTTTCATACTAGTACAATAATACTGAAATAATGGAGCTACTTTGGAATAGAATATGAGTCATTGTGTTCAAAATCAGTGTTGCTTAGATCAGAGGAAGGCAACGCTATTCTCAAATTTCAGAAGCCCTGCCTCGTTCCAGTGGGGATTTTATACCAACTTGTGTGAAGTAGTAAGTGTGAAACTAGTCAGGAACCCATGTATATTTACACATAACTTTTAATGTTCTGTAGGTAAGAAAAATATCTTTATGCTGAATGAGTAAGTAACTTCCCATTCCATGTCCTTCCTCCAGCACTCATACAGGTGAGTAGTTACCTGCCTTAACTATCTTTTGATTTGGAAATAGAGCTTGTGTTCTGGTTATCCAGTTAGCTCTTACAGTTGTCTCTATTAATGGTAGCATTTTGCCTTGCAAGCTTTGAGTTGGTTGAGTTGAAAAACAGGATAAAAAGGAGGGAAAGAAGTCACTGTGGGTTTTTTTTAGAATCACTGAATAATTCAGCTTGGAAGAGATATTTGGAGGTCTCTATTCTAAACTCCTTCTGAAAGTAGGGCTCAAAGTTAGAAAAGTTTGCTTGGGGTGTTGTTCAGCTAAGTTCCAAAAATCCACAAGGAAGGATAATCCAGAGCCTCTCAACCAGTCTGGTCCAGGGCTACTGTCATGGTGGATTTTCTTTTCCCCTCTCGATAAGTGAAATTCCCATTGCTGCAACTTGTTGCTGCTGTCTTTTGTTCTTTCTCTGCACTCTGAAGTCTGGCTGCTGCTTCTGAATAAAGGAATGATTGTCCAACTCTTGTTGAAAGCAATAGCTAGCTCTCTTCTTAGCCTTCCCTTGTGCAGGTTTGACAGATCCATCTCTCTCTCCTGGACTTGGATCAGTATGTCAATGTCTCACTTGCATGGGTGGCCCAAAACCAGATACTACTCCAGAGGCCAACTTAACCAAGTGCAAAGTAGTACGAATAATTAATTCCTTGGATTTGCTATTTATGCTCGCTTTAACACTGACCAATACTCAGCCTCCATTACTACAAGGATGCCTTGCTGACACATGTCCAATTTGTTGTCCACCAGCCCTTTCCTGTTTGCCCTTTCCTGCAGAACCGTTCCTTGTGCAGTCAGAGCCCTGCTTACACTGTTGCATGGAGTTATTCATTCCTGGGTGTGGGACTTTGCATTTGAAATTTTTTATCTTCCTGAAGTTCCCATTGGCCTCCTTTTCCAGCTTGCCGAGGGCCCTCAGAACAGCAGCCCTACCCTCCAGGCTACCAACAGTTCACTCTCCCCTGTTTTATGAGATATCACCTGTGATAGGTGATTTGCTGAAGGTACGTTGTCTCCTGCCAAGCAGATTGTCAGTGGAGATGTTAAATGGTATTGGCCCATGACACCTGAGGAACACCACCATTCTTAGCTGAGCATCATGTAGACTTCAGACTGTTGTACTGTTTGAACAGTTCAGAGAGTTTTGCACCCACTTTGTAGTCCACCCATCCAGTCCCTATCTCCCCAGTTTGGCTACAAGGAAGCAAGTTGAGATGACCTAGACCCCACCGGTCCTCTCTTGTCTACAGAGTCATCTTGTCAGAGACCGTTTTCCATCATCTGTCAGTGGAAGAGAGGAGGGTGAGGAATACTTTTCATTAGGAGGGCTTGCACACACAGAACAAATCTGGTTTCTGTTTTCCAGATTATCAAAAGAAACCCACAGCCTTTTACTGAATGTATGATGACTTCCATACGTGAAGGGTTTAATCGGGTCATTCTTTATATGACAGACTGCCTAGAGCAATTCATGGTAAGTGACAAAAAGTAGCTCAGGATTGTGAAACCTGAACTCCTTTGTGAATCTGAGCCAAAGGGACTTCTGAGAGCCCTAGCTTGTGTCTGTAGCCTATTGTTAAAAACAGCTCTGCTGCTGGAGGTGAGGGGAGCAGAACGAAAGTCCCTCTGCCTTAGTGATCAGTAAAGATCCTATGCTACTCGGAGGACCTTAGGCACATTTGAGTACAAGTCCTTTGTCTGTCTAAGATGTCCCCCGCAGTTTCAGCTAAAGATCTGGCTACTTCTATACTCTGCAATACTGCTCTCTGTTGGAGACTGTTAGATTCCTATGGGGTTCAAAGTATTAGCCTTCTGGGAGGAAAAAAAAAACCATTAGTGGTATGTTATGAATGTTTATCTCTGATCACAAAGTTTTAACTATCCTTCAGAGAACAGAGAGCCCTGATTCTAATTGCACCTAATTTGCTATAAAATGAATGCTTTATTGTCATTGCTTTCATGTGAATTTCTCAAGTTTTACACATATTTAAATGATATCTGACCCAAGGAATCTATTAATAAAGCTGTTTAATAACTCTGAAAAGCGCGTACTGCAGTGTGGTAAATGATTGCAGCATAATATGGCAACTCCATAAACTAACTCTTAAGCCTAAAACATCCTTTGAGGCTTTAAAATGGAGAGATTCCCTAGAGCAGTGACCTGACTGCCTTCATCACTCAATGGGAAACAAGTTGCTGTTTGTGTGCAGGGCAGAAGATTCATTTCCCCTGCTGTTTCTGGAGGGGAAAGGGAAATGCGTGTGCCTTACTAGGCAAACATTCCCTCAGGGGGTTAATGGTATGCTCTGTTCGGGGGAAAAAGTGCACAACCAATTCAGTGTGATCAGCACACTGGAGGAAAGCAGTGAGTCGGGTAACCTCAGTCTGACTGAAAAGCTCTAGGCAGGGTGTTCGTGAATTTGGAGAGGGGCGGTTGCCTCTTTGTTTTCTCTGATACTCCATCCAGGGAGAAAATAATCTGTGGCTGACAGTGTTACAAACCCATTCAGAACACCCCTTCCTTTCCCACCAGCCTCTAGTCCTGACTTGTTCCTCTTATTTGCCTCTTCCAAAGGCCCTGGCTCATCTTGCTGTGCTACTCTCCTGATACTGCACAAGTCAGGTGGATGGGAGACCTATCCGTGTACCTGAGATGACTCCTGGCCTTCTTTGAAGAGGCTGCAAAGGCTGCCGAGTTAGTAGGGCACTTTCCTTTCTTCGTACTGACTGCAAAGTCCTTCTCTAGTTCTTTCACCTGCTGACTCCACCCTTTGAAGGCTCTTGCTCAGCCACTTACTCTGCAGTGAATTGGGAGGGGAAAAAAGGCTTTTCAGATGATCTCTCCAGTGGAGCAGGCGCTAGGGGATTTTGTAATAGTACTTTGAATTTCTGCGGTCTCTCTCATCCAAGAAGCTCCAAAAGATTTTTAGATTCATTAAGCCTCCTGATCCACTAGCATTATTATCCCCTCTTAGAGATAAGAGCACCAAGCCTTAGAGCAAGCAGTGCAGGTAAATGACAGACCAGGACTGAGAATGGGGGTATCCATCTCACCTCCCTTTCTCCAGTAGTATCCACAAGGAAACATGACTTTGCCAAAGCCCCTTGATGCAGTGAACTATATTTTACATAGCTTTTCCATAGCACTACGTGATTTATTTTAACGCAAATGTTTCTGTGAAAGGGGCATAGCTTTTCACGATCAAAGGAAATACCTGATATTCTTAAGGCCGAACCAATTGAATATTAAATTATATTAAAATTTTCTATTTATGTTGTACATAATAATGAGACTTTAGAATGTAAGATAATTGGATAAATGATCTTGTTTCCCATGCTCTATATTTCAAGTTTTCAATTGCAAAATCTACAGAAAGAACATAAATTTGGGGGGGGGAGGAGGGAAGAGCATGCTCAGTTGTAGCATGTGAACAGTGTAGCTCAATGCAAGAGACATAACATCCAGCACACTCCTGACAGGGGTTACTCAATCATGGTAATCCATGTGTGCTTAGACAGCTGTTGATGCTTGACAAAATTGACAGTAGCCCCAGATGGCATCTTCATTATGATATACAACACTGCATGAGTAGGAAAGTGAATATTCTAGGAAGCTCATGGTGAAAGGAAAATACAAATGGCCTGTACAGTCTTGCTCTGTGAGCAAAGACCAACAGGCTGGGGGCTACTTGGTATTCCAAAGTCTGCCACAGATTTATAGTATGACCTTGGGAATAGTACTCTGTTTCCTTTCCTACCTTTTGCGTTACAATAGGAGTGATTCAGAGCCAGATGAAATCATAACGTGATTGAAAGCCAGAAAATGGCTTATTCCCTGTCATGCCACACAAAGCGAATGCTGTCTCGGCTAGTGGGAAAGAGGCAGAAATAGCACAGACCTTCTCTCTAATTGTATAAGTTTATGTTGCCTGTTTTGAAACAGCAGCCTCCTCCATTCCAGCCACCAGGCACTGCTGTAACAATAAATAATCAAAATGAAGCATTTGCTAGGATGAGTGAAGTCTTGCACAAATAGAAATGGCTGTTCAGCCTTTCAGGGAAATAGTGACTCATGAACGGGTAGCAAGGCCATTCCTCAGGTAAAGCTCACCACAGAATTTACCCTGAAATTTTCCGAGGAAGCAGGAGAATCTGCCCGGTCCCACCCAGTCCTCACTGCGGTGTAATCTACAGCTCCTATCCACCCAACCTTGGCTCAGCTGCGGAAGCAGGTGCTGCTCTCTGTGCAATACCACATTCTGTGCATGTTCCCTTGTTTCCTACAAATCACTTCGTGTGAGCCAACAGCCATTTCAGCCTTTCAAAGCAGCTTGTTTTTATTCCTCAAGAAAGAGTTTACAGCTAGGATTTAATAAGCCTGTAGTGCTTTATATTTTGGCAAAAAAATCACATTCTTCCCAATGCAAGTCATGTAAACAAGGGCAGTGATTATACATTCGAATGATGGAATGAATGTGATGTTTATACAGTAGGATAATAGAATATTTCTAATTCAATTGGTGATTATTTGCCATAACCAATGGAATTTTTATTTTAGTACAATAGGCTCTGACATTTTCACCCTGAAGTAATTATGTTCACAAATTTGGTATCTCTCCAGTCTATCTACTGGATATCCCAGCCTAATATTTTCATGCTGTGCAGCAATTAATTTTGTGAGGCTGTAATGTGTGGTGGTGTTTCAGAATTTCATTCTTTATATTTCCCTCACACCATTTTTCAGCACAATTGAAACTGAACTCTATTGATATTAAAAACAGTGTAAAACAATCTTTCTTAGCCAAAGTTAGAAATGTGGCTTTCAACATCCTTAAATCACACTGATGATGGTAGCTCCACGTACTAGAAGTGGACGTGCAATAATAATACTTTTACTTCTTTCCTGTCGCTTCATGTTTACTTTTTCATCTTTCTCTTCATTTCTTCCATATCTTTTGTTTTTGAAATATTCTCTTTTCCTTTATTCAGTCCTTATCTAAGAGAAATAAAACACCTCATTCTACCCTCCAATTCCCCGCCCCCCCTCACCTTTACTCTCTAACAATAAAATGCAAAACATCAGGCTTGGTAGGAGCCTTAATAAGGAGACAGCCAGGACTGCCCAGAGCCTTTAATTAGAATCTTACTTCCACATCTGAGCAGAATGTGGATTAATGAAACACTATGCATTGTGTGTTTGTTTTTTTTTTACACACAACAAAAAAGAAATTAAAGTCTTTATAATGAATCTCTATCAGACAAATCCAGTAAAACACCTGACATGCAGATCACACAACTAAAGCAGCTACCTACTCTCTTTGCTGTCTAATGAACCTGGAAGGAGTTGATGAAACTGTGCAAGCAGCCAAGAAAACTAGAATGTCTAAACCCATTTTGTCTAACCACGAAAATGATGGAGCCTCCTTGAACTTGCAAGATTCAAGTCAGAGGAGAGACAAAATAGTCTGACAATAATAATGCAGAATATTCACTAAATGAACAAAGCTCTCTGCTGATTCTTTGGTCTTGTCTGAAGTATTTAAACCTACATGGGGCAAACCAGTAGACTTCTACCACATCTTCCAGGTAACTAATATTAGAGATCAGGAGCCCTTCCCACCAAAGAGTTTTTCTAACTAGCTTGTCACTACTTTACTATTACCTTGTATGACCTGAAGCAACCCTCCTTTTGCTCAGGACTTCTTCTATTGTGTTTTGATTCCTTTGTAAGTCTCTCTGTGGCCTCTGTAATGGATTTTTTATTTGCTTGTTTGTTTTTTTACTCTTCCTCTCCATACTAACAGGAGTATTGCAAAGGTATATTATCTGCAATATCTCTAAGAAAGCAATAGGGCCAGGACCCAGCACAAATGACTTTTGTTTCTTATCTCTTCATTGTTTCTTTCCATTTTCATACAGAAAAAGGTTAGGGTATAGAATAGGCAAGGAAGCTGCATCAATCTGTCTGGCTTGGTCCATACACAAAATTCAGAGCTATTGTGTGTACAAATCCCAGCTTTTGAGGTAGGAATATATAAATGCAGAATCATAAAAAAATCTAGAGGCTAATGAATGTACATTAGTACTGTGGGTTTAGTTTGATGCTTGTGGAGGACATCTGCCTTAAAGTCTTAAAGAGTGAGGAGTTACTGCTGTCAGTGAGGAAAGCATTAGCTTTCTATAGATGAGAAAATTGACTATTAATGTAGGCATTCACAAAGTCTGCTCTCACAAGGACAATATTAATCTAGCATGGGTTTTCAGGGTGAGTCTGTTGGGGAGTTTCTCTATTCCTTTTGACAAAGAAAAGAGTGAAGGAGGTAGATTTCGGGAGCAACCTAAGATAAGGTTTCTTTTCCTGTCTCTGTTCCTAGATTTCCAGAATGACAATTGACAGGATAGATCCAGAAGCTAACTTTAATTAAGGAAAGCCAACAGAAGACAGTGTTATCAGATGTGGGTGAACAATATGGTGTTCTCCCCCAAAGAATTTTGAGGAAACTGAAAAAGTGGTTTTGCTAATGTTTCCAAGGAAAACTTGGAAACTCAAAAGTTTTACCTAGTTTTTTTAGGTTACGAAAAAACCTAAAAGTTTTTAGGTTACAAGAAATAACTTGGCAACGTTAAAATGTTTGCTCAAATGTAGATTTTGCATAGTCCATATCCTCTTATGATTATTATTAGTTTTAAAGTACTAAAGTGGACTTTGCATTCCTCTTTCAAAAAATAACCTAAAAACTTTCTAATGGAAAGACTATGTATGGCTTTTTTCCTTCACGTCGGTGTTACAACTTGAGGACAAAACAGAGGCAGGGAAGGTCTCCTAAGGTTAGGCTAACTCTGTAATGTAGTTAAATCTGTTTATTCATCTGTACATCTCGGAGGACCCATGTAACTTTATTCTAAGTAGCAGAAGTAAGGCTGTTAAAAATGAGCATTACTCAGTCATATAATGTGCTGATGTGTGTATTACTTGTTCTTCTACTGGTTGATTTGCTACAAGATAATAACCTATTATTGCTACCAGCTGCTAATCAGCTGCTAATTAATAGGTTGATAGACTCTGAAGCCAGAAGGGACCATTAGCTCATCTAGTATAACCACAGCAGTCTTAACACATTTCAGCCATGCCACCAGAACATGTGACAGGCTGTTAAAACCGGTCTTTGACAGCAACAACCACACTGTTGAAGTCATCTAGAAATGGAAAATCTCCTGGTTCTTTCATAATTATTCCAGTATTTTACCACCATAAGTGTAAGAACATTTAGACTTTGTTTCTCACTGAATATGTTTTCGGCTATTAGTTGTTCTCCACCAGAACAAAGAGCATTTTATTATCTGGCATTTTCTTCTCACAAAATTGTTCACTTATTGTAAACAAGGTACCTTTCCGTTGCACATTTCACAAACTAAATAGACTGTTCTGCACACAAGATTTCTCATTCATCTCTGAAATTATTTCCTACACTCTCTCCACAATTTGTTTAACTTTTGTAAAAAGCAGAGACGCTAGAACATCTGAAAGGTTTTACTAGGTACAGGATTGAAACCAATCCTTACGCATCCATCACACAGAAATGTCACCTAGATATTGTCTTGAATTTGTCAGGGGTGATATGCCAGATTACCACACTGCTAGCTGCCTTGCTACCCCTGTACCCATCATTTAATCTATTAAGCAATATCTTCATTTGCAAGGTTTTTTGAAACACAAAGAAAGGTGATATACCCTGCACTTCAAATAGCTTCATTTTTTCACAAGAATGTGCAGATAATCAGTTCTCTGTGCTGTCCCAAACAAAGGGAGAGTGTCTCTAGTTTTAGTATGTGGCTAACAGGTGATGTAAGAGGAGTTATAATTCCCCCGGAAGCAGACTGGTATAAGCTCAGCACAGTAAGCATGGCTCCCCTGGTTCTTGCTCAAAGGCACTGGGTTTGGCACTCTGATTTCCTAAGCCTTTATTGTACCTTCCAGCAAAGGTCACATTTTCATTTTCTATGAACGTAGCTCTGAGGAGACCCTAAGTGATTTCCCTTTATTACTTCATGTTCTCATCGCTTCTCACACCACACCCTCCTCACACTTGTTTATTTAATTTATTTATGTATAATTACTGGAAGTTTTTTAGGTTCACATATGGCAAGTTATACATTATTATATACTTGATTACATGTAGACTTGTGAGATTATAAGAAGTGAGGCAGAAAGTTAAATTGTTTTACAGCTTCTTTCCTACACTGTTACTTTCTCAGTGTCCTCACATCACGTGGAGGGAGATAACATCAAAGATACTTATCTGTTTTGTGTACATAATGCTCATGAGACTAACATCACAGTATCACCACTTGGGTGAACTAAAACACTGTAGTAGGAATGCAATGCCAGAATGACATCAGGTACAGAAAAGGTACATTCAGCAACATGCGATAGGCAGGCTGACTACATGCTTTTAAAGATTTGGTGAGCTGCTCTCCTAACACACATGGACACTGCATGTTCTAAAAAATCCGTAGATACTGTCAACTTTTTATATTAAGGAGGTTTTCATCACAGAATAAACTAACCATCAAAGCTAAGCCACTGAATGTTTCGTTACAGCTCCTTCACAGCTTCTCAGTGTCCCATCTAGATTTTCCTCAGCCATGGAGGAACAGACTCTCCCTCTTCAGAAATTACAAAGAAATACCTATCAGTAATTTAACAAAACCCATAGGATCCTCCTTGAAGAAGAAATACACCTCTAGAATACTCAGATGCACAGGGTTAGCCTGGTAGTATGCTTTTATGTAGACTGGTTTGGTTTCTTCAGGCTTTGGCTTTGCTGTATAGATATACTTCTAAGTCATTTGTCTTCTGGACCAGTCTTGTGAGCTGAAGTTCATATAATCTAAATAATATCTGTTAATTCTGAGAGTACACAACCTTAGAATAGACACTTGCTGAGTAAAGGGTTGTACAGTAACCAGCATGGTGTGGTGATCTTACCTGACAGAGCTTGAATAAGATTCACTGTCAGTACTATGGGTTCAGACCAGTGAAGCTAAACAGCTGGTTTCATTCGAGCTCACATGGCTTGGCCTCAGCTATCTGTTCCTATTGTTTGAAATAGAAACAATCAATATGGTGCTGCAGACATGACTAGGGATGGGAAAACATAAAACATTAATTGTGTTGTGTGCAATCATTGCCAGTATAAACATTCAGGAGCATTTTCCAGCCTACTGGCTATTTTACTAAGCCATAGGATACATATTTTGTCCCAGATTGAGACAGCAAGGCCCTATATCCCTATTTCCTGAGACACAGCGGCGCAGTGATTCACTGGCTTCATGCCAGAAGCTAATAGAAAAGCCAGAAATTGTATTTAAATATTTTGATCTCAGCTAAATTACTTAATATAATAAAACATACTTCTTGCTAGATCATGGATACCTACGAACAGTCTGGAGGATGCATGGTACACAATTCAAAAAAAAGTTCTAAGTGATGTGAATTGCCTTGTACATCTAGGAGAGGACATGGGTCAATTAGGGACAATTGGGTCTATTATTTACTGATGCTCCTCTTTGAGCTATATTTTGAACTGTCCTTTCCCCAATATTTTAGAGAAACTTGCACCATCCTCGCCTCTCTCCATGAAAAAGAAAACATTCATTAATGGAGTACAACAACCCAGTAGTTCCCATGTCAGTTAAAAAGACTACTCGACTATGAGAGGTGTTTTTAAGAGATGGAATAGCCTGCCCGAAGGAAGGTAAGTGTACTGCATGGATTGCAAAACAGGGGCTTTCGAAAGGAAGGAGTCATGTATAATATTTATATACATAGGATTCCTTTTACTTGTGAATAAGGCAGAATGGATCAGGGATGTGATGTCCAGGGAAGTCTTAGGTGCAGTGACAGTGGAGTTTCAGATCCTGATGGAAGTGAAGAAAGCAAATTAAAAACATAAATACCTGGATACCAGGTAAGCAGAGTTGGGTTTCATCAGGAAATGGGTACACAGGATCTGTCAGTTTTGCCCAGATTATCAGACTGCCCAGAGACACTGCATTTTTTGGCCAGTTGCAAAACTGAACTGGACAAGGCCATGGGCATCTTACTTTGCAGTTACCTCTGCTTTGAAAAGGGGGCGGGGTTACAGACCTCCAGAGATCCCTTCCAACCTAAATTATTCTGTGATTTATGCTATAATATTTTCCCTTTCTTTCTACTCGCACTAACTGTTCTGTGCTGTCAGGTCCCAAATAAAGGACCACCATAACTTTCTCTGTTAGTATGCATATTGTGAAAATACTCGTATACAATTTGTAATATGACACATTGACTCAAAGTTGTTTAGTGCATCCCGCTGCTGGGCTAAATGTCAGCTTGCTTTTCCAAATCAGTTCTATGCAGTGCCTACCTATGGTAAACTGCTCTTAGCTGCAGTGCTCACCAGATAACAACAGTGGAGCTGTGAATTAAGATCTTGAAGTAAAAAGAATAAATCTATGAATTCTGTTTCAGTGAATCAAAATGGGTTTTTATACTGGTTGGTTAATGAAACAAGGTTTATGTATTCACTCTTTGGGGATGAATTGCCCATCTATTTGACCATCCTCCCTAATAATTTTGGTTTTATTTAATTCATCAACTGCAGTGAGATAAGACAAAAGATCAAAGGTAAAGGTCTCAAAGATTAAATTACTATGAGTATTACAAAACCTGATAGATCAGAAAGTATCCTCAGCTGAGGAAGTGCTGCCATATGATTTTGAGTTTTATTACAAACCAGAAAATATATGTAGGAGAGCTGTGAGAGCCCCAGCCATGGAGAAGTCTTCACCTGGAGCTCACTGCTGGACACCAGAGAACACAACCACAAGACAAATTCACTAGGAGACCCACCTTTCCTAGCTCCTTCTAAAAGTTTGCGCTAAGGATCCACTGCTGCATACTGTCCAGCTAGTTTTGATTGTGTTCATGTGTTGCGATTATAGAAGTAGGGCAAGTCCTGGCCTGACAGTGAAACATTACTTTGTGTCGTATAATTGTTCAGCCCTTCCAAGAAAGAAGGGCAAATTGACATTTGATTTACTAAAGATACAAATCAGTAACAAGCACAGATAGGGTAAGATTTGATTTTTAACAGAATCTGTGAGTTCCTACTGCCATTATTGGTGACCCTTCTCCTCACAGCAGCTCTCAACTTTGATTTCCACAAACCCTGCAATGTTATAGATTGGAGTGTGTGATGGTACTGGAAACAGGGGAATTACAGAAGCAATAGTTGCTGTCTTTTGAATATGGTTTCTTCCTGAACTTATTTCAGCAAATCCAATTTCTGATAAAATGACTTCTCCTGTTAGAGACAATTCTTCCTTCTAGCTTAGCAAATCCTGACTCAGTAAAAAAAATCCAAAACATATATGTATAGATGCATATAAATGTAAATAGATAAATATATATATAAAGAATTTATTCTCTCCTATGAGTAGGAAATAACAAATGCAGACACAGGGGAAAGGTGCTAAATTGTTTTTATTGCATTTCTTTTAAATATACAGTATGCCAGTTCAGCTCCCAGAAGCATTAAGTGAAAGAGCTCAAAAGCAACATAAAAAAATTCAAGCATGAATGAAAACAAATTCAACACTCACAAACACCGCTCACTAACTTGACTTCTATTTCCAAGTCAGGGTTATGCCTAGGGAACCTAATATTTGAAAATTAATTTGTAGACTCCTTATATTTCTCTGTTTCTGGGTATAACATCTCAGGATTTATTTTATTTTTTTGACAGCCAGAAGAAGAGTTTTGTAATTATTTGTTGTTAGATACTACACAGAAAAGAAATACCAAAGGAAAATGCTGAAACTGCTGAAGGGAATGCAGAAAATGAAAGAAAACCTGTTATGGCTGCAAGGCTCAATAACAATAATTAAGGACCATATTGCTGATTATATTACAGAGTTGTCATTGGTTTTTTGTACTGTACTTCATCTCTGTAGGACCTATCACCTCTGCGGGGCAACACCAAATCCATTTAAGTAACATAAAAATAAAAGTTAGAAGAAGGTATTTATGAGCAGATTTCTCAGATGGCCTAAAAAAGGCTCATTATTTCCCAAAAAGTCAGCAACAGCTTCCCACACTCTACCAGGCACACGTAACAGGCTCTATGGAAGGTCACAAAATTATTATGGTTAATAGCAGAAGATCAGATCCTTTAAATACTCTGAAAAAAATCTTTTCTTTCTGTAGGTCTTGCTGGCCTGGCTTTGAAAGAAAATGATTACCATCTTTATCAAAAAGATGGCCTTCCACTGCAGCCTGGAATAGCCTTATGTCTGCTCCAAAAGGCATCTCCTGGCATTTGCTCTGCTGCCGAGGTGTCTGGGTTGTCATTTCCTGGAGTAGATTAGTCAGTAGATTGTGTGCTGATTTGTATATAATGGTATATAAAATAGATGGATCAAATCTTGAAAGAAGAAATAGAGAGAGACATATACATTAGTGGAAACAGGGAAAAATGCAGTATATGTTTTTCAAGAGTAATTTGCACCAGACAAACTTGATATCTTTCTGTTGTTTTTAATAAGAGAAATTTTTTTGTTGGTTTGTTTGTTTGTTAAATAGATATGGGATACATTGTGGCTGTAATATACCTGTACTTCAGTAAAGTATTTTATGCTCTCCCTACACAGAGGAACTTCTTGTTGCCCTAAAAAGGAAGTTTACAAATTTAAAATCTCTTAAATGGATAAGAAAGCTGTAATGTGAATTTGTATGAATGTGGCACACAGGAAAGCCATCAGACCGCAAAGAGGCTAGGAGAAAAATGCCTAAAGGATTCATCTTTTTTGTGTTGTCTTTGACAACCTGGGCACAAAGTCATGCCAACCATATTTGATGCTAAAAGCAGTCAGTTATGATGCAGATAGAGTGGAAAATGCAAAGTCAAGGACAGGAATAGATCCATTTTCTGCCCATGACTGAACATGTGCAGTTTTTCCATGCCTGTTCTCCTGGTTCAGAATGGGAAGAGCTGTAACATTATGGAAAAGGAGAGGAGATGGAAACTGTTGGTATGGACATTTATTCCATAACATAGTGGAAATTTTATTGTATTCAGTCCAATGGAGACATACTGCAAAGATACTGTCTTGCCTGCTTAAAAGGGAGTGGCTGAAAAGAGGTTCAAATCAACCAGAGACTAATCCACTTGTTGTTAGGATACTCAGATGTGAGAAAGCTAAGTTTAGTTTCTGTCTCGGCATCCAGGTACTTATATGACCTTAGGCAAATGAAGGAATCGCCCCGTAAATTTCCTCATGTAGTAAATGGGGATAAAAGTACTTCCTGACTTAGTAGTGGTTGTTGTGGGCAAAAACACATTAAAGACTATGAGATGCTCAGCTGCTATTTTAAAAGGGCCCATGTAAACATCATTCTTCTGGAAGCTGCCACTGGATTTAATGGAAACTGATGACTTACACTGAAAGATGTAGTGGTTGTTAAACTTATGTAAACACTTAATGGGCTGTGTGTGGCTTGATTCTAGCTGGTTTATCTGGGAAACTCAGTTTATTATTATTTGATTTTTAATTTTTGCTACCTGCCACTTCAGGTATTATATTGCTTAAACATCCTTCAACTTCTAGAGCTCTAACTCTCAAGAAAAAAAATCTAGTGCTCAGGAAGTATACCCTATCCATGCAGTAGAGTAATCCTCTTTGTCCACTTTGGGCATGAATCCTTCTAGGTGCTGTTAGTGCTAAACGGCACAGCTTTGCATAGTGTGCAGCTGCAAGGCTGAAACTGTGCCATGCCTACTGCCATAGTGGGTGCCACCCACACTCACCATTAAACTCAGTTTTACATCCTTGCGCTCACACAAAAGCTGGTGAGCTGTCAGCTCAGCACTCCCATGGATTTAATGCTAAAAAATAACTACTGGGTGACTGTTAAAAAGCCAAAGACAATAAGTGGAATTGGAAGGTAATGGGAAGAGGGCAAGGAGAGGAAAACATCTCAGATTCCTTTTTCATTTAAAATGCAGTCTTTGGAGAAAATGCCATTTACTGCAGATAAAAATGCAGTGTGTTGCTGAGCAGGTGTAAGTAATTTTATCTAATTACTACAAATGGGTTTTTCATGTATGGGAACCAGCTAGGAATACTAAATGTTAAAAACATGTAGAAAGAAGGTAGACTTTGAGAAGGTGGAAAGGAACACCTTTAATAGCTGATCACAGTGAGCACTCTTGTATAACAGGGACATTGAGAATGGTCTTGGGCAGTTTTAGAATAAGACATTTCTGCAACAGGATGCTGGGAACAGGCTTTAAGTGGCACATGAAAAACAAGAGTAACATCTGCAGTGGTTTTGTAAACCTTTAAGGATAAGAAATCCATTAGAGCCAGGAGAGGTGTTGCAAGTCCTGTGATCTCCAACAGCCAAAGCTGGCTGTTGTTAGGATAGACCAGTTCGGCTACCTCAGAGATCAGCTCTTCGCTGTTAAATGTTTGGGGACAAAATTTATTTGAAAAAAAACAACCCTGATTTGGAGTAATTTACTTTTGTGGAGCTGAGCTAGAGACACAACAAAGGACCTTGCTGAGTTCTTGTCAGTCTTCATTGATTCAGCAATGGAGAAAAACCATAAAGAAGGCCAGAAGAACGGGAATCTGGGCTGTTTACGATCCCACTGATCACACCAGCTAAGGCAAGTCACACAATCTCCCTCTGACTTCATATTTTTCTCCACAGAGGGTTAACTTCTAACTGAGATGAATTAGACTGTGGAAGTTGCAGTTCTGCACAAGGGATGAAGCCAGTCAAAAGCTTCTCAGTAGCAGAGACAACATTAAATTATGCTGCCAACGCACTTAAGAGGCGGGGACCAGACTACTACAGGAAAGGGAAATACAATGCAAGAGACAGAATTAGGGTAGCTGGCTAATGAGAGAGTCCTAGAAAATCATGCTTAATTGTTTAATTAATGTTTGCTGCTCCTGCCAGCAAGATAGAGGCAATCAGGGTTCACAACTTCTGTTGCTGGAATGGGTCACCCGACAGACCCCAGTACTTCCCTTGAGGCTAGCAGCAACCAGCATGACTTTCCAGGGCTTTGGCAGGGCGGAAGCAGCAATTTTTCTGTTCCCAGATGGCCTAGATAGGTGGCTACTTACTTTTCCAAGACAAGGGTTGTTATACAAAGCACAGTAACAGATTAATCCAATATGGTTCTATTCAGGCTATCCACCAGGGTTAATCATAAGCTCATTAATATTGTGGCAATTAATATTCATATACATTAGCTTTTGGGTGGCCCATCCTGAACATGAAGGACCAAAACCACGTAGCAATTCAACAGGAACCTGGTAATGTTTACACCAAGACATTAGGCTATTCTAATGTTCTCCTGCAGAGGGTGTTAACTATGCACCCTTTCGGCCGGCGTCCTGCTCTCTTTGGCTTTCTCCTCTAAGCCACTATGGTTGATTGTCAACGCCTTAGTCCTGTTGAAGCACTCAGCAAATAGCATCTGCCTTGCTAAAATCAAGCGAGCATCCACTTCATGCAAGGGCTGATTGATGCTTTGACGCTATATGTGGTTTAGTACCTCACTCTGTCCTGGCTGAGATGCCCATCAGCTCCTTCTGTACCCATGGCATCCCATGGATGGAAGGCCATGGGAGCACAAGACTCACCCTGTTTGCCTCATATTTTGGCATGGAATGGGAGTGATGTATGATCGCAAAAGGTCAAGGACAAAATCATGCTGCTACAGGTGCTTAGACATTACCTGGTCTGTGTGATGCAGTGCTGTCAGCAGCACTAGAGATATGTGCTCAGGAGAGGGGTATCTAAGTTATAATCTAGTTTATCTCAGCTAAGACAGGCGATGCATTGTCCTTTGAGCAGCAGCGTGGAGGGACCCATCCATCCTTCATGCACTGCAGTACCTGAGAATCATTTCAATGGTTTATGGCAGCTAGTAGAAAGCCACGATTTTGTTGGGGGGAAACAGGAATCAGCCTGAAAAACAGTTTGGTTTTATAAGGGGGTAGGGAGAAATGATAAATATGGTAGATGTGCTCTGCATGTCCAATTTAGGACATGGTCATGTCAGTGTGTTTTAGAAAGCCACTGGTCCCCAGCTAGAAGCTGAATTTCCCCCTTCACCTGAAGCACAATAACTGATCATGTGTGCAAGCCCAGCTCCTCACACTGTGGAGTAATCCAGGATGGATTACAGCAGCTCTTTTATTCCATGATACCGCTGACCAAAAGCCACATGCACACTGGCAGCTTCTCATTTCTCCCTGCAAAAGCATTGATTTTGAAACTGCTATATGAACATAGCACATGGTTCCCACAAATCGATGGGTCCCGATGGGATGCATCCACGAGTGCTGAGGGAGCTGGTGGATGTAATTGCTAGGCCACTCTCCATCATCTTTGAAAAGTTGTGGAGAACAGGAGAGGTGCCTGAGCATTGGAGAAGAGCCAATGTCACTCCAATCTTCAAAAAGGGCAAGAAGAAGGACCCAGGAAACTACAGGCCAGTCAGTCTCACCTCCATCCCTGGAAAGGTGATGGAACGGCTCATTCTGGAAATCATTTCTAACCACATGGAGGAGGAGAAGACTATTCGGAGTAGTCAACATGGATTCACTGAGGGAAAATCCTGCTTGACCAATCTGATAGCCTTCTATGATGGCATGACTGGCT
>VZSC01009109.1:613496-668998 GCA_013398225.1 Steatornis caripensis
AGTTCCACCTGAACATGAGGAGGAACTTCTTTACTGTGAGGGTAACAGAGCACTGGAACAGGCTGCCCAGAGAGGTTGTGGAGTCTCCTTCTCTGGAGATATTCAAAACCCGTCTGGACGCGTTCCTGTGCAACCTGCTCTAGGCTAACCTGCTTTAGCAGGGGGGTTGGACTAGATGATCTCTAGAGGTCCCTTCCAACCCCTACCATTCTATGATTCTATGATTCCTTGAGCTTGCTCTTTGGATACATACCGAGCCCTGTTCAGAAGGACCCTAAAACACTTTGAAAACTTACCATGAGCCTGATGATATCTTAGAGCAGAAGGTGTGAGCATGGACCTGCAACACATTGCAGTTATGCTAGATGTACTTTTTTGTTCCTTTTTTATTGCCAAGACCATCAGCAGAGTTACCATATTGAAAGGAAGTCTTTGGACTACTCTGGAAAGCAGCTTTCTCTGAGATAGATGACCTGATCTATGTAGTGACACTACATCAGTCGCTACATCAGGTTAGGAGGACTTGAAGAAGGAAGGATCTTATAGTCCATAGACACAACAAGGGAAACAACAGAGTAGGTGAGGAGAACTTGAACTTGGACTGTGAGAAAGCAAGGACTCTTCCAATTTCTTCCTGTACAGCCATAAATGTATCATCAACATCTCCTTTTATCCTGCTAGCTCATTGCCCAAGAAAAAGAAAAAATAGAAACAGATGCTGAGCCTTATCAGGATGGAATTCAGCTTTGATTTAAATAAAAACATGTGAGATCATAATTTGTTCTGAAGTGAAGTAGGGGGGGAAACCTCAGTCTCAGAGAGCAGGAGAGAGAGAAAGAGGCTTCTCAGAGTAAGAGAAATGCCAGTGTCCCAGCTGGATGAGAAGTCTCTCACTGAGTATAAATCTGTGCCCCAGTTCATGGAGTGTCTGTGGAAGGTTCTTATAGGGTTAATAGGCTCTGCAGTGACCAGGAACACCATCAGTATAGAAAATGCCAAAGCCATCTGATGACATACAGGGTAAAATGTAAGAAGTACTCTGAAATCTGCTTCTTTGTGAAAAACTCTGCTTGCTAGCAGCAGAAACAACGCTCAGGCCTTGCGCAAGAGGGCTCTACAAGCGTTCTTTTTTTTTTTCTTTTACTGCTCTTACACCTATACAAAGAGTTATCTGCTTTTTCCCCAGCTTCTCTTTATCTCCCTCCTTGATGCAGTGAATTTTCAGAATAATCCTGTCAGTTTCATGACAGTTGCGTCCAGGGGCTTCAGACCAAGGTGATGCTCCATTGCTTCAGGGCCTCCTTCTGACCTGGGAAAAAGGCAATTCTCTGTTCGGTTCATATGGGGGACGTCTCTGTCAGAGAAAGGACTATTCTAAACTTAGAGGAAAAGTATGCACCCTACTTTGATAATGAGGCACAGGCATGTTAACTGGCCTAGCCAAGATCTCGGAGGAACCTGTGGCAGAGATATGAAGTGACTGCAGACTCCTCAAGAACCAGATCTGACCTTTGAGAAAAATCTTTCTTACAAAGCTGTAGCACTAGATGGACCTAAGTGACAGATCTGGAAGATCATTAAATCAGGTAGCAAAGCCTATGGAGAAAACAGATGTTACACTTCTTTCGGCTGGGCCCCAAATTCACTTCAGCTTGCAAGGAGCAAGACCTTCTCCTTTCTCTGGGAGAAAGTACCAGGTTTGGCACAGGTGAATAGTTGGTTGTGGCAAATAAAGGCAATTCATCCCAATGTATCAGTAATTGAGAGGGGATAGGTGACTTTGGAATGGACTGCAGGGTTTTCTGAAGAGGGATCAATGAATTCAAAGGATGGAAAGATTCCAGCCAGCTGATCAAGCTCTGTTCCGATTTAAGGTCCAATTCACCTGAACCGCACAAGGTGTCCCCAGCATTTCACCCCTACCTTTGGGGGTAAATTTGGCTCTGTAGTAGGTAAAAGAGTTTTTTTGGCTTCCTCACACAGTATCTCAGACTTAAACTGTCCAAATAGGCTCACTTTACCATATTAACGTAAAGGAAAATATAGCATTCCCCTCCTTCACAGCTCTTCTCTTACTCTTAGGGAAGAAGCTGCCTTCTGAACTCTTTTTTTCCCTCCTTAAGCAGGAAGTCTTTTAAATCTTTAAACTGGAAATTAAACCTTGTTGCTTCTACCACTCAAGCCACTTTCCCATTAGAGGTACATTACATTAGCTAGAAAGACAAATTGTCCTACTCATTCTTTAGAGGAGCAGTGTACTCCATCACAGGTAGGTCTCATGCTGACCATATGCAGTAGTGTGGATCCCCCACGGGCAGTGAGATACATAATGCAGTTGGATTCCTGTCATCAGCGGCAGCTCGGCTTACTCGGCATCCAGAGAAGTGCCGGACCCCCTCCTCTTCCTGCGCCTGACTCCCGCAACCTTCCCTCTCCCACATCCCGGGGTTGCTAAGCAACCTCCTGCGAGCAGCAGTGGAGTGAACAAGGGCTGTCAAATTTGTTATTTTTTGTCTTAAAGTAGCTATGTCTCATATGTAACTAAAAAATTATAATCAAGAATTAATTGTTAGTTTAACATCATCATAAAGCCTAATCCCCTCCTCTCTCCATTCCCTCATTTGGACTCCGGCATAATTTCAGAGTACCCAGGAAAGGGTTGCACCTGAATAAGTGAAATGAAATAAAGTTTGAAGCCAACTGTTTTTCGCATTTGCAGCTGGTTTGGAAGTGAGGGTACCAGCAGGTTCTCCCATACTGTTGAATTTAGCATCTGACAAATAGCAGGAAATTTAAGGTATTTATGCACAGGGTGTTGTATTTGCTGTGGGCAGGGGAATTTATACATTTAAAAATGAAACAAGACATAGATTTGCCATATATCTACAAAATATTTCTCATAGTGATTGGCATGTCTAGCCTGTGCCAGCTATGGTTCTTCTGAACTGACATTATGACATGGCAGAAAGAACTGTACAGCAGGGGCAAGATGCCATTGACACCTGAAATTGATTAGCATGAAGTAGTCTCTCCCTATGTATATGTATATACATTCATACAGATATATACAAGGAATTCAGAGTCAAACACACATACAAGATGGTACTGAGCTGTGCATTCAGATCTAGGTTTGCCTGTTTGAATAGTGGGTCTCAGCTGGGATAAGATGACCATCCATATCCCTTCATCCAAACTAGTGATAAAGTCTCTAACTCTTGCCAGACTTCTGGACTTTATCTGGTCCTGGAGTGTTGTGGAGGTTTTATAGATCTTATATAAAGGGACGTGATGGGTAAGATTTATAATATGTATTATGTAATTGGGTCTTGAATCAGGATTTAGCATGCAACATAGATATATCCCATGTATCACATATCACAGAGTGAGAAAGAGAAATGAAGAGCATTGCAAGGGTGTCTGATTCCCAGCTTAATAGGAAATTTATTAATTTGTAATGCTCTCATCACCCTGGGAAGTAGATGACATTCCACACTTCAGAGAAAGGTGAAATAAGCTAGGAAATTAGGTTGTTATTGTTAACTTAACTTAAGGAAGATATCTTTCCTGGCCTCAAATCTCTTGATCAGTGTAATTGGGTTCTGAGATGTCTACTATTTACACAATATTGCCTGCAGAACCAGTGACTTCTGCTGCTTCTACTTGAGAAAAAGTGTCATGGTAGTCTCTTCAGCTCTGTCTCTTCAGACTATAGTTGCTTCAGGACTTTCCTGACCACATCTGGTATTTCATCAAGTCCTCAGCCTGGCGATCCACGAGGCAGCCAAGGTGACAGAAAGCAGGAGGCACAATCTTAGGCTTGGCAACTGACCCTATCGCCACAGACCTTCAGAAAGAAAAGCATAGCCATTACCTATTCCTCTTGAGACCCAAGAGTAGAAGGATGTGTATGATAAGCTGAAGCCTTAATCTTTACATGGCACGCACCCCTTAGGAAAGGAGAAATCAAAATATACTCAACTAAAACCCTCCTCATCTCAAGCAGAACTTGATGAAACTGTTTGAATAATGACCAAACAGATTCACTAGCACATTTGTGAACCAACACCTCAAGTGTAATTTCCTGCTACCTCATGGGAGCATGATCTTTGCTTACTGGTTATATTCAAATAACTGTGTAGTAATGGAAATGTGTGCTGGCGATTCCCAGGCTTCATGAGTTTGCCACAAGTTTACATTCACTATTCATTACTTGTCCTTTATCGGCTTCTTTGGAAAAATAAGTAAGAAAGTAATGGAAAAGAAAGTAAAGCTTTTGGGGCCAAAAACAAACCAGTGATAATTACGGGAAACAAATAAATACCAAGTGAGATCATTATTCATCCACAGGTAAATGGGGGAGTGGGAAGGAGGAGTTTTTGAATGATTCAGAAACCTGGGGGGAAAAGAGGTTGATTTTTTAGCTTGTTTTATTCATTTTAATCAGATTTACTGGTTGTGCATCATAATGAGGTAGTGTTACCTTTTTTGAGCACAGAACATGTATTTCTTACAGTGAAGAACAGTCATTAGAAAAATTATTCCTTAAAAATAACCCTCCTTCTCTTTTGCACTCCTTATCTACGCAGGGGTTTATATAATTTTCAAGCTAAACATGTAAGAAGTTCAGATAATGATAGAGCAGGTGTGCCTTGGGAGGACTAAATTATGGGATTCAATAAACAATTACGAGGTAGCATCTGGATGATTGAAAGAATGTTAGCAGTTCTAACTAATAGTTACATAAAATAATGATTCTTCTGCTCCATGTGTAGGTCTTTTAATGTCCAAGACACTGGCTTAAAGATTCAAGGGTTTTCTGGGTTTGAAACTTCATAAATAAGACCAATCTTGCATTTACACTGGTGGTGTCTTTGGCTGATAAGATCTAGCCTTCGCAGTGTCAAAAGTCCATAAACAGATGATCTTCATGGCAGAAGATGGAATAATTTACATTGGTGTATGCAAGGTTTGTGTGATGCCATCATGACTCTTACAGCAGAACCATTTGCCGTGAAGTTCTAGAAAGTCTGGTTCCAAACTGTCACATCTTCTCCTATCACTAATATTAATGTATTAATCTCTTATATAACAATATGTTTTTATGCATAAGGTGAAAAGAACAATCCCATTGCTTGACATGAGTGTAGGGACCTGAACTCTTCAGAACGTCAAAATTTAAAGAGGAAAATGTTTCAGAAGTAGATGGCACCATCTAGGCTGTTTCTGTGGCAGGGTACATTTGGCCTCCCCACTTGTTCTAATCTGATCTTGTTGTCTGTTACAAGGGTCTTTAGTGACTAAAAAGACATAAGCAAGCTTAGGGCTAGGCTGTTAAAGACACAGAGCACAAGTAATTGCTCTGAATGTCAGAACTACCACTGACAGTGAGAGAAAACCTGGGAACTGTGGTACCTTGAGAAAGGCAGTAGTGAGGCATCAAGATCATTAACAAATACAGCTGAAATTGCTTAAGCAGGGTTGTGTTGACAGAAATCGAGGCATATTCATGCAGGATCATAACAAAAAAACGTATTTTTCTTAGGAGGTTTAGATGAAAAATGATCTATAATATACAGTGCTACACAATTTAGAATGCTAATGAAAAAAGATTCTAAAACTGATGATTGAATCTGTACTTTAGCCATAGGTTAAATGAGCTCCCTGGGCTCTTTTCTTTCTGCGACTCTGGAGTATCTTTCTGCCATCCAGAATATGAGAACAGATTATTCAAAGTGTAAGTCTGGGTGTGCAGTGCCTGTGTATGAATTAAAGTAGACTGAATGATAGAGGTGATTTAGCAAGCAGTGGATAGGCTTTGCTTTTCTGAGCTTGTTCTTGACAAAATAGACCAAACCCAAGAAAAAAGTGTAAAAGCACCGAGAAAAGAGGATACTCCCCCTGCAAGATATATGCTAAGGGAGAAGCCACTGCCCGAGCACTCACACACCATTCAAGGTGTCACACACACACCACCCGAGACTTTAACTGCTAGGACCAGATTTGCTTTGCAGCAGGCGACTCCAGTGAGCTGATGGGTGCCCCTTTCGACTCCTCGCTCACACACACACTCACTCTTGGGCACTTCCTCCTCCTTCAGGCTCAACCCTAGGTTTCCTGTAGCAGAATTTCAGGCATCGGATTTTAAAAAATAAATTATTTAATAGAGTGGTACAACAGCAGGGTCAGCTTGAGCTGGGTGCCTCCAGAGAGGGACCCTGAAAAAAGGAAACCCCAGGCAATTATACCCTTACAATTTATGCACCCGCCCCTCACGCACTCTTCATGTGTTCTTCGCGTGCCCTTTTAGTCCAATGGTGATTTTTGGTCTGGGGTCTTCTAACACGTTACTGGATTCTTCCTCTGTTTCAGGTAAGCAGGCCATTAACTGTTCTTATGTTGTTGAGTTGCAGCTTCTGCTGACAGCTGCAGCCTCCTTATCTTTTGGTTTGCACATCAGCTTGCTGGCAGAGCATGGGAAACTAAAAAGTCCTAGACTTAGGATAAATATTACTTAGCAACAACTAAAATATCGGTGTGTTATTAACGTTACTCTCATACTAAAGACGAAACACAGCACAGTAGCAGCAACTAGGAAAATTACTATGAAAATTAACCCTATTCCAGCTGAATGCATATCTAAGCTAAAGTCCACAGATTGTGGCCTAAGGCAAATCTAGCTACTCATGCTAAGTAAGTAAAGCTAAGCAAACAGCATACTAAATCACACAATATTATAACTCGAAGTGATTCATTCTATTTAAAACTTACTTATTTAACCCAAACAGCTAGTATTTCTCAACAATATACTTGATTCTACAGATTTCTGCCCCAAGGTTCAAAAATGGCAATGGCAATATTTTGCAGTGTTGGTAGGTAAATGACCACTATAGTCCATAATGTTATGCTTTTTCCCATGACGCTTGTTTATGTCCCTCTATACAAGATGAAAACTCCAACCAGGGAGCCATGTCAAAGATGCTCCTTTGATGTACAAAGACCACAGGGGTACCTGAACTTCCTTTAGGATGTATCTTATACCAAAACCTCCTGTCATTTTGGAACTGGACAACTTTGATTGCTCAATGGCTTTCAGTCATTTCTGAAAGGCTGATGTCCAGCATATGGTGACCAAATGAAAGATGTTGAATTCCGTTGTCTCTTGGCAAAGTTTTCTCCTGACTTTATATGAAAGTGGAAAGAGTGGGTATATAACTTATTGATTTAGTAATGACTCCAGATGGAAAAGAAGGTTTATCCAGAGCTGTTATAAGACCTATTTCTCAATTCTCTGTAGTAATTTAATAAAAGAAAAATCTATGGTGGAAAAAATTCTCTCTTCCAAAATGTCATTTTCCCTCTCAAATCCTCTGCCTTGGACAGAGGAACGCCCTTTTAGATATGAATCTTTGACAAGAGTTTTGTTATCTCAGAGGACATACTTTGGATGTCAGGATCTTACCTTACAAGACAGCGTTTGTAATCACCTTGAGATGGAAGCACTGCAGATAGTTGCCATATAACCTCATCACCGAGATTGCTTTCCAGAGTCAAAACATCCATCTTTGTTTTTGCGTACTGGCAGAAGTCTGGGTCTACGGTGTGTTCAAAGACAACCCCAGTCCCAAGGGGCTTGGTTATGGGACAATTCCCACACTATGCAGAGACAGGACACTCTTTGGATCACCCACTGAACCAGCTAGCGTCTTTTGCTTGCGACAAATACTGCAGACCTCACCAAGTCATGTTAAAGCCTGATAGCTTGTTGTAATTAACAAGAACTCCAATGAAGACAAGGACAATCCTCAAGTTCATGAACACATCTATGCTCCCTGATCAAGCAAGAATGGATAAGGAAGCCACAGCAGTAGTACAGATGACAAGTGATTTTGCTGACATCAGTCAGGTTGGTCTGGAGTAGCTTTTAAGAAACTGAAGCCACTGTAGCACATTACAAAGCGTGAAATGGAAAGGCTCTGCATAGCAAAAAAGTAAATACTGCTGAGCCACAGGTTGACTTTCAAGGTTAATTGGATGTTTAGGTTCAGCTGCTGCCACAATAGATCAGTCATGTCAAATTGTAATCAAAACTAACACCTTTGAGTAGGCTTGTTAACTATTCTAACATAGGAGGCAATTGTTCCAGTAATAATGGCAAAGGTAAGGAATATTCCTTTGTGTATTACAGACATTTATAGCAGCAGCACCACCTGTTCCCTGGAACAGTGAGCTGTACTGCTTGTGAAGTAAAGACCTGTTTGCTTGTGAAACCGATAGAGAAGTCTGGCTGAAGCAAAGCGATTCATGGAAAAAGGTCAAAAATAAAGAGCTGCTTCATCTGGATGATGACAATAAGAAGCCTTATGAATAAAACCACAGCTTGCAAAAGAGTGCAGCTGTATTTTTAAATGGAAATACATTATATCCAAGTACCTAGAAAGATAAGTCCAACAAGTTCTCAGATAGAATGGAGGATCTAAGGATAAAAGAATTTACTCCAGAGATGTGTCTTCAAACAGGACTGAAAACAAACTGCGCCCACAACCATGTTATACAAAAGAGGCTCGGTTGGCTTTTTGACCAAGGGGCACAACAGAAAACAAGGGAACCTACATTCCTTTTAGCACTTTGTCTGTGTAACCCTGCCCAGGAGTACATCCTGGTGAAAGTCTCCTGACAAGAAATTCCCAAGGCTGTATGATACATTCAGCAAATCACTGATACCATGATGGCAGCAGATTTGTCAGCTATTAGCGTTTTTATGTCCTTCTCACTTCTTACTATGATTGGAAGATTTTCTTGTTTCTTTTGGCCTGACTTGTTCTACCTACTAACATAGGAAATTATCTGGATCCTTCAGAAACACCAAAATGCTGGTGGAGCATTTTTCTTTCGGTTCTTCAAGGCCCACGTGCCCATGTGTCCATGTGAATTTTAGCGAATTTCCTCTGTGGGCTGAAAAGGATCTGTAGCAATGACTGAAAGCCTCAGAGATCCTTAGGCTCCTGGATTTATTCAATGTTTCTGAAACAAGGTATTATTCTGGATTGCCCTAAATCAATCTCTTCAGTCATCTCTTGCACTAGTAGTAGAGAGTAAAATTAGTACTCAAGTCTCCAGGGCGTGAAGCATGGTTAAACACTTCATTTCTTACCAGAACTTGTATAAATGCTAGTAAAGCCTGAGTTTTGGCCATGTTATCATGACAAAAGATCATAATCTTGGCTGATTATTCTAAGTCTACTCATGTATTAAAGCTGGACTAGTGTCAGGGCCCCCTGGACTTACTTTGTTGTGCCCATGAGTACTAGGTTTCTTCTAACCTCTAGTCACAAATGAAAACTTTCTTTGTTGTCTGGGTTTGTAACATTGATAACAAATACAGAGATAACAAATACAGTTAAAGGAAAGACAGAAATTAAATCAGAAATATGAAGCTAAGAAAAAGTATGGAGTTGAATTGAGAGGCAAAGGAAGCTTTCCTAAAGTTATAATAATTACTAAAAATCGATTTTTAACAGATTATGACAAGTCAAATATTGCATTCCAGTGATTCTTTTGAATTGTGTTATTGGAAACATCATTCTCCCAATGTCTGTATTTACCATAAAATAGAGGTACAACATTGCCTATGATGTATTCAGTCTTTTTTTCTCAGTGAGACTCCTCTAGAGGATGAAGCATGACAGAAGAACTTGGGCCAAAGGCTAAGGAACCAACAAAAAAACAGTTTCCAGGAGGTTCTGTAGCGGTTCATCACACTTGAAAGACGTCTGAGTTTGTCTGAAGATGCTTTATTTTCTTGACAAAAAAAATGAGATTTACTACCAAAAGCAGAAACTCTTAACAAGTACTGTTTTGCTCATAACCCTATTTTCTATTCAGGATGGTCTATCAACAGACATATATGCCCCTCATCTATATATTGACTAGGTCTTGTAAAAACATTGAAAGAGATGTTAAGGCAATCGGAAGAGAATTACTGTAATGAAATGGTTAGATGGTCTGGACAAAAAAACCCAACCAACCAAATAAAAAAACCCACTAGCAGAGGGGAAGAAAATTATAGAAGAAAGACACAATTGGGTGACCAAGATGGAAGAAGGAAGAAAGAAAAGGCCAAGGTGACAAATGCAAGTCCTAATCTGAATTTAACAACATGACTGTGTAGCTACATAGTCATGACACAGGAATAAATATGCTTTACATACCAGCACCTGTAGGGCTAAGGACTGCTTTAGCGTCCTTCATAACTCCATGCCTGAAACCAGAAAACAAAGAGCTTCAAAACAATTTTGCTCTCCAAGCCCATGATTCAGGCGTTCTGAACATCAGCACATTCCTCCTTCCCTCAGGCTGTTTTCTTTGGCTGTTGCTCAGTTTTTCCATTAAGATTTGTGCATTATTGCACAGGCTGCTGATAAGTTGTTGCACACACGGCCAGCTTTGCCAGCTATTGCTTGAACCTGCTGGCAATTTCCTGGTAGGTAGGAATTAATTCTCCAAAGGAGGGAATAATCTGTGGTTTATAAACATATCTTTTACTACTCAGCCTGCAAGTAACTTAAATCAGAAAGACATTCTCCTTCTTTATTCTGTACAAACTCATTGCCCAGCTTTTTTGCTTTCTTCACTCTTAGTAGATGCTTTTACCAATATAGCTGCAGCTGACCTTTCTCAGATTAATGATGTCAGACAATGTTTCACCAACAGTTTTCTTGATAGTTACATTGCAGCTCAGATTCCTTCGTGGGACCAGAAACAAGTTTCTCCAAGTGTAAAACAGCAATTCTGCTTTAGAGAAGAGTCAGAAAAGCTCTCCTTGACCACACATGAAGAAGGGACAGAGACCAAGAAGCAAACTATGAGCAACCCAGCACAGAGCCTGCAGTTCTGTCTCACATGTGAGGCTTGTGCCTTGTGGCAAAACCTCCCATAAACCATGCTCCCAAAAGCTGGCTACTCCCATCCTCTGGCAGAAACACAGTGTGCCCTGCTGTGGACCCATATTCCCTGAGCTGTAGGCAAAGTTACTGGCCTGGGAAACGGCAAGGTTCTTCCCTCTGAGCCATGAAGCTGGGTAGCAGCCACCTCCAATGCACGTAACTCTAAAACAGTACACCTTTGTTGACCCATGTCAGACTGGTTGGAAATTTCATGACTCAGAACACTCCCAAACTCAGAATTTCTAATTCCCTTTGCAGTAACAGACTGCGCAAAAAGACATTCACCCTCCAAGAGAGCATTTAAGGAAAACTAAGCTCAGAAATCTGGGCAAGCACCACTCTAATCAGCAATCAAACTTCCCTATGAAGCTCTAGAGGGCCTGATTAAAAGCAGTTCTGGGTAATCTTAATGAGGGAAATGATACAGTTGCTGGGGAATAGAAAGTTTCATGAAGAGCCCTTGACTCTGTAGTAGACCTTCATACAGGGTTAATAGATTTGGGCAGGCAGCAAGCTACGGTTTTATGCTGCTTTTTATTAATCATCGGAATTGTGTGTTGCCCTGCAGGACGAGCAGAGGGAATTTTTTAAAGTGCAGCCCTCCCTAGCTGCACAGCTTTAAAATTGAAACAGTCTCATGATTACTTTGAGAGATTTAGGACTCACTAATGTTCCAGATATCCACGAGCTTGCAAGCTACCCTGTTTCAGTTACAGTATCTCCTTGAAAATGCAGGACGTAGAAGAAAAAAAAAGGATTCTGCCAAGCAAACCCTCTGAAAACAAACCTTGGTGAGAGGAGCAGTTTTATTCTTCCTAACTGGTGATGCCTGTGGGTTTCTGCCCACTAAAGGGCTGGGGGTTGAGGTGTTCACTTCAGACCCTTCCAGCAGGGAAATGACAGGGAATTTTCCAAAGGTAATTAAAATTTATCTTCAGCTACTGGAAAAACAAAACACACAGGGAATGTCTTAATTGGCAGCACCGTGGAACAGAATGTTCGCATTTACAAAAGAAAAGAGCAGTCCACATGTCAGTAAAGGAAGGAGGTTTAGAAAGCATTAGTAGTGGCGGGAGGGAATCACGCTCTGAGGCTCTTCTGTTAGAAACTTTCCTCAGCAGCTTAATGCAGTGAACTCCCAAGTCCTAACAAAGCTGTCTAGAAGTGAGGATCCACTGTGGATATGTCACTTCCATAGATTGCATGTATATATATGAACTGACGTTTCTCAGGTGCCTAACAGAGGTGTCTCAGACGTAACAGTAGATCACAAACAGTTCATGGACCACAGAACAGTACTCTTGCATTTGGCTGATCTGTTTATTTGTTTCCACATCTGAGCATGTCCACAACACGTTTATCCTTGCAACATTCCTGTAAGGCAAAATGATACTTCAGCCCATATGTCAGACTAGATATTTCTGACAGTCATGAATCACTATTCCATCTGGGGTGTACTTTCCATGGCTTTGGTCTCTAAAATCTCTTTGTCCAAATTGCTTCACTATTAACAGGTGACATGACATGACATGACATGACATGGTTAAGAATTTTTTCTCAAAAGATTTTTTCATTTCAAAATGCAGCTTTATTGAAACTGTACTTTTGGCAGAAGAGAGTTAGTTTGGATGAATTTTTAAGCTAAAAATGGGCCAATATTGTCCAAAAAATTGCTTTGACATTTATAAAAGGAAGAAAAAAGTGTTCCAATTTGAAGTGCCTTTGTATTTAAACATTAAGCTAATTTTAGTCAAGTTTTTTTTTTTTTTAAGTCAACGTCTAAATGAATATTTTATGATCTTCAGTATGAACCTTTTCAGGGGGCCCTGACAGAACACATTTCAGCATGACCAGTTTGGGGGAAGATTTGTGGTTTGCATTTTTCAGGTTTAAGGTGGAATTTTTAAAATAATAGCATGTCGAGTTTGGTTTCTTCAGAGGTGAGATTTTCTTTTCCTGACTCAATTTCCCCTGTCACTTGAGAGATGATTAAATAATCAAAAAAGCTTTATGATTATAAAATTTCTCCTGGTGATCAATGCAAGTGTTTTTAAATGCTTTAAATACATAGCCCAGCCTCACAGCTATGTAAAACCAAGAATAATTTTACATATCCAGGTAGACATTCAAATCCCAGTTAAAGCGGTTTCTTTTTCGAGGTAGAATATGCTTCAGAAAACCTTGTGGAAAAAGCAGTGGTCTCAATGGTAAATGGCTTTGTACACCATAGACTCCAAATTTGCAAATAATCTCAGAGGATCCTCTTTTATTGAATAAGACACGTATCTATCAACTTTGGCTTTTTGTAAATTCATCAAAGGCAATATGGATTAAAAAAAATGCATAGGAAAGACATCCTTTTCCTTAAGGGTAAGAAGTCTCTAGAAATACTGTGTACAAGTAATAGCACCTGAAAGAAAGCCTCCTTGAAGGTGGAAAGCAGCTGTTGTGAAAACATGTGCTGATACAGAACATGTCTGTGCTGAAGAAAAATACATGGTGTTTCCCAATTTAAACAATAGGGAGAATTTAGGGAAGACACTGGAAATGAGCCCAAGCTAAGTTTATAAATGATTAAGTGATAATAATTCAAAATGAATTCTAGTCTGCATAATTTAGGCATGTAATTTACCCACTATTTTTTGGTGGTCAGTGAGCAGTTCTTCTAATGTAAGCACTTGGATTTCCACATCATGCCATCAGCAGTAGGTGTTCTTGAAGACCTCCTGGGTGATGTTCTCTACTGAAATGAAGCCTTTAGACTTAGGCTTTTTCATCTGAAAACTGTTTCAACAAGCGCTGCTGCTAGGCAGAGTGGTTCTAGTGGTTACTGTGGTTTTGACGGCCTGTGAAGGTGCAACCACAAGCTAGCCACAGCCCAGATTTAATGTTCAGGGCTTCTGCAGCGTGTCCTCAAGGGCAGGACTCAGATCACACCAACTAGCAGAGCATTTCCCGTAGGAGTTGTTGAAATAGAGAAAAAAATAGTTTGTTGGCTGATATTTATCTGCCATGTACTATAGCTCATTCGCTCTAACACAGACACGTATACCTCCCAACTGTGTTTACACAGCAGCTAATTTCTACTTGTGGCTGCTGCTGTTTATAAGGAGAACCAAGCAATTGTTCCTAATAATTCTCTAAAAATAAATGTGCCGCCTTTACTGGGGTCGTTAGAATTCTAAATAGTGCATTTCATGATCATTTATAATGCAACAGCCTTAATGAACAGTGCCAAATCGGTCTTAGTATTCTTGAACCACCCGTTGTTCAGTTGCTCTCTCTCTTTCCATTGTCTTTATGGAAAGAATAACAATAAATCATTTTATATTTAGAAAACTCCTTTTTATCCAGAATTAACCAAAAGGATTAACAGCCCTCTACCCAAGCCTCAAGTCCTCAGCTTAGAAAAAGAAAACAACAGCAATGACAGGAATTGGACCTATTTCTGGAGCAGGACTTATCTGTATTTATTTATTTTTGACTGCAGATATTACAGCAGAGTAGACTAGGATGTAAAATATTCTGTGTCATAACCAGGAGAGCAGGACAGAATTTGGTCAGACATTTAGCATAAATCTTTGTTGTTGAAAAAAATTCACAGAAGCTTTTTAATGACATGAATCAAAAATTCTTTTTTCAAAGGCTTCTCGGAAAGGTAATAGGCTTAAAAGAGGTGTCCCTTAAAGTTGTCTTTGGACTTTGACTCAGTCTGGATCTGTAGGTTAAACGATCCTCCAAGGCTCAACAGGACCACTTACTTCTATAGTGAGGGACTCCATCCTAGTCCCCTAAGTAGCTCTGTGATAAAGGTTACATACATTTCAGCATATTTGATGTGAGCTTGCTTTTCACTAGAGCTAAAGCAATTGAATCCAGTGCTCTGAGTTCTGCATGAAAAGGACACTGGCTGAGAGGAATGAATGGCTCAAAGATATTGACGAAGAGTGTTGGATGGCACAGTGCTTAATAAAAATGAGTCACACCTTGGCAGCTCTCGGGAACGACCCTACAAATAATTAGGAAATTAAAATTACTGGAAGACAATCTGGTGCAGAGTCAATTTTTAGTTTTCTTCTTTCAAATTCAAGTTTATTTTTCAGCATCAACCAAACCGCTCCCCAAAAGTATCCAAAAACCCCACAGTTAAGCACTCCAGGAACTCCACAGCACTCTGGACAATGATCTTTGTCTGTCTGGTATTTGCTATTTGCCTTTCTAGAAGTGTCAGGGCTAACACTCATTTATTTGGTACCAGTCATCCACTACCTTTTCCAAATTCACTCAGAATATCAGACCAAATGTCTTATGAAGAATGTCCCATGAAGAAGAGCTTGTTTTACAAATCTCATAAAATACACACTTCTACTTCTTTTTTTCTCATTTTATAGTAATTTTGTCTTGGGGGTGGTGGAGTGGGTTAAGAAGTTTACAACCATTTACAAAGTAAGGTTACACTTGACAAATAAGTTTGGTAGGTAAAGAAATGAAAACGATGCGAGGACTTTGAAACCGAGTGTTGACATTTGTTAAAAAGGTCTCTGTTTTATTTTTTATATTTTCAATGTTTTGCTTCAGAATGACATATATGTTGAGAAGTTAAAACTGAACTACATCAAAATTAAAAGGCAAAATCAAAGTTGGAAACAATGACATAGTTGAAATGAAACATGACTTAGTTGTGCTATTTGAAAGAAAGCTCTCAGGTTGACATAAAAAAGGTGTTTTTCTGTCTCATGTACACCTATATGTTTTAGCTCAACTATAAGCAATTATTGTTGCCCAATTTTCCAGCTGGATGCCAAATCAAAATGGCAGCTGCGCTACTGTTCTGTGCATCAGTTTAATCCAGATGATCTGTATCTTGAATGGGTGATTTTGTGGATAGAAGAATTTCTAATCCTTATGGATTTCAACAGAAAAGAACACAGTACTGAGGACAAGAGATGTTGAGAATTAGCTGTGTCTAAACGGTATAAAACCCCAGCAGAGTAACGAGATTTCACTGCCTGCTGGTTTATTGTTGAAGACTGTAAAAGACAAGCAAGCATTGACATAAAACATGTGTTATCAATATTTGGTCTGTGGTGGTAACAGAGAAGCTGAGAATGAGGGTCAGCTCAGCACATTGTTTCATACTACCTTACTTATGTCCTGCCTGTTTGCAATATATAGCTTGGTGAAATTCAGCTAACCTCCATCTGCTTATCTTAAAAGCAGAAGTACCAGAAATATCAATGTGTATGAGACATACAAATCGTTATTACTAGTATGCATCTGGCAATCCTAAAAACAGAAACATAAAAAAAATGTGCACAGAAATAATTTATAGCTAATAGAAATGGATGTGGAGGAAAAGTGCTTAATAAACAACTTCTAAAGGCTTGTTTGGTTTTTTTCCCCACAACGAAAGGATCATGGAAAGTTTAAGTAGGTACCTCTTGGTATATGTGCAAACGAACACGGAGAAAGGGTTCATAACTTCCCACAGTACAAAAAAGACTTTCATAAACCTGTAAGTTAAACCAAGTACTTATGTATACATAACATTGGTTAACATGAAACAACAGTAAACCAGCAGCAAACAACCAGGAGCAGTTAACATTTCATGACTGATGGAAGAAACAGGAGATTGTTTACAAATTTTGGTAGCTGGTGAGACAGCCTCCAGAGCTGTCATCTCCTCTGTTCAGCCTGATATCACAGCCTTTTCAGTCTTGCATATTCATTTTTATATTCTCATGAAATATTACTTGCTTAATTTTAGAGTCACATATATAAATACAGATTTTTCTTAATAGTTTCCAATTCCTGGGCTGGTTTTTACTCTGGGACAGTAATAGACATTTAGAAGTCAAGGAGGTGGCTGGTAATGGTTTGAACTTTATTCTGGCCGTTGGTGTAGCAGTGACTTGTGGAGTAAAGATCAAGACTCCACACATAGTGCACCTGGAAGAAAACAGCTATATCCCCCTTTGCACCCCTCAACACTCTTCAAAGAGGCATGCACAATATACAGGGAAATTATATAGCAAGTAAATCCATCATTCCTCATGAACCACTCCAGAGGCGATGCTAATTCAGTTGAATGAGGCAGACAAGTCCTGGGAGGTAACTGAGCTAAGGCAGCTGTATGAAAAGTTAAGCTTGCGATACAGTGGCAGAAAGAACTGCAAAGAGTAATTACTGGAAGGGGAACTCAATTAACTGGAACAAACAACTGATTGTGCAATTAAGGAAAACCCTGTAAATCATTACAAACTTCTTGTCATACAGCATTTCTCCACAGTCCTGCTGTAGTGGCCCTGCTCTATCAGCTAAGAGTTAGGGCTAAGCTGCAATCATGTTTTCATTGCTGTATTACGAACCACTAATGATGATCACTTGTGTACTTTTCTTAATTACGTTGAACAACAATGCACATCTCTCACCCTCCATTTTACTAATGTTTTGGTGTAGCAGAAAATGCAGGAAGTCATACAGAATCATATAGCAGTCCACATACCACATTCAGGTTTACTTGTTTGCATTTGTACTTTTAATACAAAAGACCAGCTATCCAAGGGACTGCAAGAAGTTCCTTTCTTATTAGATCATTTAGCCAAAATGCAACAAATGTTTACATTTTGAGTTTCAAATCCACTCAGACACCACTGGGTGAAAAAGTAGATTTGCACACCATTGATTATAAAATTCACTTCTACGTAGAAGAGATAGGAAGAGAAATAAGAAAATCTCTTGTTTCAGTATTATTCAAAAAGAGAATAATAGGGGGGAAAGAGATTGGTAGAACAATAGTGACAGTATGCGAGAAGGAGAGGAGATACAAACTAAGTTGGCAGGACTCTCTGGAGATAAGATTCCTTGAAATTTTACCTTTATGAGCTTGCTTTCAATTGCTTCGCTGACTCTTTGTGATGAAATTGTAGCATTGGTCTCCTCCTCTGGCTCAGGTTATTGGTTTTGTTTAGTCTCTACATTTTCAGCAAAACTAGCTACACTGTTTATGAGACTTAGAAAAGAGGGTAAGAATGGGAAATAAAATGTTTGTGCTGTGTTTTGCACAGCCTTTCTAACCACCTGAAAAATGTTCATTTAAAAAAAAAATCCTGCCATTGTTCCTCTGTGAATTTCCTAAGGGGTTTTGGTTTGTTCAGTTTCGTTTTGTTTTTCCTTTCAATCTTTATACATCAAGAGAACTTTTGGGGAAGTTTGTTTTGTTTTGTTTTTCCTTTCAATCTTTACACACCAAGAGAACTTTGTTCCCAAGGCAGCACCTACTTACTCAGAAAGAGCATACCCTCTTGGTGGTTGGGCCATCACTGTCACCTGGAAAAAAGAAGCTCTTTTCCCCAACCTCTTTTCTGCCATAGTGAGGGGCACAAGCAACTTCTTTCTGAAAGCACAGCCACTGGAAGATACGTCCTCCAGACCTGACTGCTGATAGTGAGAAGTGCCATACTGACTGGTCTGGAGAAATGCCATCTTTTTACCTGCTGAGCACTACGGGCGGCTGTTTCCCCCCTTGCTAAATGCACTTTTAAACCATTTTGGCTAAAATAATCTCTAATGGAAATTTGCATCCTGTGGCCCATCGGTCCTTGGCCTCGGTTTGGAGAAGCTGCTCACGAGGCTGATGATTAGTGACAACTCTGGTGACAGTACTTAGGGTAGAAACATCTGGCTGGATGCTCTGAACTGGGTGCAGACCCACCATCCTGACCCGCGATTTGCTACTGTGCAAATGGCTTTATATTTCAGAGACCGCAAGATCATTTATCTTCATTAAGCCACAGTTCCTAAAACCAATAATTAATGACAACTAGTCTGGCAATGGCTGTGCAGAAAAGGAAGTACTGAGGGAATAAACAAATTCTGAGAAAAGGTAAAGTGCAGGCTGAAGGAAAAGAGGCATATAAATGTTTTATTCTCTGAAAGCATTTGGGATCCTCCAATGATGTTTCAATGTGGACTGAACCACTGGTGTTTCCTGACCAAAGTGAGCAAGGCCACTGGATGGGTGAAGCTGTCTGAATGTGTGCAGGTGGACACAGCTGGCAGAGGGCAAGCTCAGCAGCTTTCCTGGCACCCCAGGCATGGTCTGCACGCATCTCTTGCTGCCTGTCCCTTGTTATTGTCAATAAGTAGCAGAGCCACAGCTGGGATCTATGATCTACAAGAGGAGTAGGAGGTGGCTTTTCATGTTAAGTGCAACAGGGACTGTGTCTTTTCTTCTGAGTATTTCTGTGCATCCAGCCCTAAATTTCAACCCAGCCTTGCTGTGCTGACACTGTCTGCTTCCCTGAGCTACCTGAATTAAATATTCCCTGTTCCTCTGAGCAGGGTACTGCTTCCCAGATACCTTGGTGTTCAGCCTTTGTGAAGAAAGCATACAAGGAACAGCCATGAGATGGTTGCCACAAGTTTCCCAGAAGGAAAACTTCAGTGAGAAAAAGTTAACAGCTTCCATCTAGCACAAGAAAGTGACAGCAGTCGTTAAAACACATGTTAAAAATTCAGTGCACTCAAGATGCAGAGCAGAAGGAAGCCTGGTACACAGCTCTCCTCAGCGTCACATACCTCTTTTACAGTCTGCCCTAAAACTCCAGTGACTGTAGAAAGAAAGATGATTTGTAAAATCTGTGTTTTAAGGTAAGAGTGAAAGTGTTTTCCGTTGACTCTGGTATTATGCTAATTCACACAAAGATTTTAGAATTAGCCACTAGTTTTAAAACCCGTTGAGGGAATTGTTGATGGGGTTTGTACAGTCTGCACAGAGAGGATTTTTCATCATTTCTAACCAGCATTCAGTCCTAGCACTAAAAATGCACATACACCTCCGGGGCCCATTGCCTAACTAATTGCTTTACACTAGTTTGTAGCCCTTTTGTAAAAACAACTTGTATTCAAATGAAGGAAAGCCTCTGACATTCTCCTTTGCCCTGTTGTGCAAAGAATGCCCCTCTTCTCAGGGCTATGAAGAAGTTTTAACTTAAAAATGAGAAGATTCCTGCATCAGCAAGGCAGAAAGGATCTGGACAATCTTCCAAACGGAATAGAAGGGAGAAAGATCTAACTAATTTAAAATAGCCTTGACAAGTTTATAATGAGCTCATATGAGGAGACAACGACACATCACAGCGGACTGGACTTGATCAAAAAAATTTGTTTTGGTTCCAAGTTTTAAATGTACTGAAGGCTTATGTGAAAAAATGTGAATACCTTTTCTTTTGGTATTTTGGTGTTTTTAAAAACGAGCAGCATCCTGTACTTACTGAGAAAAAGTACAAGTATGTAACAACAGAAGAATCAGAAATAAAAATTATGAAGAAGCAAAGAAATAGGATTTGGGCTCATTCAGAGGCCTCTATTTTCTATGTTAAAGGTAACATGCATTGACTAATGATTCTCAGGCTACTCATGGTCTGCAAAACCATTCTAAATGGCTCACAACTGCTCAAAGAAACTTTGATCACCTTTCTATAGCTAAAACTTAGCAGTAACTGTGCATAACAGTATATGAGAAATGTAGAGGGGTTTCAGGGGTCTATGATTCCAAAGGCTGATTCCTTGCCCCAATGGGTGATCATCTTGCAGTGCCAGAGTTACATGTGATTGTCCTCAGAAGTGCTCAGAGGTCCCACCATCCTCAGAGATCCCACCACCTAGGAACATCCCACGCTGCAGGGAGAGGGAAGGTCCCCTCCCTGCATGCAGAGTCTGGGTGATCTCCTCCTAAAGTGATCCTAACGACTCGGTTTGCAATGGTACTGGATAGAGGCTGAAGGGCAGCTCTGGTATGACCATCTTCACACACCAGTAAGTACAAGTGATGGAATTCAAGTGAAGGCATTTCGTACCTGATGGATAGAAACCTGAAATCCTATTCAAAGCTATCCCCTCCCATATGAAAGAAATGGTGCTCAATTTTCAACTGACCGTCCATGAACATATTGCCTTTATATGCATGTGTTAACTACCAGCCATTGGGAAGATCGATGAAAGCCCCTCCGTACAACCACAGTACTAATAATTTCTTTGCTATAAAATGAGGTTGCTACTCATTCCCCGATAAAAATCCAGCACAGTTCTGCCAACTTCGGCTTGTTGCTGTTTCTCCAGTGAGCACCAAACATCAGAATCTGGTCATTGGTTCTCTGCTTGTTAGGAGCAAAACACTCAAATAATAACAAGCAGGAAACCTGCATGAATGCTCTCTGCTTCAGGAGGCTATGAAACAGATGGCTTGGTTATAGCATTGTTTCCCTCCGCAATAAAGGTTTTGCTTTAATTCTGTAAGTACAGCTCATCTATCTCAGCCAAGGGGATCCTAGAGGCTTTGTCAGTTTTGTGTGTCTGTTTGGGGGCAAGACAGAGAAGTTGTTTCCTTGCCATGGAAAATAAATGTCCTTCAGTACAGCAAAACAGCAAGAAAAAAAAAAGACACATTATAAGCAAGGAAACAATGATTTTTCATGCAGGAGAGGAAGCAAAGAATAAAATAGGGTACACGGGGAAACAGGGCAAGCAGAGCCCCATCTTGTGGCAGAAAGTCCAATTCACGTTCCTCCAGCTCTGCATGAGTCACTATGCCCCGGTGACAATGTTCTGGGACATCGCTCTGTGCAGCTGGCCTTTAAATATTTAAATCTATTGGACTACAAGAAAGACGTCTGCTCTTTGCCAAGCAGCTGCCTATAAACAGCTTTCTAAATTGCAAGTCTAGACTGCACTAACCTAATCAGGAAGAGAACAGGAGGAATTGTGTAATTAACTTTACACTTTCTCCCAGAAAAGAACCCATTTGAGCTGAGAAGGCAGGGGTTCGTCTGAGTCTAGAAAGGAACTGAAGTGACACTGAGCTTTTTTGGTGTTAGTTTGCTCAGTTTGGGAGTTTGCTGTGGTCCGGGGTAGGAATACAGCTACATGCTGACCGCTGGCTGCTCTCTTGCTAAAGATAATTTCTCCAGCTCTCCCTGGCATCCACTCCAGCTATCAAAGTAGATGTTTCTCCAGGTAATTTCATATTCCACATCAGTCACCCCACTCAGACAGCTGCAGGCAGACAGAAGGCTATCAGTCAGTGACCTGGAATTGCTATTTCGGGATATTCACAGTCCCAGAGCTACAGGAGTGCAATGTCGAAATCTCTTTTATTTGTGCCCAGGTCACCTCTCCAAGGATTTCTTTCTGTAAATACACCCCAAACCATCTACTGCATGTTGAGTAGGACAGGAGCAAAGAACTTGCAGCTAAGAATGTATCAGTCATATCTATGGGAATGTGTGAAAGACATCAGAGCCATGTTAACCTTTTTTTCTTGCAAAGATCCAACTCTTTAAGAGATTTTGTCACATTGCACTGCTGCCAACAGGAGCTGAACGTTGAAATGAGAAATAGGTTCCTAAATACCACCAAGTTCTGAGGTTTCGTGATTGGGGAGTTTCCAGACACAAAGATG
The DNA here is from genome assembly GCA_013398225.1 of Steatornis caripensis. NCBI lineage: Eukaryota > Metazoa > Chordata > Aves > Caprimulgiformes > Steatornithidae > Steatornis > Steatornis caripensis. The sequence goes on from VZSC01009109.1 coordinate 635,901, forward strand.
GATTTGTCTTGAGTACAGCCTATCTCTGGAAGAGTCTGCTTCAGGTCTCAAAAAAAATTGGAAATCATTACAAAGTTCTCTCTTGAGCCCTCTCTCTCTTGCTTTCTCATCTCTGTTAATGAGCGTTTATACATGGAGAACACGTTCTCTCATGTAATTTTGTTACCTTTGCATCTAACAGTGAAGTAAAATTACACAGAAAAGGTGCAAAGTTTTTACATACTCCTAAGTTTATTCAAAACTTCTGTCAAGCGAGATGTTTCATTATGAACTTGGGCCAAAACTTGTAGATTACCTGGGTTCATCCAGGCGTCCTTGAGAAGAACTTCCTTGAAAACAGACTGATGAACCACCTTGCCCATTTATATTTCGAGCTCAGATACAAGTCTGTAGTGGTTCACTTCTGCTTTGCTGTGAATTGACGGTGCAGTAAAGGGCCAGCTGGAATCCTTCACCTCCCATGGAGACCTGTGCTCAGTGTGGCTATGGCCATGGGTCACTGGTTAGCAGCCTATGCTGTGTGGCTTCTTTGTGTTCTCACTTCAGTTCCCTAAGGGTGGGCATTTGCATCATGAAGTTGAATGGCAACATAGTAGTGAACTAGCAAATGGGATACAGACCTGTCATCGAAAGTGTACTCCTACATTAGGACATCTACTCCTAAGAAAATAATCTTAAATACTTTATGCAGAGATATTCTGTGGTGAAGACAGAGCCATCACATCCTGTACACATCAGCTGGATAAGTATTAACCTTATTACTAATAATTTTTCCTATTGGATGCATCTAAAGGATGCCAGACTCTGCTATACTATGAGTGCTACAAGCAAGACTTGAGGGAAAGTTTCTGGCCTAAGGATCTTCAGGGTGAGCACAAGAGCAAACGAAAAGAAGAAAATGAAGTTCATAAGCAGAACTGGGAAAAGAATCCAAATGTTTTAGCTTACAAAGTCATGCTTCATACATTGGGCCACTCTTCCTTCCTTCCCTCTCCTTTAACCTAGGCTTTTTCTGCCATATTGGGTGTTCTTTCCCTATCTGCAAAAGATGGTGTCTCTGTAACAGAAATAGCTGGAAAAGAAAATCAACAGGAAAAATCTGTATTTTATGGTGGAAATTCTTGATAGAAACACTGTAATGGCATACGTTGGAAGATCATATGGCAGTGGGGAATCTTTGGATTTATGGGGTGGAGGGAGGTGAGATTTGAGAATGCCAGGACTTTATTTACTACACAAAGTATGCTGACATCCTTTCTTTGGTTCTAGGGAAGTGTGAACATGTCTCCTAGAAACTTCAAGGGACACAGAGGAGTCTTCACTAGTGGAAAACGAAAGCACAAATGTCAATAGCACAAGCAGGCTGTGGATGTTTCCTGGTTTCTGGAAGAATGTGGAAATATTTTTATTTTTATTCAGTATTTTTCAAAGTTTTCTATTTTCTGTTAACTGACTTTAAAAAAATACAAGGATTATTTTCAAAAGGTCAGACAGTGGCATTAGTCAGGTTTGTTTTGCTGAGCATCCTTTGAAGGCTGTTTTTCTACAGTAAACAAAAACTTAAGAAATTCCTAATTGGCAATTAAATAGTTCTTGTGGACATCCTTATTTTTTAAAAAGGGTATTTTTTAAAAAAAACCAACTGCATGTGAACATAAAGTTTCAGCATGGCTTACTAATGCTCTGGGTAAATTTGTTCTCAGTGTATTTCAATGTGTTATTTGCAAATCTGTTTACCCAGTACCCAGTTCTGGCTCCAGCTAAATGATATTCTTTACAAAGAATATTATTCATTATGTTTCTCCCCAGCTATTCTTCATATGTTTTCTTTGCTGATGTTCAGATTTTGTTGCATTATGCAATGAATTTAAGAGCTTCAGCTGAGCAAAGGTCTTGCAATTTGTGGGGGCCAAGTCCTTCACCAGAGAAACACATCAGAGTGCTGTGAACTCCGGCTCTCAAAGGCAGAGGTGGGAATCATTGCTAGTAGATGCCAATACCCAAACCCAAATGGGGTAGGTTTCACCTTTTACAATAACCTTCAGTCAGCCAGAAAAATGCAGAGGCAGCAGAACTCCCTTGCCTTTCCAGGTATCACTTCCTCCTGAACCCCACAGCCTTCTCTGCAAATCCTGTAACCTAAAGTAACATTTCTTGCCTTTTTCTCTGTCCCTCCCCACCTCTTCCCAAACACAATTTCTTCTCTATTGTCTATGTATCCCTGTTACTGCCTATCTTCATTACTGCCCATGTGACTGAACACTTTTAATATATTCACCATGGTTCAGATTAACACTGCTCCTTTCTGTAATTCACACCGTATCCTGCCTGCTGTTGAATGTTGTTTAATTCTGTAAAGCTTTCCAAGTTACAAGCTGCTATGCACTGTGTCATCTTGTATTGGCATCTTGAATCTTTAATAAAGTTGTTCTCAAATAATGTTTCAATAAATGAAATGTACCTACTGAGATGAGATTCTGCATATCAACATGATGAGCAATGGCATTTAATGGGATAGGAGATACAGACAAAGGAAGGGACAGAGCATCTTAGAGAGACAGAAGAACCTTCCCACTATTTTTTGCATTCAGAGATTTCAGTTCTTTTTGTCTGAGATTTCTCCCACATAATTGTCAAATTTAATTATTTAGAACACATACCCAATAATGCACAAAGACTAATTCCCTGGGAAACTGTCAAACATGTAAAAAGGAGTGGTGAGAAGAGCCCTGGAGGGATTTGGTTTAGCATGACTGCAAAACAGAAAAAGATATGCGCACCAATACTAAGGGCTTGAGTATTTGCATATACATGTAGACTTGGACATGTATTTACACATGTGTATATATGCATTTGCATACTAAACAGAAGCAGAATTCCTATGAAAAATTGAGAGATAGGTGCATGAAAGCTGTCCCTTTTTAGACAGAAAATTTCTGACTCTGTAAGTTGATACAGGCAGCTGATGGTAAGATTAGTGTTGACTGACTTGTGACGAAGAGGTGAGGTTTGTTTTCTGTGAGCATTCATTATGTTATAGAAACTGAGATTCTTACAGGTGTACGGGCACCCAGTCACAAATGAAAACAATAGGAAAGAGTTATGTTCACTTTCTTATGAATCTGAGCCTGAGCACCTCATCCAAGGTCCGTTTGTTGGTTTCCATGCATTTGGGAACAGGATCTGTCTCAAAGATGCTGTAAATAGACATGAGGTCAAGGTCTGCTGCTCAGTGAAGGGAAGATAATGCGCTAAAGCATTAGTACACTCAGCTCTCTGGCAGCTTCCCTGTGTCCCTCAGGATGCTCTGAGGTTCACAGCTGTGAATGAGCAGCTGAAACATTTGAGCACAGAGATCGGACAGAGTTAACCAGCTAGTGAAGGACAATGTCAGTACTGGAAATAACTGAGAAGTGGGAAAGTGGGTACAGGACAAGTAGTTTAAATTAACAACTCTAGTCCAGTTATTTTCACTGCCCTTTGGTTCATTGTTCATGGATTAGCACTGGTTTACCCAAAAAGGTGCAGGAGAAACAACACACCAGAGCTGTGCTGAAAGGAGTTGTTGACACATCCTGAATGACAGTGGGTAGAGCCTCCCAGAAGCCAGGAGAAGCGCTCATCTGACTGGCCTCAGAGGGGCTAGAAGGATGGAGGAAGCAGCAAATGATGTTCCTCATCTCTGTTGTACTTTCACAGGGCACAAATAAAATGTTTGGTGAACAGGGACTTTCAAAGAGCAGAGCCCCGTAAGCCAGCCATGAGCCCTCCCTGGCCTGTCCCCTCTTAAACTAATGAGATTTTCTTCCACCTGCTGTTGTCAAGATGGATGGAGAAAAGAAGGACTAAAGCAGACATAAATTTCATGCCTAAAAGCATTCTGAGATTTTAAAGTCCACAAGACATGGTGGAGCCTAGTCATTAAATGGCATGCTTAATTTTCCTCTTGATTTTTGCCAATTACTTCAGGATGTCAGAGACCAGTTACATCATTTCTGCTAGTCTTTTCTTTTGTCAGTGACCTTTGGGGCTGTTTAGGCGTGCTTTATGCATGCACGCATATGGACACGTGTATGGGATTGAGGTGTCAGGATTCTGTGCATGTTGGTTTACATAATATATTGATAAAGCTTCAGACTTTAGGAAGAATAAAGCTGAGAGAATCGGTATAGGTAGTAATAGCTTCTGCTAATGGCAGTAATTTGGAGAGCAACCAGAAACTAAATCAGGTATGCTTAATTTTTTGCCACTATAAAATACCGTTCCTAGTTGCTTGCTTTACTCAAGAGTACCCTGAAAACTAGAACTGGGGAGAAGCGATTAATATTCTACTTTTCAGGTGTTGAGCAAGTGTCTCCTGGGAACAATTTCCAATATTCAGAATAAAATTAGAGCCTGTGAGAGCTCTGCCACCCAGTATTAAAACTGTTCCACTCCCTAAATATTCCTTGATTTTACCATTTCTATGAGTACCTGAGAATGGATGGTAATTCCCCTGAAAAGAAACCTTAGTAGTGTAACTAAAGCTGCAATGCACCCTTTTTGCTGCAGTTTTGAACTTCAGGGGAGGTCAATACTGTAATCTCACTTCTGGAATGGGAAATATGTGGCTCCCACTGAATATTGCTGATCCCAAAATGCATCATCTGCCATCATTTCAGCTCGGCCCCTTCTCTGCCCCCTGCTTGTGGCATTGCTATAGCACCTCAGGACCTACTGTCTCAACACTACTCCATACTAAAAAAACCCACAGCCCAAGAAGGAAATCTCCTTGCTGTTGCACCTGTGAGCTAAGTCATATTTAGCCACGTGTTCTCAGTCTGGCCAGGCTACATGCTCTCAGAGCAGCCAGAGGTTTCAGCAAGTTTCAAAGGGGTGAAATTTCCTTTCTTTTCTCTGTCTTAAGACATGGACTGACACTCCCTGAGGTATTGCAGCAGGGAAGAAAAAAACCCCATGGTCCACCCTGATGTGAAACAATTCTTGAAGAGTCTACTTTGACAGGACTACTATGGACCTTGGCAACACCATGGATTGCCCCAATCTGTATCATCCCAGGGAAGATGCACAGACATTTCCTCTTACACATATCTTTCAAATCACTCATCAAAGTGTGGACTGCATCATGGAGCGAGAGCTGGGCTCTTGTTGATCTTCCCAAGCTGTTCTAGCTTAGCAAAATACAAGCAAGCAAAATTTAGATCTGTTTTTTGCTTGACATAAACAAAATACATTGTGGGTCAAACGATATATAGAAGCTATCCTATTAGCTTGACAGCCTACAATGAGTGTCTGTTGGTTTAGAAAAGGAAAACAAAGACATAATATTTTTGCTCAGTTAGAAAGTGTAGGTTGTTTGTTATGATTATGTACAGAGAACTGTGAAGTTAGATTGTAGCAACCACAAGACCAAGAAGCGTAAGTGCTGAGGTAGGCATAACAGAATTCTTCTGGGTAGCCAATAAGAGTTATATCCTACTGTGGTAGTCAGCACAGTTAAGACATGCTTAGGAAGTGAATATGTAAGAGCTGCAATAAAGTATGATAGGCAAGCCCAAGGGGGTGGCTGTATGGAGTTTTATACAGGACGGTATTTCTAGGTATCACAGTACCCCGTATCTGGCAGGTTGTGTTCAGATAAAAAAGGCACAGAACTGCTTTGATGTTGGAAATATACAGAAATTTTAAGTCTGCTTCCCCATTTCTGCTTAAGCAAGCCTGCAACTTTCTCTAATAATCTTTGTGTGACTGATCAGAAGAAAACCAGAGACGAGGTATGGCAATTGTACTACTTAATGCCAGTGTTATCTGATATTTGTGATCCAGGTCTTCCATAATTTGGGCTATTGATACAAAACTAGTCAATTCTTTGCTGTCAATGAAGATACCTTGCTAAAGCAAGCTTCCATTTAGTTCAAATCTTGCTTTGAATACTACTGTTAGAAGAGAGACATTTAACTCTGTCCTAAGTGATACAGTCATTTGAGCAATTAATAAAAGTGATCCAGTCCCTTGCTGGGCAGTGAAAAGTGTCTTCAGCTAAACAGCCTTTCTAAGGGGGGCAGCACAAAGGAGGGAATAAGGACAGCATCTCCTGTTGGAGCTAAAAACAGGTTACAGGCAAGCACCATACCACCTGTGAAAGGCTAAGGAGTAAAGGAGAGAGTCCGAAAGCAGAAGTTATTCTTGATATAGGGAAAGACCTCCTTCAAAAAACAGCTGGGGAGGAGAAGGAGAAATGCATAACTAGTGGGGCAGGGTTTGCACCTGCAAGAGACTGTTTGGGATTTGGGTGCATATTCCCTGGCAAAATATGAATTTAAACATCTCTGAAATAGCTGTTCAGGTGTCTTGAGTTTCACGGAAGTCTACAGGCAGCTTAACATGAGTCGTTGAAAGCTAAAAACAACTGTTGCTCTAATTTATACCTCAGGGCCTTTTTGCTGCTCAATGTATGTTGAAATGGAGTGGGCCTAAAGGGAATGTAAATTCATCTTATTTCTGCCCTCGTTTTAGGCTGTTCTCTCAGAATGTAACGTGATACGCTGTGCATTTTCCTAGGAATTTCTTTCTGCTAATCTCCTTAAAACATAATATTTTGTTATTGTTTTAGCTCATGGTCTATATTTGACTTCTGTTGCCTTCTATTCAGTATGTAAGCATGCAATGAAACTCATTCGGCCTCCTAACATCTGTGTATAAGTTGGAACTTTTCCAGAAAAGAAAAGGACACCCGGAAATTAAATGCCTGTTTTCTCTGACATGAATGGAAACCAAATTGTTTTATAAAGCTGTCTTTAATGACTTGTAACAACTAGTGATAAAATAGAAACTTGACCTGGGTCTGAAGGATAGCAAGGAGCACTTCAAAAGGTGGAAAATCCTTTTCACTATGGACTAGTTCTCTTTCAGTGAATGAGTTTTCCTCTCAAATACATGTGCCACTGACAAAATTAGGCCATGCGACTAGATTAAAGAATCTTTGGCACAATTAGGCATTCTTATCCTTTATATTTCATCTTTCATTGAGATTGCATATTGCATTCTCATTCTGTGTTGACTATATTTTAACTGGTGATTCAAAGTAGTTCTGCCTGGGAATCAGTCACTGCAGTATGCTGGGCTTATATCAAGACTACTGAAATACTCCACTCACAATGAAAAATTCAAAGGCTTTATTAATATTTTGCAGTATTTTTCTGTATGTCTCGTTATGCATATAACTAGACTCCTATTTCGCATATGTATCAGTGACATGCGATGCAAAGGATATAAACTTAGTTACACAAATACAGCTATATTCAATGACTTCCAAAAACAGCTAAACATTCTTTATCCCCTTTAAAGATAATACTTTTGAAAGCTGTCAGTGTATATGACAACTTCTGGGTTTAATGTTTACTACTAGTAAAGCCAGTCATAGGAAATATGATAGAACCACAGTGAGACCATGTGAATATTTTTGGTTCTACTGAAATTGAGGTACTCTGACTCAGTTTAATTTCCTTTTTAAAGAAGAAAGAGTAAGATTCTAAAAATGTGACAATGCTTCTTTTTAAAATTTGTGAATCTTTCTTTATTCAGTTGGAAGTCACCACTTGCCCACTTTACTATAGGGAAATATTTAATATTTCAAATAGAAACACAAATAAAAGTTCTGTGTTTTGTTGGAATTAAACATTTCTGAAGACCCCAAACAATCCACCCTTCTTCTGAGGGGAGACGTTATCGATCTCTATAACTACCTGAAAGAAGGTTGTGGCGAGGTGGGTGTTGGTCTCTTCTCCCAAGTAACAAGTGATAGGATGAGACAAAATGGCCTCAAGTTGTGCCAGGGAAGGTTTAGATTGGATATTAGGAAAAATGACTTCACCAAAAGGGTTATCAAGCACTGGAACCGGCTGCCCAGGGAAATGATGGATTCACCATCCCTGAAGGTGTTTAACAGATGCCTAGATGTGGTGCTTAGTGACATGGTTCAGTGATGGACTTGTCAGTGTTAGGTTTACAGTTGGACTCAATGATCTTAAAGGTTTTTCTAACCTAAATGATTCTATGATTCTATGATTTTAGGATTCTTGGTCACCAGGTAGAGCTCTTCTACCTGGAAAAATCTCAAAATTTTCAGTTGTTCTTCCCACCTAGAATGAAGCCACTAGCAGCTTTTCTTTCTGTGTTTTTTCTCTTGCATAACCATCTGGCTTTCAAACTCTTTATTCTTGGTAATATTATTTACCGTTCTTCACAGTTCTTGTTTCAGTAAGCACAGTTAAAATTTCATCCCTTTACTCTCAAGGTTTCTGTAGCTTGAAGACCAAGATAATACTGCAAGGCATTTCTTGGCCTGATCTAACCAGTTGAAAATGCTTTGCAGAAGCAAAGCTAGTGGACTCAATTGACTATGAGATTTTGCTTCTGTGGGTTAAATCTAATGATTTTGTCTAACTTCATTCTGGCTCCAGTCAATGTTCCACATCTGACTGCGTCCTGCTCATTTGCTGCAAGAGGTGGTTTGAATTTCTCTATCTAGCTAATAGTTTTTTTAGAATTCAAGTCATATTCTGATCTCAGAGACTATATAGAGAAGTTTGAAAGGAAGCAGCCTCCTAGCTTTGGGGGATGTGCTTCTCAGGTCTCTGCATTTGACTTTTCATTATTTCTTATTTTCCTGACAATAATACTATCAATATCAAGTTAAAGAGAATTCCCTGGCTGAACTTGTCTTTTCACAGACATCTTATCTGTCTAAACATTCATCTGCCCAGAGCTCAGATCCTGCCTCAAAGTTTTATAGCAGTTGTTTTTATCAGATACTTCAGAGATTTTTTTGAACATTCTTCCTTTTCTCTGTTAAAGAAGACTGATTTTCGTGTAAACTCTGTAACACTGTTCACATCCCAGAGTCCCTTTGTAGCTGCAGAGTTAGCCTGGGGTCCAGGGCTAAAACAAAAGGTGGTAAAAGGAAGAAAGGACTCTTCAGTGCAGAGGTAGAGCAGTTGAGTTGCTCCACTGCGGGTTTAACGTCAAGTTGCACCCCAGATTTCTTCCATAGTCTATTTTCAACTAAAGACATCAGTAACATTATGGTGCTTATAGCATTCTCTTATGTGATTTTGGGTATAGATACCATAGTAACTTAGATGCCCTCTGAATTCCTTCAGCTCTGAATTGATCTTTTTTGGATTTGTATGACATGAAATGAAATAGAGTCTTCTTGGTGATCAAAACGGTTGAACATTTGTCTGTCTTACACAGTAGGCACACTTTTTAACCCTTTGAAAGCCAATAAGCATATAACAAGGCCATTTGTCTAAGCACATGACATTGACTCTGTGCCAGGACTCTCCAGACCTTCACAATGTTAGATAAGTAATGCATTTTACCCAATGCAAACTAACCAAGTAGACTATATCTATCGGTACATAATAATTTGTTGCTAGCCACAATCTCTGACACTAAAAGTCCCTTGGATGTGTATAACCCTGACTGCAAGACACTCTTTGCTGCCTATGCTTTATTACCAGCATATCAACCATACTTTGCTTTTCTTTTGTACGATCTATCCTTCAGAGTGTAAGACTTTAAAAAAGAAACATGACTAAGGCATCTCTCATTGAATTTTAGGGCAATGATTTAACACATCACTCTCTGAGTATTCTGCCAAGCCCTTCTAAACAGCATGTGGAAGAAGTGACAGAATTAGGTTCATGCCTACTACCCCTGTCACAGTTTGCTGCTAAAACAAAAGCTTCTCCCATCAGTACCCTTAAGCTTTGCTAGTGATATTAGTCACATCAGGAGGCAAAGACAAATTGAGTTGGAATATTGCTGCCTGGCTTACAGTGTCTGAACACTCTCTGCTCTATCCAACCAGACTATGACGAGAGGTTCCTAGACCTTTTATAAATATTTTATTTGAGGTACAGAGTCATTACTGAAAAGGTATTCACAATCAACAAAAGTAAATTAATTTTCTTAAGCTATAGGAAATAATTCAAGAAAATTGTAATTTAACCAACTTGACTCTGTATCACACAGCTTCTTTGCTGATGATATAAATTGACTTAGCTCTTTTTTGTTCAGTTGAGCTATACTAATTCATATTTTTGGAGAATTCGGCCACATCTCTTTATTCTGCTAAGGTTATCTGCGTTGTTGAATGTCATCTGCTGCAAAGATCATTTAGTGTGTACGTAAGTCAGCCCAGGGACAACTTGTCAGATCACATTATTCCTGTCTGTTGTGGTAAAATACAATCAGAAATGCAGAAATCAGATCTCTTTCAGAAAGTTGAAAGAGCAATACAGAAGAGTGGGGACATACTAATACATCTAAAAGATGTAATCTTTCCTAAAATGCATGTTTTGCTGGAATGTTATTTTAAAAACAGTGATACAGCTTTGTATATTTTAGAGATAACTGACATTGTCTTGATTTTATTTCCATCTCCCCTCAAAATTTAATGGAAAAAATTATTTAAAAAATTTTATTAAAAAGGCTTACTAAGAAACAGTCCTAGTAAAATTTCACTAATATAGAAAGTGTGGATATTTTCAGCTTTATTCCTTAACCTACAGCTTAGATTCCTAAAATTAACTATGTACAATAATAATAAATGATTGCTGTAGCTAAACAGCTCAATGAAAATTTGGAATATTGCTGTCACATGCACAAGTGGTCTGTTCTAGTACTTCTGATAGAATAGATTTACAGTTCAATTTTGGATGAAATAAAGTTAAGCATTACAAATTAGCTTCATAGACAATTTTTCAAGCAGACACAAATGGCAAAAATATCAGTTATGAGTACAATACAAAGGGAGTAGGAGAATTGAACTCCTGCTTTTCCTGCCTGTGGATAACATTTTCAAGAAGGTGTGAAGGTAAGTGGATTGGGGTCATCTGAAGAAAAGATACATTTAAGTACAAACCCCATCATATCTGGCATATGAATCCTCCATTTTTCATTTCTTCAACTCTATTATGTTGATTTCTGGCATTGCTTGAGTCTCTCTCACCCAAGGGGAAGGACCTTTCAAAGTTTCATGGACGCAATTTCCCACTCAAGGTATCAATGAGGTTGATATTTTCAACAGGAAAAGAAGCATGAATACGCAGAGTGTGGAGTGGTTCCTTCAGAAATAAGTCAATAATGTAACAGAGGGGTAGTGTGCAGTCCATCAAAATTTTATGTGAGAAATAGCAGGGTTTAAGCTTGAGCATTGCTTTGCGTCTCCCAGCTGAAGGGCTCCATTGCCCTCTGTTATTTCTGTATCAACACTGAATTACCATCAGAAACTTTGAGGCTATCAGATAATCCTCATAGCCCTGCAGCTGATACAGTTAAACAGAGATTACTTCAGTTTGCTGTAAGAAATCAGGCCCTTACAATTTATTACTTTTCAGTATGTGAGAAATGTCTTTCTTTTTTTCTCCTCTGCAGCTAAAAGATATTTTTCCCTGGTTCACCGAGAGAAAAAACTTATCTTGGGAAGACTGTAATTTTTCCTGCTCTCACCTGGCCATCCCAACCACTCTGATGGATCCTCTGCTTCTCACTGCTTAGATGATTCAGCTGCCTATGTAAACTACAAACTGAAGAAAGCTAAAACCTCTCTTAGTTCATTTAAAAATAATTGTATGCAAACAGCAAAGCTCCTGCAGTATCCGAGCCAAGGTAGGGGAAATCTAAAGGGGCTAGATGTCTATATGCCTTCCCAGTCATGAATCAAAACCCTAAATGCCTTGGGCTCATAAGATCAAGTGTGTGTTGGTATCTCATTCACAAACACATCCCTTTGTCTGCAAGGAAACCTCTTCTCCAATAAAGTCACTTTTTTTTTGACAGATCATGGCCTAGGCCTCTGAAAAGTGCAAATGTCCATTATTTGAGTGGCATTTCGTCTGCTGGGTGCTACTCAATTCAGTTCTTGCCCCTCCTAAAGAAATCTTGAGTTCTTTCCAGTAGTGCCAATGTTCAGAGTCTAAAGTCACATCTTTAGCAGGACTGAAGAGAAGCCATAAAAAGCCTCCCAGATACAAAGCAGCATATTTGGTGTTTAAAGGGAGAAGCACACTGAGTTCCAAGGTTTGTTAGCCAGTGAGGACCTGATATTTTCCATTCTTCTGCCTGAGGGAAGAAGCTATCATCTGGCACATGTTTACAGGCCATGAAATAACAACTTGGCTGTAGCATTTCAGGTCAGATACTTTCTGCTGCTGAGCTTGGAAGAGGTGGGGGGGAAGGGCAGGAGCACTGTGCATGTATATGTATGTGTGAGTTATTTTCTCCTATGCTTAGGATTTTATATAACTGTATTAGCACCTGCTGAATGGAAAACTGAATTCTTCCTGCCACTTAAATGACAAAGCTGCCAAAACGGTGATGAATATTTCTTTCAAGGCTGATAAAGTAATCTCTCAGTGCTGGTCACCACTGAGTCTCTGGGAAACCTTCAGACGCAATTTTCCCTGTGTAGGGTTGTACTTATTTTGATTTTCAATGAATTGCATCAGTGTGAAACTGCCCAAAGAGGACACATAAGGAAAGAAGACTTAACTGGTATGTTTCTGATTGACTGTGTAGTTCAATATTATGCTGTGATCTGCATTATCAATTAAGCTCATCCCTTTCACAGGGACTGGGACAACTCTTGAGGGAAAGCAACTTTTGCTAAGCTATATACAGGACAAAGAAATTACAGTGGCTGGGATTGGGTCTTTGAGACGAGTGAGGCAGTGACTCTGTATACTGGTATTTATTTAAGAACAAGTGAGATTAGAGCTTTTACCCTACCTGATTATTCTACACATACACTGACACATTCACTCTCCCCCAGCACTGTGTTCACCAGTCTCAACTTCCCTTCCCCACAGGAACGTGGTGTTACCAGCCAAGGCCACTGACTGTCCTCCAGCACTGATCTTCCTGATTACTGTGATTTTACTCACACCCCACATCTTTCCTCCAGCAGATTCTTCCTCTTCTTCTTTCTGACCCCACTTCCTCCTTCTGAAACTACTTATTTTGGGGAACTTTTTTTTGAACAGTGTCCTCTTCTTCCAGTCTCCCAAGTCCCCTGTTTTCCCAACCTAAATAGTCTACGTGCAGAGCATTAGACTACAATGCATGAGCAGCCAAAAAGTTCAGTTTTGGTCATTCATATCCAATTATCTGCCATCTGTTGGTTGTCACTATTCAAACTACTTTTTTTGCCGATAACACTTTCAGTTTGTGAAAATCAAACTCTCCTGCAGAGTCAGCAGAGCTGTCCTGATTTCTGCCAGTTCAGAATCTGGCCTTGAGACAGCTTACCTGCGTTCCACAGGAGGAAAAATGGGCTTGAAACATTTTCAGGCATGTTTGTTCAGCAGAAACCAATTCTAGAGGTGGAAAAGTCCTTTTCTTACTTGCTTGAATATTTGTATTGCTGTTTTACAACAGAAACATTATTTTTCTCATTAAAATCTTGTGTACAGTATTGTTTGAGCATCATGTAAAGCCTTCACATAAAGGTGTACTGCTGTTCCTCTTCATTTTGCTTGTTTAGCTCAAGTCCTGTGTGATTATTTTAATGCAGTGGTGTGCTGCTGAGGGCAATCTGAAATACAACACTTGCTACTATCCCAGCAATGAGGCCACCTTCATGAATCCCCAGTTGCAACCTGTTTGAATGCTCTGCTCAATTTCATATTGATACAAAAGCAAGACTAAAGGGAGAGCACAGACTGAAAGAGAGGGACATTTTGCAAACTTTCCAAGTAACCTTGTCAAGCATATGAAAAGTTTTATTACCTTCCTCCCTTCTATATTACCTTCCAGTATGCCCAGCGTCTGCTATCTTCCCCCTTCTTAACAATTTTTTTTCTGGGGTGAATTAAACCACTAAAATATAATGGCAGAAAGATTTGTAGTTTAATATTTGCATGTGTGGTCTTTAATTTTGGCAAGTTTTGTTCATTCCCCCCTGTCCCACAGTTCTTCCTCAGTCAGTTTCACAGATTTGATAGAAAGAATTACAATGAACCTGCATGGGTCCCTTGCCATACACCATATGTCACTAGTCAAATAAATCCTTGGGAAGATAATTTTAGAAAATTATGAGATAATAGTGCTTAAAAGACACCTCTGTGTATGTGTGCAAACAGACCTGAATTCCACTACTCATGTTGTGGGCTAAATGCATGGTCTTTGCTCCAAAAGATTTATAACCACCTTAGCTCTGCTCCTGATATATCTGCCTTTTAGTGTATTGCCTGCGTTGGTAACCTTCATTTGAGAGCAGCCTCAGCTGAGCAGCACACACTAATCTTCGAGTTGCCCTGTGTGTGAATAGTCTAAGAAAATCAAAGATTTTCCATTTTTCAATTATGCGAGCCAAGATTTTAAGTTTATCTCTGAGTGATGGAATTCAAGTCTCCCATTTTGGGAATTCTTTATCCCTGGGGTAGCACTCAGGATAACTGAGGCACAGAAAGGATTTGATGGGATGGGGGAGCTGTTGGCATGTTGGGCTGTGGATTTCCCTTTGCAGAGATATACAGGTGACAAGAAAGGGGAGTTTATTATGAAATTCTTTCCTCCTCCTTGTGCAACAGAAAGCTGAAGTATATTGGGGGAATGAGAAGGTGTCAGCCTCTGTTTGGATGATAGATTAAAGAAAGATATGACTTAGGAGCTTTAGCTGAACTGGTATGGCAAGTAGGGAAGTCAGGCTGCAGTGTCTGTTTGTAGTTTGAGCCTTCCGTCGTTATCTGAACCACTGTAGAGCGCAAAAGCCAGGCTTGTGTATCTAGAGGTGGCCTTGTTTCACAGTTCTGTGGGCAATGTTTGGTGCTTAGTTAGTGCTTAGTTGGTGCTTCTACTATGTCCCTTGAAATGGGGAGCAGCCCTGCAACTGTCCCATCCACACGGTTGTGGGAGTTGCTCAGAAGTCACTTTACCCATTGCTAAGTAAAACATTTGGATGGAGCAAATGGGTAATACTGAGCAACTGCCTCAGCAGAAACATGGTGGAGTGCAAGAAACACAGCTCTTTGTCTCCCTCCAATGGTTAATTAATATCAGAGCTTACAGCTGGGGATAACACCCCTGCTCCATTTCCACCACCGGCAAACCTTCCAGGGACTGCTCTTTTTAGCCTCTGAATCAGCTGCCTAAACGTTTACATCCAGAGGTTTGGAGTTGTAACTTTGGAATGAATCTGGAAGAAGGTGTATTTGTATGTGCTAATGCTTTAGGACAGAGTGTTTAGTTGCCTGAGCTGAGACACGGGGTAGAACAGCCTCCCCCTCTGAACCATAGTCACATCACATGTGGTCTTTCCCCCTTCATAAACTCATCTAGAAATATCAAGGGGGTAAATACAGCTGGGACATATGAATTTCTACATCTCTTCTTTGATGAAAGAAAGCATGTGGGATTTGCAGTGTTCAGCAGCAGCAAAGAGCTGGCTTTTAGCTCTCATCAGAGAGTTATTCATCAGTACAGCTGTTTTCTGTGTCCCACTGTGGCACTGGGCCATCCTGCAGCACGCTGACCTGTCACTACTGACACCTGCAGCACCTTTGGGTGTTCTGCTGCCTGACCTTTGCGTGTGTGTGATCTGAGAAGATCACAGCCTGCAGAAATACAGCCACAGGCAGAAACAGAATTTTGCTACAGCTCTGGCTGTTCTGTATTAGAGATGGGCAAACTGTGAATCAATGCAGACAGAGAGGCACTGTGAGAGCAACAGGGTGTTGGGAGGAGTGAAGAACTTGTTTCTAGCTCTGTTTCTGTCTTATGCCAGCAGACCACAGCTAGGGTCAAAGTACTGTCTGCACAGATGGGAAAACAAGTATTATCAAAAGACACATTCAAATAAAATTGCCGTAAAAGACACCTTAAAAAAAAAGCTGAAAGATAAGAAGCTTTGCCTAGAGATGGCCTGCAGCTTCCACAGACAGCATCCCCGTGTCCTACCCTCCTTTCCGGAGTCCGAGTGGCTGACTGGAAGGGGGAAGAGGAGAGGAGAAAGAGATCGGCTGCATCTCAAGGCCACAGCTCAGCTTGACCTCATGCCCTTAAATTTATGGGAAGTCACTGTAAGAGCTCTGCATCTCTCTGTCAAAACAGACAGGAGTAAATATTGTCATTAACAAGTTCCAATTAGGAAGTCAAGGCAATAACATGCAAGGTGTCAGCAGATTCAAGAGGGAAAGCCAGAGTTTGTGGAGACTAAATCTAGCACTGACCCACACACCCATGCTAGTGCCGACCCAACAGCTCCCCAGCCCAAGGGTGTTCCTGTCACCTGTGACTAACAGCACCTTGGAGGCTGGAATCGCATTGGCGGCCAAAGGCTGCAAAGTTTCATGGTGTAGAAGAAAGTGATGAATGTGCAATGCATCCTTCAGCAGTGTGTTTTGTCCCTTTTACTGGGGAGGAAAAAAGGGAAGGTCAAGGCAAGATGATAAAGCGTATCCTTTTAATCCTTTTCCACTCTTCTATGGGGAAAACCATCATACTACAGCTCTCAAGATGATGAAGCACCTCTTATAAAATTACTGGCATCCCCTGTCATTAATGTGTAATTATAAAGCTTTGCTTATATCATAAGAAGAACTATTTGTTTCTTAAAGAAACACAAACATCACTTATGTATATATATGTATATACACCTAAGATGTGTCAGTAAAACCCAGCTGGTTATGAATTTTTAATGGTTCCTCCAAGGATAACCTATATTCATTGAATAGTACATACAACAGGGCAACACATTCACAGGGCTATACAAGATAAACATGCAATAAACCTTACCAGAACTGTCTCTGGTATCCCTGTCCAGGGGTAGTCTTAGAAACTTCCATTCTCTTTGTTACAGGCAGTGAAGGTGGGATATGGCATAACTGGAGCAGAAAGTTCATGTAGCAGCAAAGTTCAGCTGTTCCAAAGCCATCTGACAGTTTGATGGCCATTTGGGGGACAAATTGTGAATACAGCCAAATTGAAAGGTATGCCCAGGAACAAAACCCAGAAATCTTTCCTCACTAGAAACTCATCCTTCAATGAGAAGATCTTAGCAAATCTGAACAGAAGAGTAAATATGCTTGGTTTTTTTCAATTATTTTAAAATCAAGCTCCTAGACAGGAGATTGTTTTTTTATTTACCTCTTGGTGACAGGCCTGTTAAGCCCAGACACAGGGCATGCTCAGAGAAAGACAGATTGTAAATTCTCTCTCAGACCACATTAGCAAACAAATAAATAATCCATGAACTGACCCATATCGTCGCTCCAGCCTGAGTTACAAATTAGTCTTTGCTTGTCTCTCCATTGCCAGAATTAAAAGACTCTTGACTACCCCCATTGCACAGCTGGCAGACCAGTAGAGAGGCACAGCTAGAGAACATCTTGAGGTTACCAGTCCCAAAGCTACTTCTTTCCCCCATCCCAATGTTCTAAACATCTGGCTAAATCGTAAGGAAATGGTGTGTCCAAAGGGAGATGAATAGGAAAAACTACAGGGACAGAATTAAAAGCTTAGTCCATGCTTGCAGCTGCAGTGATAATTTGCACTTCTGGAGCAACACTTACCTACAGTGGGACAATATTGTTCTGCATTAATAACTGATGCCAAGAAAACTTTAATCAGCTCCCTTCAGGACAACTTAACTTTGCAAAGGCTGTTCTTAGAGCAAACATTTAGTTTTATTGCACCATTGGCAAAGGACACTATAGAATTATTGTGGCTGATTGATTTATCTTGTGCTTTTGTCAGCCAGATTTGTTTATCCCTAGCACACTGTTCTAAGCAAAGACTGTTTTAAAGGATTTAAATTAGCAACAAGAGTATGATGTTCATCTACCTATGTGGACAACATCACCACAACCACCAAATTTTAGTCCTAACCTATCATTACAGGGTTACAACTTACTACCACCAACTGGCTGTCACAAGTTGAGTTCCCAGTGATTTCTGTTTGATTGGCAAAGGCAATGCTACTTCTTATCCTCTGAAAGGAGGTAAAAATCTGGATTTCTTTGTCAGTGAGCAGCAGAACTGTTAATGCATCCTGGTAAGATGTTTTTTAGTGAGTTACTCTGAGATGAAGCAAACCTTATTTCAACCACAAAGATGTCTCATCCATCCCTTGTGATAAAAAAAAACCCTTCCATTCAGCAGCTTGGAATAACACTACTGCATTGTTCTGAGGTTGCTAAATCACCCAAAATAAGATATAGGAAAGCTATTACAGTCAGAGCTCACAGTGCCCAGCACTGCAGTTGTTACTGTAGAGACTTATGACTTCAACTGGAGATATCTGTCTCTGTCCCCAATCTAAGATGCTAAGGCTAAGATGGCAGTCATCTTATGGTAACGGTTCATCTCCAAAGAGAAGAGATAAAGACTTTATTCCCAATGGAAAATGCTAATTTGTTATATGCAAACCACTTCACCGAAGCATGCTGCCTCTAACTTCAGAACTGATAAACCTTCAGAAATGGAAATAAAATGTGAAAATTCTTTTTGCAGCATTTAAAGCACATTGATTTGATCTTTCACGCCTTTTGGTTTCTATTTATTTATTTATTTATACAAAAATATAAACAAAGTCTGAATGAAAAATCTGACCCACGTCAGATTGAATGTCTCCTACCTCTAGATTTTTCCATCATGATTTAAGTGGCAAGTCTTTTATCTACGTTTTGGCTTTGTCAACTCAAACCTGTAAGATTTACTTTAAGTTATTTTTTTTAAAAAGTTATTTCACAACAATATTCACCAGAACTTGGCCCTGAAATAGGTGACTGCTACAAGCGTGGATTTTTTTCTCCCCTTTTAATCAGACTTCAGGACATAGTAACCTTTTAGTTTTTCTGTTTTCTGCATACCCATGTTAGTTTTCCTACCAGCCCGGCGTCTGGAGCAGCAAGGAAAATGCATATATTCTTTCACATAGTTAACCATCTGTATGTAGTAGAGAGAATGGCAATTGTCCAGAGGACAATGCTGCATAACATTTATTCTAAAATAAGAAGTTCATCTCTTCCTTTGCAAGATTAAAAAATCTCTCAATCCTACAGAACTGAACTCCTTCATCCATGGCATGCACACCAGAAAAAGGCATTTCAGCACAATACTGAGCTGAAAGTCCTGCTTGGGTCATCATGACACTGGTGATTATTATATTTGCTTAGAGAAGCAACCCTTTGTCAGGATACAGGTTTTAGACTGGTGGCTAGGAGATATTTTCAGACAGGTAAAATAAGCCAGGCTAAAAAAACAGGAAGGCAAGGCTCTCTTCAAGCAACAACTTACTCTTATTAATGCTGAGAGAATCACAGATGGGAGAGTTGCTGCATGATGCTCTGCACACACAAAGGCACAGTTGCAGCTATTAACTTGTCCCCAAGTGACTGAAACAGAAAAGTGCCATTTTCTGTTTGTGGCATCACTTTTCAAGAACAGTGGTGGTGCAGCACCACAGATCATAAAGCACTTTGCAAACACTAAATCACAAAACATGCAAGTGCAGACAGTGTTTTATCCCAGCTTTCTTGGAGCACACATTAGGCAGCCAGCGAGCCCATGTCTGATCTATTTGTAACTATGTTCTACAGCTCATTAAGGAAATTCACAGTGAAGTTACACTTGTTGGTTTTGAATGACAAGACAAGACCTCAGCAGAAGAACTGGGGAATGTCTTTTTTAGCCATTAACAACAGAGGACCAATGATTGGCATTGAATTGCTCTGAGGCCAAGGAGTAGTGAAACATTCACCTATGGCTGCTGCAGGCTGCCTGGTTGGACTGTCATAGTCCAAGCATAGCATCAAGAGTGTTCAGGAAGACACAGCTGTTGGTGCAGCATAAGTCAGCAGTCTTCAAAACTGAAATAAAAATGTCTGCATCGCAGGACTTTGACTGAAATGCAGTCTTCCAGACAGGTAGAGAAGACAGGGATACGTGGAAAGGGATAGACCTAGGAGGAATATAGGACCATAGAGGTAGCTGTCTTGAGACAAGCAAGAGGATGAGATTCCAGGAAAGTGCCATCAAGTTCAAGGTCACCAGCTGCCACATGGCTGAGCCAGGAACAGGATGCGAGTCTTCTGAGTTTAAATCCAGTGCTTTAGTCCATAAACCACACTTCTAGGCCAGAAGGAGGGCTATGTCTACCTCAGATCTCTAAACCCCCTTTGAAATGCAGAAAAAGCCTAAATTACATCTCTTGCCCATAAGCAACACCTGCTCATTTAAAACAGGAGTCTGAGTATTTACAGTGATTACCTAAACAGGGCATAAGCGATACAGTGTGTTGGGACACACTTTGCACAGGATAATTTCTTTACCATTTAGTTTTATCTGGAAGCTGATTTCTGAGTTCAAACTATTGCCCCAACCACACAGTCAGTATTTAATGCCTGGCAAACTGTACAGTATGTTAAACCCACAGAACATAAAAGGAAACTCAGGATGTCTGTGGTATGATGATGAGTAACTGGTTCTACTAAGGAACTCTGTATATCATATTGCTTTTTGCTTCAATTTCTTCCTCTGAAAAGACATTTTGTTACTGATCTCCATTGTAAAGAGCTCAAGAACTGAAAGTTATTATTAATACATAAAAATACCCCTATCTTTGGCAAAAAATTTTGAAGAGTTGGGCCTGTAGGTATTGTTCCAACTAGCAATTTACATTTCATTATCTTCTAGAATATTAACTCGTATCTTATCGCATAGTCTCCTTACACTGCTTCCTTTCATACCTAAGTTGACTGTAATACGAAATCACAGGAAAATCTCTCTCTTGTTTGGTTCAATTTAATTACTCAGTAGTTCAGGGATTCTGATAAATTGATATTTCACCCTCATCATCTTTAGACCTGAAGAGGATGGAAGAAAGAAATATGAGATTTTCTCAATATTTTGGTTTGAATATGAGAAAAAATGTGTATTTATTTTTTTCCGTTATCTGTGAACCATAAATGGCTGTGCTACTCATGTTTGGGCTTGCAGGTGAGGGTAAGGATGATAGAGACTTTACTTCTGAAAGGGTCAATTCTCCTTCAAATGAAACGCGATAGTACATTTAGAGGAAAAGGACACAGGTTCTCATTCTGACCTTCTCGGGTAGTTTCATAGAGGCACAGTGATCCATGGATTGTGTCTCAGTATATCTGGGTTATTCCTTTCATAGGCGTAGCCTCCATCAGTTATGGATCATGCTGTTCCCTGGAGCAGCAAGCCAGGAGGTGACTGCCCTGTCCCACTGCCCAAAGAGAATTTTGGGCCCATGGCCAGCAGCAAAAAATGTTGACTTGCTTTTCCCATGGTTCAGCCTTATACCTTTGCAGGGAACACTGCCAAATCAGGCCTACTGCTTATGGGCTCAATCCAGCAAGATGCTAAGCCCATGGCTGAGGGTGCTGAGGGTGGCCTCACAGGAGCAAACTTTAGACTCACTGATAATTTAGGCTTCGTAAAAGGAAAAAGTTGTCAAAAACCCTCTTTCCTAATTTTAAGGAGCAGATTCACCTGCGGAAAGTCAGAACAGCTCAGCTGATTCAGAATAAGCTGAGCAGTTTAGCAGATGGTCCCTATGAGTCTTTGAAAGTTTTTTTTTAATCAACATGTCCCGTCTCTCCTGTTTCTGTTTTTTTATAAGTCTTCCATTTGGCTTGGTGCAGCAAGATGATTTATAATGCTGCAAGCATCACAATTAACATGATATTAACATATAAAGAGAGTTTTGATATTAGTAATCCTCCCAGCCACCTGAGGTGCCTTTTGCCAATACTTTTTCATCTTTTCATTTTTACAAAGGTGTATGTACACATGTGCGTACACATGTGCATACCCAGAGATGTGGAAGACAGTTATCTGTATATTGATATATTGTTTCATAAAATTATTTTTTTCTGGAAAATGTTTTATATGCTATATAATAATTCAGATGCTCACCATTACCCCCACTCTTTTGCCCCTGGATTATGAGAGACAGAGGCAGCATTTAATCAAAATGGAGAACTACAAATTGGCTACTTTCCTTGTTACATTGTCTCTGAATCCTTTTTAAAAAACAAATAAATTAATAGATGGGGATAAAGAGAGGTGTATTTGTTTGGGATTTTTTTCACAAAACATGAACAGTCTCTGCACATACTTTTACAGATGTAGTATGTAGAGGTGTGCAGCCCAGCCATTTATTGCTGCGGATTAATTTGACATCAAGAATGGTATGCCTTGTAAATGACAGTAATGCTTTCAGGAGATACTACAAAGTCTTTATGTGCGTTAACGAACTAATCAGAGCCCTTCAGCAGTCTCTGATAGAAAGACAATCACTATCACAGCTGGATGAACTAAGGCATGGACAAACTTAGTTGTCACTGTCACACACCAGGACAGTGGAAAAGTTGGGACTGCAAGGCCCACTGCATGCTGATTTATCCAATCTGTGTGTTACCCACTGTAGCCCCATCTACCACACTTTCAACTTCCCATTTTCAAGCCCCTAAATGTTTTCTACCAGAACAGCAATTTAACCTTAATGATTTTCTTGGTTAGTTTTTGTTGATTCCATTAAAGATGCAAAACAAATCTAGTGGCAACAGATAAAATGAAGGATCCCTCTGTCAGCTAGATCACATATATCCTCCTGTTCCAGAGCAGGCCTTAGAGGGGAAAAAAGTATCTTAGAAATGGACCATGGTAGTAGACCTCAGAAATCACCTATGTTTAGTTGCAGTTGGCAATAATATCACTGCTGAGATAGCTCATTCCTTCTCTCCAGAAAGGAATGGAGGGTACTGCTTTCATGGCCTCCGTGATAAATGAGTGTGTACAAATTCTCAGATTCTATTCAGAATGGTATTTTCAAATGTAAAGTTTCCTGTTAAAAAGCTAGAGAGTTCATTTTGTCATTTCTGCTTCAGTTTCAACAGAAGCAGAAAGCTCATTTCTCTGTTTGAAGAAATTTAATTTAAAACAAGAAAAAAAGCCATTCTGCTTACAAAAAGAGGCATTTTGTTAAACCTGAATGTTAAAATGAAACCCAAAGTTAATTCAGGAATGACTATGATTTCTTTCTATTATTTATTTTTACTGCATCAGTTATATGCACATTGGAGGCATTTCTCATCAAGTATCAAATGGGAGAGCTCTAAGGACATCACAGGTTCTCTAGTGGAAAATTCACACCTGGGAAAGAAAGAGCACAGACATCACTGAACCAAACTGCTGTGGATTTTTAGTTCACGCAAACTCTGGTTTTGACACCCTAGCTTCTCAATGAGATCTTGAAATGGCATAAATCAGAACAGCTCCACTGAAGTTGATGATGGTATCAATAAACTGGGGTGTATCTCAGCCTTTGACATTTTACTTGTAACAACAATGCCTCCAACCTCTGATGATGAAGTGCTGCAGAGGACATTTCTGCAACGTCTTCAATAAGTATATATGTAGTTAACTTATTTCCTCCATTATTTGCATAATTTCTGTTTAATTTCCATTACTTGTATCTACACTGAATGTTTAATTTCCTACAAGCCATTATTGTTATATTTCTTATTTATGCAGTGTTCTACGGCCCAGTTTCTTTTCTGCAGCATACCAAAATAGCTCCAGTTAAGACAAGTTAAAAATATTTACATCAGGTGACTGTTAAATCTTATATGGTCTTTTACTCAACATGTAAATGAGAGGTGGAAAACAGCAGACAGTTTTACAAAACGTATATCTGTGCATTCTTGATTCTGAACACCCACGTTGCTGCTGCAGAGCAGAATGCATGGGTGTCTTTCTGCATGCCCTCATATTTTGTATATTTTCTGAGCTGAAACTCTTGGTTTTCCTCTCATTTTCCTGAACATTGTACGGCACCTGAAAATTTTGATTTGGCCTATTTGGCTCAAAAAGGTTATTTTTTTCACTAGTGGACAAATCTAGTGTCCTTTGCTTAAGTTTCTGTACAAAAGTCAGCCACAGCATAACCTATTGGCTTTCTATGTTAGACATTCAACAAGGATGATACTGAATAGTAATTCTATGCAGATAAATATTCTTTGTATATTTGCAGTAGTGGAGGAACGTATACTGGATAAAAACTCAGAAGACTTGAATATACGGTGTGTTTTTCCAATTGGCAGTTGTCAAATCACTCCATGTGATCATCACTCTATACCTTAACTTTCTTTCTTACCTACTATTATCACATGAATTTAGCCTCAAAGATGGTTGATGTAGGAATCCTCTCCTAATACAACCATGGCACTGCACACAGAGACTTTTCCTACATTGGAATCTCTTCTCATTTACTAATAAATCAAAATTTCTTTTACAGTACTACCAAAACATCCTAGATATGCTGGACATTGACATGAGGAAAGGAGGCTTCCAAGTCTTATTTAACTGCCTTATAGTGAAGTAAGCCTGAGCCATGATGAAAGTCTTTCTCTAATACTTACCACAGTCGATTGTACTTTTTGTTTGCTTTCTGATTCCAAGTCCTGAATCATCACCATGCCTATTCTATCAACTATCTAGAAGAGCCAAATGCAGATGGGAAGACAATTTAAAATAATGAGCTAATCACAGTTAATTTTCTTGGTATTTACTGTAATAACATTAATTTTAATGAACCCCTCCGTTATTAATGTGAATGTCACAAGTGCTTCTATAGCATTTCCACTTGGATTCCATATTAATTAACTCGGCTGTTAATCTAAAATGTTTCTGTAGGAATACAATAGAACATAATCCAGTGAGGTGAAAAAAAAGGAAAAAAATTAATTCTTAGTCAATGGAAAGGTATGAAATAAAAAAAAAGAAGAAATAAATGAAATAAATGAAATAAGAATAAATAAATGAAATAATAAATGAAATGAAATAAAAACCATAAAATGACCTTCTCTCACTGATTTCTCAGGCGTGGTGATGTTTCAGCGCCTTGGACAGAGTCATGGTCCCTTAATGGGTTCCATTTACCAGTCTGCAACGTGATGATACATGACTGGATTACCGTTTGAACTCATCCTTCTTTACATGTAATGGACATAAATTGCATTTATGCTTGCTTTATAGCCCACTTTAGTGCCATCATGGAAAAGAGCCTTAGAATAAATGAGAGTAGACCCACATTTCTTATCCAGTTTTCAAAACATGGACCAACTTGAGTTTTTCTTAAGGAGTTTGGAGCTTACCAGAGACTCCAAATAAAGAACAACAAATCCATCCTTGAGAAGCAGTATGTCAGGTTTCTGTAGCATGAGAGCTGGACAGCTAGTATCTCCTCTGATTGCTGGACAGCTAGTATGTCCTCTGATTTCTGTCCAGTACTTCTAATTACCTTCTTTACGAATTTTCTATATTGCAAGCAATGACCTGGGAGCACTATATAATTCACAAACTGAGCCAGAACTGTTTTACTTTCCTTTCATGAGCCATCCCATGCGCTTCTAACATAAGTTATCCCAGAGAATTTAATTTCCAGGAAAAAAGCTCTATTCACCTCCTTTATTTTATTTTTTTTAAAGCCAGGTTGAGTGGGATAGAGATGGATTAGAAGCAGCACTGTGAATGTGACTTAAAATGTGTGCTATTTCCTAGTACTCTGTTTGAGATACCCCTCTCTATCAGACTTTGCTGTTATCATACACTTTCACTGACATAATCTAAAATTTCCTCCTATTCCACCTCTGAACCCCAGGAGGACCCCTTGCCAACCACTCCTTCAGACCCACTGTTCCTGTTCCCTGGATCTTCCTCCTGGTGCCCAGCTGCAGGGCTGAAGGCTCCAAAGACCTAGTGTGGCTTTGTATGCCCCCATGGTATCACTGTAAACCTGTCAACTGCACCTCCTGTTTGCTCCTCACTTTTACAGCACCAGAAAAGCCTTTCTGGCACTGGTTCAGGGCTCCCTGTACAAATTGCTCCTCCATGTCTCAAATCCCTGAGCCATTTTCTTTACACTCTATCTATCAATCTGTCTTGTCTCCACTTGTGTGCCTCCATCTTCTTTTCCTGACTGTTTCCAAGCTTCAGTCTGCTTTTTCCTTTCTTCCTTTGAATGCCTAGCTGACTATGGCAGTAAACAGAAACCCAGGTATGGCACCCACATGCCTTGCTCTGGCTGCCTGTCCTGGCACGGTCTTAGCAGTCACAACCACCTCATCACAGCAGCTCTGATAGCCAGCACAGATTTGTTCCTCCTGTCCTATAAAGCAAGTCCTGTGCACAACTCCTCTGTTTTTTAAAGAGAAACTTCTGCTTAGAGTACGATTTGAAGGGCTGATTTTAGTGAGACAGTTAACTATTCCTCACAGACAGAAGGTGGTCTGTCTGGAGGGTTTGGCTCATGCTTTCTCTTCAACGATTTGAACTTGGTACAAATGCATGTACATGTTTTTAAGTCCAGAAGATTCTGTATCACTGATTTTCTGTGTGGTTTCTTCTCAGGTTTGGGAAGTACCAGCTTTCTGCTGTGTTCAAACAATGCCCCATCTTATACAGAAAAATCCAAATGTGTTTAGTGTCTGCTATGCACTGACTTCATCACAGATCTGGTGAAAAAGTGTGATGAATAACTGAGAGAAAGTTATGAAGGCATAACCAGTCTCATCTGACTCTTCTAACACATCAGTGGTGAAGAATTATAAAGACCCTTCTTCTCAGTCTCAGCCTCTAAGGTCACAGACCTTGTCAGTCAATCTCGTCATACTCAGAGTTGCTAAACATGTTACAGTATTGTGATGCTGTAACAGATGGCAGGGAGCAAGTCACCAAAGGAACTTGATTATCTACTATCTACTATTTTAGAATACAGCAAATGCACATCCAAATCTCATTTCACATATTCATCCAGGCCTAACAGCAACATGCTCTGTAACAGCTCAACAAGAACATTAGTGAAGTTCAGAAAATTAATTGTTGTAAACTGCTTTGCCCACCACTGATAGAAGGTACCCACTATGTGTAAAATGAGAACTTTACGATACAGCTGAATTTAAGGACAGAAGCAAGAGCTGCCAAGCACATTAATTATTAGTGAAAAGATGTAATGATGATTTTCAACTTCAGTGAGCGATAGACTGGTTCAACTGAGCTTGTGTCTCACTGCTTGAGAGCAGATTTTATTTTAAAAAAAACAACCTTTCTAGTCACCATAGTCTGTGCTCTTCACTTCTTACGATCCTTACAGAGTTTCACATGCTGGCTGAGGACATGGTTTAAGTTGTGTATTTCCATCAAAAGCAGAAGAGCTACATCAATTAACAACAGCTAAAAATCTGTCCCTTTTGCCAGTTTGTCCCTCACAATGACATATAGTAGGGTTTGCAGCATTGCCAGGTCACAGTTTTGTTATGAACCTTGTTTTCGTGACTGTCTTCTGCATAGAATTTCATTGTTTGAATTTTTTTATTTGACGAGACACTCTTTTTTCATCAAATGATTCACCTTAACAGCATTGATACACGGGAAAGTTTGATTGCAAAAGGCCCCAAATTAGCAGTCAATTTCACTTAAAAGCATACAGTTCTCACTCTTTAAGATAAAGAAACAGCAATTTCACCCTCATTTGTGAATGCTTTTGATTTTCAATCACCATTTCACACTGCTGCTTCCAACCAGGTCTCTGCCTGACTGGAAAACTGAGTCAAAGACAGAGCAATTAGGCTAAAGGTTTCAAGGGTGCCAAGGTTTAAAGGTACACTGGGTGCCAGCATGAGAAACCTGGAATTATCGAGAGCAACCCGCCACTTCAACAGCAGCCCAATGCCTCAGTGCCTGGCAGTCCCAAAGTCAGTAACATGTCCTTTTAGGTCAG
This sequence comes from Steatornis caripensis, assembly GCA_013398225.1. NCBI lineage: Eukaryota > Metazoa > Chordata > Aves > Caprimulgiformes > Steatornithidae > Steatornis > Steatornis caripensis. Next base: position 663,715 of record VZSC01009109.1, read on the forward strand.
CAAACAACGTCCTGGTGGAGAAATTCCCCAACAGAGTCAACCTCTTAACTGAGTAGCTGAGAATAGCCACCCAGAATAAGAAGGAAAGTGCATTTATTACAGTCCTCTCTTTCAGCTTTCTCAATTTGCTGCCCCATTATCAGCTACCAGAAAATGCCCTTTCTAGCAGCGTATTACAGCTCAGACATTGCGTAAAGTGCTGGGGAACAGATTGAACATAGCCAAGAGCTTATTAATGATGGACTTAACCAATTAATAAGCATGGTTTCTGTGCTCTCTGAAAGCCAGAGCAGGCATATTTTGGGCTCCAGTTCCCCCTGCTCATACTATATTTCCTCTTTAAATTTGTATTGTGGGGTCTCTGATTCATGGCTGCTTTATAAAATGTTTGCATACACACTAATTAAAAAGGATTTATCAGGTTGAGCTCATGATGACTGAAGGATCCTTTCTCTCTTGGCAAGGTTTGAATATTTGAACAGCTCATTAATGCTCCTGTTTTTTCATTTTATAAGAGGAGACTGAAAAATTAAATAAAGGGATTTGCTGTGCAGCTTTAGATGAAAGGTTGCTTCATTTATTTTTAAAGCTGTCTAAAGGGGTTAAGCTCTACTCTGATTTACACCAAAGGGCAACTTCTGACCTCTCACCAAAATAATTCCTCATTTACATCGCCAGGCACCAATTATTTGCAGGTTTTCTTCAATGTAAACATGAGAAAATTTTCTCTGAGCTTTCTGCCTTTTGAAAGTGTAAAATTGACACAGCTCTTCTGAACCCGTGTGTTCAAGAGTTACCTTAGTTGACTTGGTTGTTATGTAAGTCAGACCATCATAGCCTTCAAATTACAGGGAAATATCCTCATTTAGGCCTCCTGGGGATTTGGCCCTTGAGCTGAAAAAATGCCCAGGGCTTAATTTTACCCTTATTCTGCCACTATGCACACCACTCGTCCAGAGTTACTACATGTTTTAATTGCCACAGGTGAGATTCCTGCATCGTCAGAACTGAAGAAGAGTACTGGCCACATAATAACTACAAGTTTCAAAGTAGTTTAATATATCTAAAAACATACAAATATATTTTTAAAATACCTCCTACCAGTGCTGATCTTGGGTGCTTGGCTGGATTATTATCTCATGAAGATGATATCCCTGAGCGCTTTTTGTGCCCACTATATCTTTGGGTTTTTTTCTTTCCAAAGTGCTTGAAAGATCCCACTGAGTCAATTACACACAGTATCTCTTAATAATGTCCTCTTCCTGGCACATCATTGTTTTCCTTTATGTTTATTTCAAAAGGTTAAATTAAACAGGAGAGTAGAGATAAATCCACATTATGAATTATAAAAAGTTACCACATGCTCCTGAGAATGCCCAGAATTTTGATGGGGAGGATTTAGCAGAGTGTTGCCCTGGGGAAGTCAGCGCTAAACAAAGCCAGGATTGTTAAAGCCAGAGGAGAGCATGGTCTATGAACTTTGCTGTCTACAAGTTCATTTTTCCTTCCCGGAGAGACTGATGCCAAACACCCACTTGCTTGCTGACTCCAACAGTTTCATTTGCCCGCGGATACCCGTATTACATAGCAATTGAACTGATTGCCAAAGAAATCAGGGGAGAAAACTCCAGTGCTTGGGAATCTTTAGGAAAAAATTAGTTGAACTCCATTCAGGACTGGCCAGCAGGTCAAGAGAGGTGATTCTCCCCCTCTACTCTGCCCTGGTGAGGCCACATCTGGAGTGCTGTGTCCAGTTCTGGGCTCCCCAGTTCAAGAGAGACGGGGAACTACTGGAGAGAGTCCAGCGGAGGGCCACAAAGATAATGAGGGGACTGAAGCATCTCTTTTAAGAGGAAAGGCTGAGACACCTGGGTCTGTTTAGCCTGAAGAGAAGACTGAGAGGGGACCTGATCAATGTTAGTCAATATCTAAAGGGCGGGTGTCAAGAGGATGGGGCCAGGCTCCTTTCAGTGGTGCCTAGTGATAGGGCGAGGGACAACGGGTGCAAACTGGAGCACAGGCAGTTCCACCTGAACATGAGGAAGAACTTCTTTGCTGTGAGGGTGACAGAGCCCTGGCACAGGCTGCCCAGGGAGGCTGTGGAGTCTCCTTCTCTGGAGATACTCAAAACCTGCCTGGACGCGTTCCTGTGCACCCTGCTCTGGGGGCACCTGCTTTAGCAGGCGGGCTGGACTGGGGGATCTCCAGAGAGCCCTTCCAACCCCTACCAGTCTGTGATTCTGTGATTCTGTGAGTTTAGGAGCTGACTCTCCTTTCAGCAAGGTGATCCTTGGAAAACCCTCCAGCTCTGTAATTACCTGAAATTCTGCAACACGCATTTGGAGGAGTCAAGTTGGTTGGGAGAGAGATCGTGCTGCTCCATGGGATTAGCAACAATGAGCATCTGAGTACTACTATTAAATCCCATAATCTTGCCTGGTGCTAGAGGGGTACCGCAATTCTGAATGGAAATTTAGCAGACATCTTCTTGATCGTGTAGGGCTATAACAGAGACTGGATTCTCCAGGGCACCAGAATTACAAATTCCAAACTAACTACTTCCTAAAATATACAAGGCTGTAATATAAGATCATGGTTCAATTTCCCTCCTCCCTCTAACCAACATATTAAATTGTTTGTCCTTTGACTTCAACTTATTTACACTGCCTTGCCATATAAATTCAACCAGATCCAGTGGATAAAAATAACCAAGCATAAATCAACACAATCATCAATAGCCCTACAGTAATATGTACTGGCATAGCTCAGGGAATATTCCCTTTCACCTCTTATCTTGAGCTTTATCATGTTTCACTGTGAACTATGAAACAACAGCCACATCTCTCACACTAGAAGTAGCTGCATCTCAGTGATGAGTGAAATATTCCTCGTACAGCCTTTGAGTAAGTACATAAAGCACCTTATGAGCCTTCCAGATATAAAAGGTAATATAAAAGGAAATAGTAATATGCCCCCATAAATATTAAGGGAAAACTGGCATTTCTGTTTTGTAAAAGCAATATCCATTCCTGACTTAATATTTTCAAGAATATACAGAAAGATAAAATCTGCATGCTCACATTTTATGGTTATATTCTAGTCTACAAAATTTCACCTGCAGTTTGCTCACCCTCCTCATTTCCTCCTCTCCTCCCCAATAAATCATTAAAAGCAATAGGGCTTGAAAACCTATTGTAGTACAGGACTCCCTAAAATTCTTGTAAAAAAAGGTCAGGAAGGAGAGGTTTGTTCTTTAAGGTAAGTGGTACGCATGAGAAATAAAAGGAAAAACCTCAACTTTTTATGCTGCAAAAAAGAACAGAGTGCCAAATGTTAGGAGCAGGCAGCAGCAGTGAACATCAAGCAAAACGGACAATGAACTATATTGCATATCTCTAAGAGTATGAGGAGTAGCCAGCAAGCTATGCAGGTCATCATTCCTTTATTGTCCTATTTTCTGCTTTCCCATTGCGTGTACCACCTGAAACTGACGAAGTCTGTGGCCAAACAAAAAACCCAAATGAACAAATAGTCGAAGTAGGACTTTGCCTGCAATAGGGATAAAGCCAATTTGCCACCTGGTGTAAACTGATACTGTCTAACATAAATTGGTATTGCCCATCACTTCTGAGGTCTCTACAGAAATTGCAACAAAATGGCTATCTGGCCCCACCTGCATCCTCAGTGACGCTTCATTAGAATTACCAGCGCTTCCATTTCCAGCCTCCTTTTTGTCATGAGGAAGATGTCTTTAACATGGAACGGAATGTGGGGTTATGACATTTAGCTGTAAGCATGTGCACAAACTGCTTTTGGTTTCCATGTCTGTACTAGGGCTTAAAGCAAATAACCTAGTTTAAAGCCCTGTGGAAGAGGAAGAACCAGTCAAGGCAATGAAGAATTACCCAAATTGAAGCCTTTATTCAAGACTGTATCCATCCCAAATGACATATACACAACAGCAGAGATGCATAGGACTAAACTGCCCCTGTCTCCACTGATTTTGGAAATGGCAGGAGGGAAGAGCAGAGGGAGCTCGAGGTAGCAAGGTCCCAAACCAGCTCCAGCTGAGATGCTGCACAATCACACTCTCACTGCTATATAAGCCACTACCCCTTCATCAGGGGCTATACAGGTTCAGGAGGTGAATACTCAGCTGTGCCATGTGGATCGAGTAGCTGCACCTCCCTTTAGCTTTGGGACTGCTCTGCCATTGCTGGCTGAGCACAGGTGGAGAGCCCCTGGGAGAGGGAGGTTAGACTCAGCTGTGGAAGCAGAAGCGATGCAGGAAGTAGCTACTGAACTTCAACAGGCAGGAGATCCTGTCTCAGTGTTTCTCAGTAATGCCGGCAGAACAGCACTGCTGGGAATGAAGAGCCAGGGCTGGACTTCTGCTACAGGGTAGGAGTGAGGAACTGGAGAGACTTGCTGCTGCTGTCCAGGGATGAGGATGGCTACTTATATTTCAAAGGAGGATTGCCTGTCTTTTACTTTGCTGCTTCTCAGAAGGGGATGCTATCAGCACAACCCAACTCTTCCCTAGGTACCTCTAACCTGGGCTTTAGGGTTTTAATGTATGCAGTTGGGGGAACTGCTGTTTTGCTGTCTCTGTGGTCCGTTATATCAGGCTGCTACTTGCTTTGCTTGAGCCTAGAGCTGTCTCTGGAGCAGTCCCTCTGGTGCTACCAATAAACCAGAATGTCTTGATTCCCTCGGCTTTGCATATTAACAAGGCTATTATACCTCCTAAATGACATAGTAGGACCCTCATCCCCTGGGAACTCCTCCTTTGCAAAGAGATCCAAATTATTTTATTTACATTTGTGGCAAAAGTCAGGTCAGTTAGTCATTTCTGAGAACCTTGTGAATTTGCTGCATTTTACAAAACCAGCCTGAATTTACAAATTTTTCTCCTTTGGAAACAATTATTTCTTAGATGAGATTTTTTTAAAAATGTAATTCTTTTGTTAAAGGGCAGCCCGCTTCTTTAAATACATCCTGTATCCTCCAGACCTGGATTCTTTAATGCTAAGTTGTGTAACTCTATTGACTTCTGTAGAATAACTCATCACAAAATACGTATCATCTTCAGTCCATCTGGTTTATACTACACTATTTTTTCTTGCCTCACCAGTGCTGATTTCTCATTTGTTTTCTGTACTGACAGATTATTATTTATATCAGGCCAGGAATTCCCTGCAACGACTATTGCCCTTTAAAAATCCCCATTTTTCAGTTCTGTAATTGCCCTTAAAAACCCCCTATTACTAGGCTGTAAAATGGT